>CAOLHI010000050.1:690000-1123943 GCA_948474755.1 Ctenosaura bakeri | reverse complement strand
ATTACGCCTATGCCCAGAAGCAGATTAAAGGTTCTCCCTCCATTCCAACTACTGCTGCTCTGGCCATGGAGGGAGAGAAGAAGAGGCAATATCTTCGGACTTAATCCTCTCCTCTGCTGCCAACCCCTTTTTCTTATGTGTCATGTCTTATTTTTAGATGTCTGAGAGCAGGGAACTGTCAAATTAACGATTTGTAAGCTGCTGATTGCAGCTTCTGTTGCTTTTGGTGGTGCCTATAGCTATATCAGGTGGCTGGCAGCAAATGTTTTACTATGTAGCCAGATTTGCCCCAGTTGCTTTGTAGCTGAGGGGTGCAAACAACCCTCACTCTCACTTAAGAGTTGGAAAATTGCTTTTTCGGGCTACAGCTCCCTGAAGCCCCTTAGCTAGAATGGCTATGCTGGCTGGTGGGTTGTGAGAGTTGTGGTCTGCCTTCCCCCTTCAATAAAATTTTTCAGTCTTTTCCCTTAGACTTATTAACCAATAACACCATAATCAAACTAAACATGTTAATTTCCATGGTAGCAATTCTAGCTTCTTGGAATGTTTGGAATATTTGAAAAATTTTATTGCACTCAAATGGTATCTGGTCCAGCAATGGTGTGAAAATTCTTAGGGTTTTTTTTTAAAAAAATTTTATTTGGCTTCTGGAAGTTGAAGTGTAGAAGCTGATGCTGAATCTTAGAAACTTGGGAAAACAGGTCCTCAGTGGATATTATAAATGGTATCTTCAAAAAACCAATAACTCTGAATCCTTACCTGATATCTCTTGGAGCCTTTTGCTGGTTTGAATAGGTGAGAAAATGGCATGATACTTTCAATGCCCCATTTCTTTTGAAGACTGTACCCTGAAGGCACCAGGCGCTATAGGCTATATTTCACAGAAAGCAATGGCAAACTACATCTGCATTCAGCTTGCCTAAGAAGACCCTGTGAAATGTGGTCACCATAAGTGGAGAGGCGATTTGAAAGCACATTACACACATATGCAATAGTGGTAAAACAAATAGTGATAAAATAAAGCAAATATCCCTTGCTTGCCCTTGCTTTCATATTCAATTTATATACTTAGACTGAATATATTTTCTCCCCAAAGGTTAGCTCTAACCAGGAAGAGGTTTTATGTGACTAAATTTGGCTTGAAAGTGCAAGTAATAGAGATTGTAGTTAAAATTCACACTTAGATATGTTTTTTCAAGCATCTTTAATCATATCTGTTAATATAATTCAATAATAGAACTGAGGTACTAATTAACTTTAGGCTGTAAGGTGAGAAAGGTGGTTAAAACTATCTTGTATTTTAAATTACAGCTCCTGGCATTTAGGATGTGTAATTTAAGACATGACACAATGCATTAATTAGCTCAGACTTCATAATTTTGTGTTGCATTCTGATAAGACTGAAAGCTTGTATTCTTTAATGAGGCTTTATATTAAAATTATGTATCTGATTTGTTCTGCAAGCTTTACCAGTGAAAGCAAATTATTTGACTTAACGTTTTCAGTTGTAATGGGTAGTAGAGCTGTACATTATTGCTATGACTGTCACTAAAACATAACATTAAACTTAAAGAACACCACAGAGCCCAAATTCTGTATATATTATAGTTTATATAGAATTGTGGTGCAAAATCATTATTATTGCAAGATTTCCCATGAGTAAAAATCAATTTGGAATATCTCCTTGGTGTAGAATACTGTAGATATTGTCTACAAATTAATATCACCACTAAATGCTTCTCAAGAATGAATACAGGACAGTTTAAGTAGATTTAAATAGGGCATAACTTTATTTAACTTGTGAGCATGTTGCAATGAGGAACAAGTTAGCCTTTTGCTAAGAATTATCTGTGTCATTGCCTATTCTTTGGGAAAGAGATAGCAAATTGCTCTATTTAGCCTGTCAAGGGCAGCTATCAAGGACACTTAGGTTCCAAGTAGCTACAGAACACTTCTGGAATATTTTTTCTGTGTAGAACACTTTGGGGTGGAGGAAGGAAATGTTTTTCTGCACAAGAAGCAATATTTGTGTATAGAAGTAAGTGAATTTTGCCCCAAATGCAGTCTTCTACACATTTTCTGCCCCAGAGCTTTTTTTCCTCTCCGTCCGTCCCTTCCTTCTTTCCTTTTTTTAAACCCAGATCAGCCATGTGCATTTTTGTGTGAACAGATTTTCCCGGTCCGTCCTAAAATTGCAAAGAATCTTACAACTCTTTCCCTTTTTCTCATGATGTCTCTCAAGTGTGATTTTTTTTCAAAAAGGGTACAAATACTAATGAGCACTCTTATATCCCTAGTGACAAAGGATAGGCAATTAGCTGCACTGTGGTGTGAGCCCTGCCCCAGTGCAATATAAAGTAGATAAAGTAAGACCCTTAGCTTGTGCATGTTTGTCAGGGATCCAGAAACTTCTATCCATCCTTGGTAAATGATGATTAGAAAGCCCATGCTGTCATGGAAAGTTGCTGCTTGCCGCTGAAATGGTACAGGGTCCAAGGATCATGTCCAGAAGCTTTCCACAGTTTGCTTTCACCAGGCCTAGGAATGGTCTCTTCCCATTTCAGTCCCCCATGGAGGGGGGCAGTGAAAGAAGGCAACCCAAGTATAACTGAATCATAGTTTTGGTACAATTGAATCATGCCTACAAATGCCTATAAATGTTTATGCAAAGTAATCTGAAATAGATTATTTGATAGATATCACTTATATCTTCCAGAGCTCATTTTCAAATAATGGAACAAAGATCTGAATCAGTGGCAGAGCATGCAATTACTATAAGTGTGCAGTCTTTCTGGATACATTCAATGATCAATTTAAACTTCCAAAACACACAAGCAACAGAATTAGGCCTCCTTTCCACACCTGTCATTGTTGAAGCAGGTAGCGTACCAGGAGAATTTCCATATGAACTTATGGAACTAAAAACAACAGTGAAGTGAAAGCTAAATATAACATGAATATTCTGGACTTCTGGCATCACCAGTCTTCATGTCAGATTAGAAGATTACAGTCTGGCAAGAAAGTTGTACTTAATGGTATCAGCAGTAGAGATACATATTCCAAAGTTTATCAAAGTCAAAGTGCCGCAGTTACCATCACTAGAGGGAATGGCAAAACTGAAGGATATAGATAACCTAAGATGTGGAGCCAACCCACGAGATTACTACTTTCTGCTTGAAATTGGGAACAATCACATTTTGGCCTGGCCTAACATTGGACTGTGTAAGAAATAGCTGATAAGACTCATAAAACAATTTAACACAGGATCAGCTGAAGCATCAAGTATTTATTTTAAAATAATACATTTCTGCAGAAGCAGGTGCTCCCCAGAGAGAAGGACACCCCCCCACACACAAAACAGCACACATTTTATCCCCGATGCAAGTACCCATCCCCTTGGACAGGACCCTAAAAGTTACAGCTGCCCCTTTACTAAGCGATGCCAACTTTTCTTGTTATCTACTATCTTTTACTCCTTACAGCCTTGGCCTTCAGACTTGTGGGTGCCTCCCAAGATGGGAGGACACCTCATCTTTCATCAGTCTGGTTCCTCGCCCCTGGAAATTCAAGGCCCTCTCTCTGCTCAGCTGCCAGTTCTAAAAATCTGTTTATTTAAAAAGCATGCTAACCCTTTAACAAAATAATAGGCTGTTCACCTCAATGAGGGCTTCACCTCTATCTTCCTTCTTAGACTTATTGTGTTACTGGAGCTTAAATATAAAATATACCAAAATATATGTGTAAGCATATCTAAAATGTGTCATACTTATAAGCTAATACATATATGTTAATAATACTGCAGAAACTAAAATATATTTTATTTCTCTCAGACTGCATTCTTGATACCTTTTACTGTTTGAAGTTGGGCCTTTGCACTGAAAAGAAGACTCCCTTTGCCTTAGATGTTTTCCTATAATATCTAGGCTATGTCACTTTTTAGTCATTCTGCTCATGATCTGCTCAAAACTGCCTTTTCTGCATCTTTCAGCTATACTGTACTATTCTCTTATGCTGAAGCTGAAATTCTTGTTCTGAATGTATTTATTTTGAATTCTCACTCATTTTAGTGTAACATACTCTTTAGTAACATAGTTTAAGATTGTAGTCCACATTGAGTGAATCTGCAGTTGTAATGTACCTATCTTTGTGGCTCTAATTTCAGAATGTAAGGTTCTGTAAAGTCACACATATTGATAGTAGTAAATAAATAATAAATGGATAGTGATAATGTGAACTATAATAACATCACATAGATGGGATCCCTTCATTTTTCTAATGGTTATTTCCTCTTTAAATCTGTTTTAACTGTCCTTATAGCACAAGCCATTTTGAGATATCTTCCATTTATTAATCTGTTTTAGAGAATTACTGTTTTAAGAAATCTCTCTCTCTTTTTTAAATTGCAGGCAGTGCTTCTCCAATTAAAATGGGAATGAGAATAATCTTGCCAAAAGCTTATTTCTAAAGAATATAAAATAAAATTCATACCATACAAAATAATAGCTTTCGTGTATAACACATACCCAAAAGATTAAAATTGCAGATAGAAATATTTTACTATTTTTTTAATTGCTATGTACAAATGAATACTGGAAATCTGGAGTGTTTCCAGTACTTTATGATAAGCTTAAAAAACAACAACCAAGAAACAAATGTGAAAAACATCAGAACTAATTAATGCAAATGTTGCCATGAAGCTTAAACAATGATCAATAATATATCACGTGCTTGCTCATAATTCTTCACTATATGAATCCAAAATATTACTTTGGAATTAAGCCTCTACTACAGATATTTTTAAAATATTGTTTAGCTTCTAAATGAAGGATGGGAATTATCTATCTCTCAAGATATTGTTGAACTGAAGCTCCCAGCATTCTTCCCCATTAGCTTTGCTAGCTAGGGCTGATAAAGGCTACATACTTCCCAATCATTAGAAGTTCTGTAGAGCAGGGGGTGTAATTTGTAAACCTCCTCATGTTGCTGGATTGCAGCTCACATCATCCATCACCATTAGCTCTACTGGCTGAGGCTGATGGGCATTGCAGTTTAGCAACATCTCAAGAGTAATAAATTCCCCACTCATAAAGAAGTTGTACTTAAAATATTGGAAATAACTGTGGCAGTGACTGTTCCAGACTCCAGACTTTGGGGTTGAATCTGTAGACTGAGGAAAAATCTCAGTCTGCGTTTGCTGCTCCTTCTGCTGTTGATTGATTCATGAGAGGAACTGAGAAAAAAATGTTCACATAGTGCTTTTATGACTCAGAAGGAAGGAACAATAGTAGTGCTGGAGGAAGTTTCTTGTAGGTCAGTTGATTACCATTTCTGTTCCTCCACTCACGAGATCTCCATTTCACACCCAGCATGAATTGATAATGAGGAAAAATCAATAGGTATTTATGCATGCTAGAGTTGAGAGGCCTTTTTTGTATGCTTATTACTTTTTGTATGATTCAGTTTGTTCTAGTTTTAATATTCTGTAAACCACTTTGCATCCCAGTATAGTTGGAAAGGTGAGATATAAATTGATCATAACAGCAACCACAACAAAATAGTTGTGGGAGATTGAAATATTCCTTTCCACTAACAGATGCTTTCTGGATACCAGCCCTAATCTTTAATATATCTGTAATGTTTTTCATCTCTTCAATTTTGTTATGCCAGCCTAAGTCACTTTGCTGCTAGAATATAGTACATGGTTGTATGTTGTCTGTATAAAAGGCAAATTCAGAAACCTCAGTGCTAGCCATCCATATGGAAGCAACAGAGGGGAATATTATCATTTTGGGGCAGAAGCTAGTAGGAACATTAACATCCTTGGCAGTCAGGGGTCCTGGGCTTAATTCAGGGATGTTTTATGTTGCTTCAGTGGACAGGTGGGAACCACAGAGCCCTCTAGATACTGTTAGACTACAATTACCAGCAATGTCCACTCTTTGGTCATTTCCACATGATGGGGCTGTTCAGCTATGGAGACA
This sequence comes from Ctenosaura bakeri, assembly GCA_948474755.1. Classification (NCBI taxonomy): domain Eukaryota; kingdom Metazoa; phylum Chordata; class Lepidosauria; order Squamata; family Iguanidae; genus Ctenosaura; species Ctenosaura bakeri. The sequence goes on along the minus strand of CAOLHI010000050.1, from coordinate 1,117,962 downwards.
GGATGGCAGCAGTCGGCTGGTTGTGATTCCACATGATGTCATCGCCGGCCCACTGCCATCCCGTACCCTGCATCATGCTCGGGGTATTCACTAAATGGATGAAATTCATTTAGTGCCCATTATTGCACAACATTCCCATACCTACTTGTCCTGCAGAAGGGCAGGAAGCATGATGGCAATGCTTCCTTCCCCAGCGCAGCCTGGGAAATGCCCGGCTGCACTGTGGAAGGAAAAGTGGGGCCATCGTGCTCCCTTCTGCAGGGAACGGGTCCTGTACAGAGGGAAGGATGCCTGTCATGCTCCCTTCCCTGCTGGAACTGCAACGGAGCGACTCTCAAGAGCCCCTGTCATGTGGAAATGGCCTTAGCTGTGCTAGCCAGGGCTGCTGTAGACCAAAAACATTTGGAAGGCTGCATGATTTCCATGCCTGTTTTGCGGTTAGATACCATCCTGTGTTCCTGGAGGTTTTAATAAATACTGTTAGTTGAAGACAAAGGCTTTCCTCCATGTCCACTTTTGAACACTTTTTTTTTAAATTCTACACAATTGGGGGCATCAGTTCTTGCCCATGTATCCTGCCCTCATGGTACTGTCTGAAACACTTTGCTTCACCTTGATGCATGGCACTTGCCACCCTTGGAACCATGGTCTATTGCATGTACCAGGAGATAGTGGGATTAAATGCCACGTCATTCAATAGATTTATTCAAGGTTAATTTCCTAAATTTAATCTCCCACTTAAAATAAGTACATAATCTTGTACCTCGGAGTTCAAGTCTTTTAACATTGCTTCACATTGCACTTTTTTTCTCTCTGAATGCCTGCAGGGATTTTTGCTTTTTATCTTTCCAGAACAGCAGAGTTTAATAAAAATGAACTCTTTTGTCCAGTTTTATAAAGAAAATGTCAGGACAGTCTACCAGTTATTTCTGGGTCATAATTTAGAGTTCCAGTAAAAGCACACAGTCTCTTGGGTGATTAAGTGCCATTGTATTGGGGCCATAGAGGATTTTAATACCGTGTGTACAGTATAGATGTATGACATTGATGGAATATGCTTATACAAACCACTGGTGTTGCTGCTGGAGAGGTCAAATTTGTAATGACAGAATAGGCGAAAAGAGAGAGAAGATTCAGATGGCTTACCTGTGTAACTAGACAGTCTGAATAATTTTAAAGTAGCACTTGATGTACATGTGATTGCTTAAGTTCTTCATACATTTTTTTTTTGCTTGATTTCCATCTGTGAATCTAAGAATGTTTAGTCTCTCTTGGGTAATTGGAGAAGCCAAATCTTGGTTTGGTCCACTGACTAGGAAAGAGAGCACTTTGCTCACACTGTGCTGAGATACTGGGGGTGATTACCAACTTTCTTGCCGTATGAGAAGTCTTGGTTACATTCTTAGCAGCCAAAGTAATGGAAGGAATTGTTTCATTTGTTCTGTAATCAGCATGTGTGAAACATGTTTACTACATAGAGATGGGATAATTTAACCATGACCAAAATCAAGTGTGTGCATGTTCAATTTTTTTTTTAAAAAAAATGACTGTGGGCAATATTTTTGATGTTGGATTTGACCTTATAGCTAGCTAGAGTATGGCTCCTCTGTGTACACTTCAGTTGTGCCAGTAGACAAATGCTTGGGGTTTGGTTAGTTAAAATCATAGTAGAATGGGGTACAGCTCTAGGTACTTATACCAACCCTAATGCTTGGGGTTTTCTTAGAAAGATTTGTTCAGAGGGCATTTGCCTTTGTCTTCATCTGAGACTGAGAGTGTAAACTTGCCCAGTGTCACACAGTGGGTTCTCTTGGCCAAGTGGGATTTTGAACTCTGTCTCCAGAGTCATAGTCCAGTGCTCAAACCACTGCACCATGCGGGCTGTAAGCAGTATTTAGATAAGAAGAGTAAGAATGCAGGCAGTGCTGACTGGTAAAAACAGGAAGTCTGGTACTTGTTTGATGTAGTCTTGCTAATGATACATCACAGTTTCAAGGCCAGGCTTGGACCACAGACAAGGATAGAAATGGGGTGGGCAAAGTGGGTAGTTGGCTTGGGGTCAGAGTATGAGAGTGGAGAGAATACTGGAAAAGCTTGAGAAGTCAGTGAGTTAGCACAGAAATAATGAACAAGGAACTGAATTTACTTACATCACCTCATGTTCTAAATAATAGTAATAAAAAAATTACCTGAAAAGGTCAGACTCACAAATTATTATTATATTATTAAATCAGAGGTTGGGAAAATGTGGTATGTGGCCACTTGTGGCCTTCCAGAGCCTCCAAACACCTCCTAGAGCAGTGGTTCTCAACCTTCCTAATGCCGCGACCCCTTAATACAGTTCCTCATGTTGTGGTGACCCCCAACCATAAAATCATTTTCGTTATTTATTTATTTATTATTTAGTTATTTATTTATTTATTTCCAACATCAAATAGATTGGAAACACTGCCCTAAATCACTGCTCTGGATAGACTTCTAATGCCTAAAAACTGGTAACCCCCCCCCTTTTTTTAAGCACAGAAAGCGTCCATCAATGCCAGAATTAAGGCAGTAGTTCTAGTTCTGAATGTTGGGTTTCCACAGTTCAAAAAGCCAGTCACTCCCAAGGGCAATGCCAAAACAGCCCACATTTTACACGATGTGCAGGGAGGAAAGGACAGGGAGAGAGGAAAGATGGCGGCGGTATAAGCAGACGTGTTTTGTTTCCCTCCCTCCCTCCCTCCCTCCCTCCCTTAAAGGGAGTGCGGACACTGAACATACAAAAAGCGAGGAATGCAAGACAGTCAGGGCGAAGAACACAACACGTGCGTGTGGCAAGCGCCAAGGGTCCACGCACAACAAAAGCGAGAGGAGAAAGTCATCCTGGCTATTTCTGCACTAAACTGTTATAGCACTATTGTTCCACTTTCACCATCCTATGAAATGCTGGGGTTTGCAGTTTGAACTGCAAACCCCAGGATTCCATAGGATGGTGAAAGTGGAATCATAGCGCTATAACACTGGAATGTGGAAATGGCCAAAGTCCACAAGACAGATCAGAGCAGCGCTTTTGGGTCAAAAAACCAAAAACAACAACAACAACAACAACAACAACAACAACAACAACAACAAGGAGCCTCGGGGGCTCTTGCTACACAAACCGGAGCCCTTGGCTGACGCCCCCTGCTCCTTTTCTGACCGAGTTCTCGGTCTCGGAGGGACCGATCTCCCCCGTCAGATGGCAGATCCGCCGCAGGAAAGTTTTCCCCTTTGCCTGCCGGACCAAAGGCAACAGCCACACTGACAACTCCCACAGAGCGGCGTGCCCAGAATGAATGGGCGACCAGGTGATCACCGCTGCTGCAGCCCCGCCACTTTGGGAAGCAGGCGGAGCCCAGCTGCTCGCTTGCCCGGGCAAGCAACTCTGTTTGCCGGCATGAATGAGCGTGAGGCGAAGAGGGTGAGGGGACGGAGTCTTACCTCCCAGACGTCCCACTGCAGCGCCATAAACCCTGAATGGGAAGCCCTCTGTGTGTGTGTGGTGCGGGCACGAGCGTCCAAGCAGCACCCGGCTGCTCACTCACCCCGGCAAGCAACTCTGACTCTGCAAGCTGGCATGAAGGGGGAAAGGAACACTGAAGGGGAAGCCCTCCATGTGTGTGCGTGTGTGGTGCAGGCACAAGCGTCCAAGCAGCGCCTGGCTGCGTCCGGCTGCACGCCTCCTCTCCCCTCCTGCCAGCGCGGGGTCTCCTCTCCTCACCTCCGCCTTAACGCTCTGGCTCCAGCTGTCTCCTCTCAGTGTCCTCATCTCTGCCTTAACATTCCACCTCTCTCCTCCTGCTGTCCACACCTCCGGCTCCAGCTCAGGCTCCTCCAGTGCTTTCCCACCAGGCAGGGAAAGACGGGGAAACGCCCAGCACGCCTCCTCTCCCCTCCTCCCAGCGCAGGGGTCTCAGAAGCACTGCTCCCATTGGCTGTGAGGGCACCTTCTTTTAAAAGGGGGGGCAGGATTGAGGAGCGGCGACCCCTGTGAAATGGTCGTTCGACCCCCAAAGGGGTCCCGACCCCCAGGTTCAGAACCACTGTCCTAGAGGCTATAAAAGATAATTCCAGCATATTTTTGAGTTCCCTGAGGCTATTTTTGGCTCAGTAGAATGCATTTTCAAATATGATGTCATCCAGCAGTTCACCCAAAATATGGGGAGAAATTGCTTCCCACATACCCTTGAGGTAATTTGGTGGCAAAACCTCCCATTTTGTGGGGGTGCAATTGGGATGAGGCCCTCCAGCACAGCCTGCTGATTCCTGATAGTTGTTCACTCTTTCAGTAGGTAAGGTTTACTTGGACACCATTATCAGGCACTTTTGGCAGTCTAAATAGCGTAAGTAATATAAACTCAAGTAGGCAACATTAGAAAACTGAAGAGAGCATACCAAAGGCATTTTTCACCTACAGCACTATTTATCTTAAGGCAGAACCTAAAGATTTCTTTCCTGGGACATCAGCCTGAAGTGAGCTGTAGGTTGTAGCTTGATAAGCACATGATTACCACTGAGTGCAGGAAAACTAGGAACTAGGCTGATCAAATCATGAGTGATAGTGCTTGTTAAGATCAAACAATTTGTTTAGGGATAGGGAAGTGCAAGGACAGGACAGAGTGGGTGAGTCTTGAAATTAACCTGAGAGATGGAAAATGACAGATAAAGAACAGGCTTGTTAGTTAGCTAAATGGAATGTTTGTCACAGGATTTTGTCTTATGTGACTGTTTTTTAAAAAATAGCCAAGACACGGAAGACTTGAGTGATATTGGAATTTTGACGTGGGGTGGGGCTGTGGATCCTGTTGAAAGTGCTCCTGCTTGGGCCTGCTGTTTTGGTCTGGGTTTCAGAAAGGTAGGCTTTCCCTGTGCAGATCTTGCTGGTCAATGTATGGATATAGAAGACTAGCAACACTGGCAGGAAAAGCTGATGCCATAGCCAAACTGGCCTATCATACTGATGGAATTCTTGTGTGCAATTAGCTTGTGAAGGGTGATAAGGAGTAGGAAAGATTATTATTATTTTTTAAAATTAATTTTTATTAAAAATTTTAATGAAAAAGCAATAAAAAAAACTCCATCTCCGCTTCCGGACATCAATTTTCCCAGTTGAATCTGAGTTTAACATTCCATTTCATATAAACATTCCATTCCATACATTATCTGTATTTTATAACAATCATATACTATTACTTTTAGCTTATATGTAACTATTTAGATTTTATCTTTTACCACCGCATTTTGTCTTCCTTCTTTCTCACAGCCTTTCTTTCTTTCCCCTTATTTCATTATTTTATCCAATTCAATACCTCTTGCCATTCTTTTTCAAAGCCCTGGATTGGCTTATTTTTAAGTGAAAAAGTTAACTTTTCTGTCGCTACCATATCCAGGACTCTGAATTTCCATTCTCTTATATCAATATCTTTTCCTTCTTTCCAATGTTGAGCATAAGTCAATCTTGCTGCAGTTATTATATATAACAATGTCTTTTGATGAGATCTTATTTCTCTTTGTTGCCCTAACATACTCAACAAATAAAGTTCTGGCTTCATTTCAAAGTTTAAACCATACATTCTTTGAATTTCATCATGTATTTCTTTCCAAAACTTTTTTTTGCTATTTTGCAGGTCCACCACATATGAAAAAAAGATCCCTCTTTCTCATCACATTTCCAACATTTTCCATTCCCATTTCTTGTTTTTTTTTTCAGTTTTACAGGCGTCATGTACCATCTATATAACATATTATTAAAAATTTCTCTTAAATTCATACTTGGTGTAAATTTTACATCTGTCTTCCATGCCCTCACCCATGTATCAGGAGTAGGAAAGATTAGAGTTGCGGCCAAACTGATGTTTGCAGAAATGGAAGAAAATGTGTAGTTGGCTCAGCAGTCCACCCACTTTCTAACACCATTGAAAAACCGCAATACTCAAAATAGGGCGTTTCTAAAATGTCTTTTACTTTGTTGCTAACATTAAACTCCAGGGTAATAGTTTCCCAGTGAAGGCTGCAAAAACTGAAGAATGATATTGATAATTTTTCATAGTATTTGCATAGTATGGGGCAAGGGGGCACTTTCTGCACTTCAGCATAAGTAAAATCCCAGTTGCTGATAAGTTGGTTGTTCATTCAGAACAGTCTTTTCCCATCCATAGACTTATTTTCTGGGCACAGACCACCAGTCGAGAGGAAATGAGCGTGGGTTGTATGTATGTATTACATTTCTTACAGGGAGTTTGGTTCTTTTATTCAGTGATCTGTCCAAATAATGATTCTCTCTCCACTTGTGTATGTGTCCCCAGATGTATGAAACTGATGTAGCTTGAGTGGAAAAAAGGCAGTTGAGTAGGTCTGGGTATTTGAGTAATAAAAATAGAAAATAAGAAAGAAAAAAAAGATTTAATCAATTGGCAATTCAAATAGAGTCAAACAAGTGGTCAAGTGTTTCTTATTTATCAATTGTATAAGGACATTAAAGGGTCCTGCTGTCTCTTTGTCATATGGAATCCTTTGCATGACTGACTCATGAAGATTGCTTTTTTATCCATCTCTTCTGAGATAACTAGATAACGGTATCTTAAAAAAAATGATTTAGCGCTAAACCTTTTTGAAAATGTAGCGATGAGCATCAGCTTTTTGCTTCTTCAAGGTTTCCCACTATGCTGATTTCTTTTGTTGTATCAGTGATTTTGAACCATTATCTGGAGTCACTGTAAAGAAATGCTTATTTAGAATACAGAGATGTATATACTTCTTCTTTTTTTTTTTTTTGATAATTTTTGTGATACCTAATCTCCTGGAATTCCACATGTCTAAAATAGGTATGCTTATTATATAGAAAGAAGAAAGTATAGCTGCTATGTTATCATTAAGATGTTTATGTTTGTTTTTTCCTCTTGGAACAGAGTTCTGAAAAAAGTTGCTATTCTAGTTAAATCGTCACAGTTGTAGGGTATGCCAGTACATTAGAGACTTTGATTCTCCATCTTCAGTCTGGAAGATTTTCATCTTTTCATCAGTCTGGAAGATTTTCATTAAGCTTTCTTCATGCTCAAAGTCATAGGTTTTCCATCATCCACAAGTGATATTGATAAATGATTTTGAAAACTTATAGTGTTGACTCTGAATCTTCTCTTAGCCTCTCTGTTTCCCAGTGCCAGATGGGATATTCTGTTAGACTGTAGTTGCTATTGAGAATTCGTGTTATTGACAGGTCAGAATCTTTAAGGGTGAAAAATTATGCGCATTTCATCCTCAAGCATTTATTACAAATTCCAGGCAAGCATTTTAGAGCATCTTTAAAAAAAATCAGATTTGTATGATTTTAGCATCCAAAGTTTTAAAAGTATTTTTAGAACTGAAATTTATAATAATACAGTAGTTAGTCTCTACTGAGATCTGCAAGATTATATGCCAGTCACTATCTTTTTAACCCAGTTCATTATTCCAGTAAGAATAATTGTTTGTGTGGGTTTAAAATTATTTTTTATTCATTTCCAAAGTAATATTTTATTTAAATGGAAGCGATGAGTAATATTCATGTTTAATTCTCTTCCAAAGTGTCTGCATAACTTCATAGAATCCCTAGAGAGCACAGCTGAAGTTCTTGATTATATATTTGATTAAATAAAAGTCTTTTTATCGCATCAGCACTAAATATTGTAAATTTGTGTCATGCTCCCAGTAGTAAAAAAATGAAAGATGGATTTTCCTACTTTTCTTGGTTTTGTTGTGCATTTTCAGTTCCTTAAGCACAGGATGTAGAATGTGTTTAGTCGCTTGCATTACAGATGCGAAAGTTTATTTGATACCCCAGAAACATATTCAGGTTTCTTTTTGTGTCACTAGATTGAAAACATGACATGATGCATCCTTTATGCTGGGCACTGAGAGACATATCTTGGAAGTACAGAACATGTAGGACCTCTCCCCTCTTCCCCAAATACTGGAGTTCTGTAGGAGGACAGCTGGGGAGTACTGGAGTTGTGTAGGAAGAAGGTGCTTCTTTAGGTCCCGAATTTATAAAAAATACCCTGAGGGGGGACTGTGAAGGTTCAGGGAGGTCTGATTTCTCTAGCACATACTCTGACCTTGCTGAATGTCAGCTTCCATTTTCCGTTAGCATAGCTCAGCATTATTTGTGACTGACAGTGTTCAAAACTACAGTAGACACACATTTCATTGATCTGTGCATAAGTAGCTTTAAAAATGTATTTGTGGCTTCATAAATTGACAAAGAAATAAAAACCCATAGCTGTATTAAAAAGCTTTTACCACAGAAGAAACTGAAAATAACATTATTAAGTTGAGAGATATAAGGTTAGGTTACGTTTTAATATTAAAACTGGTGAATTTGAATGAAGCCTCTGGGAACTTGGCAAGAATCCACCAAGAAGAGACAACAGAACAAAAATACATTTCTTATAGTAATATTTTTGTATAAAACAGATCAAAACAAATCTTACAAATGCACCTGAGTTAGTATACCGTGCAATGGATGGATCTCCATAAATCCATCCAGCAAATATTAATTGCTTTCACAGCACAGGCTTCATTATTAACCTAGCGTCTTCCTTTCTAGATATTTAGACTCCTCAGCCAGAAAGCTCTAGAGCTCTACCAAACTATAAGCCCCAGGTTTACATATGATGCTATCATGGCACGTAAGGAAAAGCATAGTGCTACAGGCCATTTTTTCACTATACTGTTATAATGTTATTATTCCACTTTCAACATCCTGTGGAATTCTGGGGTTTGCAGTTTAGGGAGGGGCATTTAGAATTCTCATCCAGAGAGCTCTGTGGCCTCAGTAAACTACAAACTCCAGAATTCCACAGGATGTTGAAAGTGGAATAATAGCACTATAGCAGTGTAGGACAGAAATGGCCATAATTGTGCAGCATGAAAAGGCCTCCTGTCTTACTGAATTTCAGATGAGAAATCCACTGTCCACTATGTTGAAAGAGATGTCAGTCTCTATGTCTGGCCTATGTGAGATGAGCGTACACCTAGATCCATCTTCCTTTTATCTGTCTCCTTTTGAAAAGTGTTGTACAAAGTTCCAAGTGCCCATTGTTCTTGTTTGACTTCTTGTTCCAGATTGCTTCCTTGTTGAAGTCACGTGATCACTTTGCGTTACTGTATTCATTTTTATGATAAGTCACTTTGTTCACTGAAGATCACTTACTTCTCTCCAGGGAAGCTGTTCACTGAAATCTCTTTAGTACAAAATTCAGTATTTGCAGAAGTGGACTCAGTTCTCTCTAAGCAAGCAGTCTGGGTTATCTGGTCTCTTTCTTTGTTGAACTAGAGACGTATAACAGCACTTTTTTCTTAAGAGTTCTTTCCTGCTATAGCTGCAGATAGCTTCCCCACATGCCAGTTACATAGTCAAGGCAGTACTGAGAAGATGCTAAGGAAGGCATCTTCTGCAACTCTTTTCTGTCTTCAGGAGATAATTTGTTGGATGTAGGAGCTTCTGTCACCATCCCGGCTTTTTCTATTTGTGTATATATGTGTGTTTAGACTGATTTTTAGATCTGGATTTTTAAACAATTTCTGTTGAAAGTGGTTAGTTGCTGGTTAGATAGCAGAGAAGATGGTGGCCAAGTGCTTTCTTTTTTCCCACTTCTACATCCATTTCTCTGGTACATTGACTTACTACAGTCAGTAATTCAGTCACAACAGAGAACATAATCTGAACTGTTGGCAGGTAAAGAAACGGGAGCAGAAAGTTGGGAGAACTTGACCAGGACACAAGGATACTTGAAAGCATATGAGACTCTTATATTAAGGGGTCTCTATTGTTCCATCCATCCCCTTTTGATATTTTAATAATGTGCAGGGAGCAGCTTAAACAAATCCTCCAAAATCCTTTTATTTACATTTTTCTCTTCATTCTGCCACACAACAACAACAAATGTTCCTTCAAGTCGCCTGTCAGCTTATGGTGACGCTGTGAATTTCATAGGGTTTTCTTTGGCAAGGAATACTCACAGGTGGTTTTTCCAGTTCCTTTCTCTGAAATGTAGCCTGCAGCTCCTGGTATTCACAGGTGGTCTCCTATCCAAGCACTAACTTAACTTAGGGTTCAAGATCGGATGGAATCTAGTGCCTTCAAAGTATTTAGACAAGTCAATATGTATATGTATTGTTTTATGTACACTTGTGAATGAAGACATTTTAAAAGAGAGGGAATAGAATGGGTGAATGGATCAAAGATTAGTTATAAAGCTCATTTGCTTCAGGTAACATCAGAAGAATCTGTTTTGCAAGTTGCAGCAGTCTCTTTAATTAGAAGCATGTCATGCATTATAATCTGCTTGTGTGCAATGTCAGTTTGTTTTAAGATATATGATTTTGTCACCAATATTCTACTCTGGAAGTATTATAACTGACCTTCAAATGATGGATAGGTTGCAAACTCTTACCCCTTCTCAATTTGTTTAAATAATGTAAACCTTTAAAGGACATTTGCTCATGTCTCAGTTTACTACTGCTGGCGAATAAATCACTGCCATGCTAGTCACCTAACTATGTCAATTTAAAAAGCAATCAGCAGTGAAGCTGACATCTCTATAATGAGGTGGGATGTAAAATGGGCCCCTGAAAAAGAGAAATTACAGTAATATTGGGTAGGTAATAGCAATAAATGCAATTATCCATTTGTAGTTATACATGCTTGGGTTTTAAAATCTGGAAATGAGAACACAGTGGCTAAATTTCTTCAAAACTTACATGAAACAACACCACATTACTAGTGGACAGCTTGAAGGAAGCTTTCATGATGGTTTCTCATCATGAAATAAAGAAGTACCCTGGGGAAAAGAGCAGGTGCTCATCCTCTGTGGAAAGCCACCAATGTGAATGGTGGAGTTTGTGCCAGTCCCTGCCAGTGATGAGACTTAATAGGAAGACTGCCACAGGCTGAAATGCCTTATATTGTACTTGCCTTTTAGGAATCACATTGAGTCCTCTAATGAAAGGTATTGCATTAAGTCATCTTGATACTCCTTTTTCCTGTTATGATACATCCTACAGAATGCTGGGAACTGTAGTTTAGTGACTTACTTACAATTCTTTGTTAGAAAGCTGAAAAATACAATTCCCTAATGGATATCTAACTGAATTACAATTGTGAAAGTAGCCAGAGAAGAGGGATTGAGTATTGATTGAATGAGGGTACTTGTCTCATTTTTTAGAGGATGGATACATCCAATATGCATTGGACACATATCCAGTATTTATTTGTTGAAGGATATGGAGCTCTCTTTTTGGACTCTCTTTTAGAACTCTTAAATATCCTTCTATTCCTCTTTTGAGTTTATCAGTATAATAATACAAAGGTATTGTGTTATAACTTCAGTTGCTTAGAACCAAAACCTTTACTAGTTTGAAACATTCAAATTTTAAACATGAGTTCAATAGTATAATTCTGGAGTAGGAAAAACTGAATAGAGTAACGCTGTCTTAGTAGTGTGATGCTGGTTTGGGTATGCTCATTCCATGCTAGTTATGCTTAAGTCACAAACATAACATTATTGGCTGGGAGAACTGAAGCAACAGTACTGATAATGATAAGGATATATGCCTGTTATCACAACTACAATTACTAAACAGTTACTCATTTCATTATACTTCTATGTTTGAAAGTGGTTTTCATTGCTACTGCTGTTTAAATGTTGGTCATTTCACCTTGTTAATATCGAATGTATGTATATTTCCCTCTTCATTTACATCTGTTTGGATATTGACTGCTAGGACTGCTATTTAAAAATATGGTAGCATTTATTTTTACTGCCCACTATAATATCTGTGTTCCTCTAACTTAATTCCTGCACAGTGTACTGTTGCTATTGTTTTATATGCCTTGTATTTCATTCAAGGTGCATTCAGGTGTGTGTGTGTGTGTACATACATACACATATGTACTTTTTTCTTTGTTACTCATCGTAGCCCTGTAGTTGTAGCTCTGAAAGATTTGTCTTAAAAGATCACAGAAGCTATTTATACTCTGTTTTCAATAAAAGTATATTATATATACGAGCATATTGCATTCCAAAATGTGTGAAATGTTTTTCTCTTGTAGATCATCAACTTTTTTTATCTATCGTTGACAGCTCCTTTGTTATTTTTAGTAAATTCAGGTTCAAATTTTCAGTTTCTTTCTTTAAATCTTGTTTAATTTCTGCCCTTGTGGTTCTAATTTCAGTCCTAGTTGCTTTCAGTTCTTCCATCATTTCAGTCCTCATTTATTGAATTTCCTCTATTATTTTTAAAAGGTCCATTGTTTTTGAACCTGTTGGGCCTCCTATTGAGGCTCTTCGCTCAAACAGCCTCAGATGTAGCTGTGTTTGTATTATCTTTTTTGGCTTGTTGCCGTACCCTTTCTTGAGATCTTTTCTTTCCTTTTTTCCTTTTCCCTTTCTCTGTTGTCCTTTATAATTTACGATTGTATCAAAATGTGTTTCTGTGCATTCAATCTATACGATCAAATCAACATCAAAATGAATTTCTTACCAGATCTAACTGAAAAACCAACAATTTAATTAAGCTTATTATCTGTATATTACTATGTTTATATTTATAACATATGTTACTGTACATATACTATATATTACTATATGTATAAATTTTAAACTCCCAAAAATAATTGATCCTTAGTAATTAGCATGAAATATATAATAATTCAGTTCGACAATACAAATAAGTCGACAATAGATCTCTAAGATAATTCAGTGATAAATTATTATACCAAACTATGATCAACAAACAGAAAAGGTTTCCCCACCCTTCTACTGTTTCTGGCATGCCAGTAAACTTTGGTACTTCTTTCCTTGCCTGAACAATATTTTTAAATAGTAAATCAATATATTAATATTTCTACTTTCTTTGTATATTCCGATAATCCATTTATAATCAATTTTTCAATGTATTCTATACAATATTTAAGCTAAACAATATTTGCAATTCATATATTAATCATCCTGTCATAAATTCATTATGAATTCATTTAACATTTTTGGAAAAAGCTTTGATAAGAGATGGTAAAGCTACCCTTTCACAAGAAGAATGGCAATTTTGGAAAATGGATTAAATAAAAAGTTGGCTCTGGGAGGTGGGTTATTTACTTTTTTTGTAATAATAATGTAGTGTATTGTTTAAATTGAAGTTGAGTTGCATAATTTTGTAAACTAAAATAAACAAACAAACAAACAAAAAAATAAGTTAAAATATAATCGGCTTTGGGGAGTAGGTTTAAATAAGTTTTTGACTGTAATTATATAAGAGAGAAATAATAATGTAAGTTTGTTTTTGGTTGAAATTTTTTTGTTTATTATTAGCTGTATCACATGGTGTTTTATTTTTGTGTCAGTGTTTTTTTTCTTTTCTGTATAATTAAAAAAAAATTAATAAAAAGAAATGAATTCATTTAACATTTGATATATTTTTATTAATTCCTAAACTCTCATTTAAGACTGTTGTTAAAATATCACTCGTTAATAGCACCCACACAAAAGCAAAGATTTTACTATTTATAGGCAGGTATATTCGATGTTCTGTTCAATATTTTGTCAGGGCTCAAAAGCGCTGTGTTTCTCTCTCAGCCTATCTCTTCACCTCGCTTCAAGAGATTAATCCTTTAACAGTTTTCATGACCTGGCAAAAATGTTCTTTTTAAACAATCCATATGAAGGCAACTAATGTGTCTAAGGGCATAGTTTATTTCTGTATATCCGAAGGTAAAAGAAGACAGAACAGTATCAAAGACATGTGTTATATTACTACTTTAGTGAATCTTTTCTGGTCTCCCTCCTCTCTCAGTCACAATAAAAAGTCACTGTTCCTAAATTACACCTTTCGTCTCGAAGTTCTCATTGGTCCTCATGAAACTCAAAATCTAACGAGAAGGTCGATTTCTTGGTTTTCTTATTTTTCTTCAATCTAATTCCTAAAGAGCCCCTTCTCCAAAAACGACAGCTTATTGTCTCCGTCGTCTGTCACTCTCCTCTTTCGGTTGTCCTTTATTTTACTCAGACTCCACCATTATTCTTAATAAACATTGCTGTTTCCCTTTCTGTTTGCCGTCTCCCTTCTCTTCTATTCTCGTTCACCTCCATTTTTGTTGCTGCTTATACCATAAACTCCAACTAATGTTCACAACAATCACCTTATTTTTACGTCAATAATAGCCGTTGGTTTGTTTCTTACAGTTCTCTGTCGCCACACTTCCAAAACGGATCACAAGATAATTTTTGTTGCTCGGTTTCTAATTTCTAATTTCTAAAAGTCTTTTTACTTGGTATAGGTTGTTACACTTAATTGATGTGAAACTGTCACGTTCCCCTGGTGCAATCTATAGACTTTGGAGTCAGATTGGTTACTTACAAGTTTGATCTTTAAAAATTAAAAAAAATGTTATCACTGGGACTATTCAGGACAAGCCTGGCTGGAGCCCGATGGTGTCTTGCTCTGTCCCTGTCCCCGCTGGAGTTCCTTCCACTTCTCTCACCAGTGCTGAGTCCTTTTGGGACTTGTGAGCTGCTCCTGAACCCTCTCGCAAATCCGCGAGTGGGTTTCTTTGCCCCTTTATACTGGGCTGTTGTGTTGTATTGTTGTTATTCTCTTATTCTTCTTCTTCGGGTTCCAGCAACAGCCAATTCAGGCTGCCACCCACGCCAACATCTTAACCGGATGCATATTGCATTCCAAAATGGGTGAAATGTTCTGTGTATCAAAAACAGTCACTTTCTATTTTTTATTTCTAATTTTCCCTATTCCTTCTTCTTTTTCTGCCCTTCTGTTCCACCTTTTTCTCTCTTAACATTGCAAACTAAAATTCAGTGTAAAATTTAACTTGATTTAAGTGGTGGGAAAACCCTTTGTTACGTCTACATTCTGGCTTGAATATTTTGCATTAAATATGTGAACTGTCTCTGTCATGTGTCTCAGCACAGTGTATTGACCTCACTGGTAGGACATGGAGGAGGGCCCCCACCATATTCCTATTTGTAGCTCTAGCAGGTATGTATTGGGAAAGGTGCTCCCTCAGAGTTTGAGTTCCCAATTAATTTAGAGCTTTAAATGTTATCACAAGTACCTTGAATTCAGACTGGCAACTTATTGGCAGTCAGTGTATTTCTTTTAAGACTGGCATTATGTACTGTCTATGTGATATTCTAGTTAGCAGTTGAACTGTTACATTTTGCACTGGCTGCAGCTTCTGAGTCTTCTTCAAGGGCAGCCCCACACAGAGTACAATAGTTACCAGTGCACAGACTGCTGTGGCTAAGTTATCTCTGTGCAGCAAAGGTCTTAACTGGTGTATCAGTCAAAAATGACTCCAAGCCCTCCAAGCCATAGAGTCTTCTTGGCTGGCCAATGACAGGGATGGATCTAGGAGCACTCCCAAGCTATGTAATAGCTCTGTCAGGGTAAGGCAACCCCGCTCAGAACAGGCTGTTACCCCGTTCCCGGACTTGAGA
The DNA here is from genome assembly GCA_948474755.1 of Ctenosaura bakeri. Taxonomy (NCBI): domain Eukaryota; kingdom Metazoa; phylum Chordata; class Lepidosauria; order Squamata; family Iguanidae; genus Ctenosaura; species Ctenosaura bakeri. Next base: position 1,102,453 of record CAOLHI010000050.1, on the reverse strand, counting down.
ATTGCCAGTCCACAGAGCCTCCGTATTATTAGGATTCAGCTTCAGCTTATTGACTCTCACCTATCCCATTACAGCATCCAGACACTGGTCCAGATCTGCACAGCCCCAGCTTACTCTGATGGCATCCCATTCCAAATCCCTTTATGACATCCCCCAGTGGCTTCATGTAGCTATTGAACAGCATGGAGGACAGGATGGAATCCTGTGGCACCCCACAACTTGTTTGCCATGGTGCTGAACAGGATTCCACTAATGCTACTTTCTAGAACTGGGCTCCTAGGCAAGAGCACAGTCACTGTAGAACAGAGCTTTCTACTCCCATCCCACAGAGGTGGTCCACTTAGATACCATGATCAATTCTATTAAAAGCAACTGAGATGTCCTGGAAAATCAAAAGCATCCCCACTGTCTTTCCTCTGGAGTCGGTTTTCAATCAGAGCAGTTAAGGAGATTTCGTTGTCATACACTGCTCTGAAACCATGCTGAAGTGGGTAATCTGTGTCCTCCAAGAATGCCTGAAAGTGTTCAGCTACCACATGTTTAAGTCCCTTGTCAAAAGGAAGATATTTGCAATAGAGTGGTAGTTCCCATAATAGCTCTGGGTTTGGGGAGGTCATTTTCAGGAGAGGACAGCCTCCTTCAAGGCAGCAGACACCTCTCACTGAAACAGTGAATCATTTACCACCTGTGAATCCACCTGGTCAATCTATTCCTGCTTGTTCTTATCAGCCAAAAAGGTCAAACTTACATGTGGTAGGCTGAACTGTTTCAAGGATCTTGTCTACACCAACAGACCTCAATAACTGAAACTGATCACATAAAAACTAACCAGATGGTGTACTGGATCCTTCTGTAGGCTCTGTATTAAGTTTGGCTCTGGGCTCTTTATCAAGTTCTGAGCAAATGTGAACAATCTTTTCCTTGCAGTACCCAGGAAATTTTTGCACTGCAGGTAGCCATGGGTTGCATGATTGAGCTGACTGGGCTCTTACCAAAAAGACTCCTCACCAGTTGGGACTGGTTGAGAATGCAATCCTAGAGATGTAATATGATTTTTTAGGGGAGCTTCCCTCACTGCTGTATAGTAGACACAATGAAGATCGCATTCTGATTGCACTCACTTTGACACCTACACCATCTACAGTCTACCATTGTCCATCCTGCTTTACTGCCCACAAATTTTCTGTATACCAAGATGAATTACAGGCTCTACAGCACTGGATTGGGTACTTAGGAGCTATTATATCAATAGCCCTTTCCATCTCCCCATTCCATGATGAAACTAAGGCCTTGATAGCATTGCCAGCCCTATGAATGCGATAATTCCTGAGAGCATTCAGGAATTATTCAGATTAAATAAGTATTTGGGGGTAGACTATCTTAATAGGACCCATACCCCTACAAAGAAGATCTGCTACGACCAACTAAAATTCATGATAAAATGGCCTGACTATGACAATGTGTTGCCGAAACTCCCCCTAAAATCATCCACCCAACAGCAAAAACCAGATCCAGAATATGCCATGCTTCATGTGTTGGAGCAATAACATGCGGAGGCAGCCCTGTGGTTATGGTAGCCATGAAGTCCTGAGCTGACCCTGTCGGAATGACCTTGTTGTATATGTTGAAATCCCCTAGAACTGCAGTACTACAGTTTTCCAACACAACCTCCAAGACCAAGACTGCTTGCCTTAGCCTGCTCAGGCAAGCAGACTTCTAGGCAACAGGGTGAGTGGTCCACCAGCAGCATCCCTGTTCTGTTTCTCTGGCCCAACACAAGGTGCAAACCTTTGAAAGACTGAATTCTTATGGATAATGGCAACTCCTCTGCTCCCCTGGCGCTCTTATCTCAGTTGGTGCTACCCTGAGTATCTAGGTAGATACCTCCTTCAAGCTCATCTACCCAGTCCTCTGTGATACTTACCAGGTCAGCCCTTTCATCCACAGCCAAGTCATGGATAGTTATTGTTCTGTTACAGACTAACCTAGCGTTCAGGAGTAACACCAACAGATTAGAGGTTGAGTTGACATAGCAGCTCGAATATTGAGGGATGAGGGTAAGACTGAAACACAGGATGAATCTCAAGAATCTGCCCCATCTTTTCCTTACCTGACATGTCCAGCCCCATCATCATACCCCCCCTCTGCCTGAGATTACCTCAATAGGGGCACCCCATCCTCTGCCCCCCTGAGATTCCCCCCATGCACAATATTGAAACACACACACACACACACACTTCTAAGGGGGTAAGTTACATATTTATTAGAGATTTATACTATCATTGGAAGAGATGTGATAAGTATTAATTGCTGTTTGTGTCTTGAATTTTAAAGCACTTATTCTATATTGCAGTTTAGATGGATACAGTGTATTAAAATAAAGATGTGAAGATTAACTTTGACAGTAATGATGTAAAATGTGAGAGACTATGAAGTCAGTAGTAATATTGGTTTATCATGGTGAATAAAGCATACCATGCTATTAGAGAACTCAGTTTAATTAGGCATATAGTTAAAGCAGCAGTCTTATACTTGGGAGTAAACCTCACTGAACTCAGTGGGAATTACTTCTGAGTAAATATGGTTTGTACTGTAAATCTCTTTAATCCAATCTCAAATCTCAGAAAAGCAAATGTCAGTAGGATTTTTCAAAACCACAGGGATCTCTTAGAAGCTGCCTAATATCTTCAGACAAAAATTTAATTTCAGTGTTCTGATGGGAAAGCAGTACTACTGATAAAAAAACTCGTGGAAAACCAGTGTGCAGTTAGTTAGCCAGCATTTTTTAAAAAACAAAACACTCAAAAAAGCACTCTGTTTTGAATATTAGGAAATTTTCATATTGAGGTGTGCCTTGCTTAAAAAGAGAAGTCTTCCATCTAAATTTTCCTGTCATTTCCTGTAGTTTCCCGTATTGCCACATCATTAATATATTTTTTTCTGAATTATTATTCAGCAGTGTGCTTTGAATTAGTCAGGGAAAAATGCACTCAATACTTAAGAAATGAACACAAAAGCTAATTTCAGTACAGGAAGCATTTACCCTGTTTTCTGATGATTGGCTTTTTCAACACTTAAAAATTAAGGACAATCTCCTTCAATTTGATGGGGGTCCACTCTTTGGTCAGTTGTTCTTGCCTATGGAGACTTAATTGGGAACTCTCACACATGCATTTTGTTTACAAAGTGAGCTGAGAGGGAAAAAAGGTGCCAAGCTGGTTTACAGACTTTGCAAGCAGCACAAGTGTGGTCAGTCCCAAGTGAACCTCCATAAGTCCTTCATGTTCCCTACAATACAGGACATGGATTCTCCTTTTCAGCCCATTCCATTTTCTGACAGTGCTCTGGTCCCTAACCTATCAGATCACTGGGGGAAGTCTGTATGGGTAATTTAAGTGACTGTTGGCTAGGGGCCTAAATAGTGTGAAATACCAGATCTCTTCTCATCTTCAAAGCGAAGCAAACTTAGGCCTGATTAATATTTTGATAGTGGACCATCAGGAAATAGTAGGTGCTATTAGACTATATTTCATCAAGGACAAACCAACTCTGAGCGTTCCTTGCCTAAGGTCATTTCTGCACTATACTGTTATAGTGCTATTATTCCACTTTTAACATCCTATGGAATTCTGGAATTTGTAGTTTAGGGAGGGGCATTTAGAATTCTCAGCCGGAGAGCTCTTTGGCCTCAGGAAACTACAAACTCCAGAATTCCACAGGATGTTGAAAGTGGAATAATAGCACCAAAACAGTGTGGTGCAGAAATGGCCCAGGAAAATCATGGAGTTGCCATAAGGTGACAAGTGACTTGAAGGAATGTGTGCACATGCATGCACACACACACATGGGTGGGAGAAGAAGAGGGAGGGGGAAGTGTGTGTGTGTGTGTGTGAGAGAGAGAGAGAGAGAGGAACTGCTAGTTATTGCTTGAGCAGGAGCCACGCTTTTCTGGAAAAAGTATGAGCATGAGACACCATGGGCTATTGTAACTAACCAGCAGCTATTGGCCGTGATGGCTGAGGCCTGACCAGCTTGATGTTGCTGGGTTCAGTTCTAAAAATGGTAAATCGCTGTTTTGGAGTAGGCATGCTGACCTGATCAGTGGAGTTCTAGCTGAAACAATCATTTTTTTTCACCTTATAGGAACAAGATAGAAATGGCTACCTTTCTTTTGCTGGCTTTACACTGTCACCACCTCTTTCTTTTATTTATCTGTATTGAAAACATATAGCCTGTCTCTTTAAGGAAAATGCCCTCTTAAGACAGTTTGCATATACAAAAAATTGGGATGGGCCAACCGAATCCTTGAATTGTCGGCAAGGATTCGAGATTCGTGAATCCGAATCCCTGCGCTAAAATAGACAAACCAAATCTTTTGAATCCACCAACCAAATAGATTATTGGAGATTGGGACACCTGAAAACCTGGGATACCAGGATGCTTGAAAACCTAGGAGACCAGACACACAAGGGGAGATGACAAGTAGGTGAGTTTTTCCCTTGGCCTTTGCTAACAATTTCAGAAATTATATCTGGGGTTGTATTCTAATATATTTAAATTGAACATTTAATATTTAATTTCAGCATTATTTTCTGTGCTGAAAATCAGTGGCATGTATATATGCTTGCGTCAGTGGGTCTGACGCTTATCAGAAGCAGTGGGGCAGAGGGCAAGGTCACACAATCTCATCCAGTGATTGCCACATATAGTCCAGTGTACCTCCTTCCACAAGACCCGTATGCCTGGTTATAAACCTATAGCTAGAATAGAATGAGAAGTGAAATGTCTGTCATGGATTGGCACCTCCAGGCCCGCCAAAGACCTGGCTGGATGGAAGGTACAGTCTTCTTGAGATTTTTAGGACAGCTGAAAGATTCCTTTGCATAGCTCCCTTGCAAAACTCTTTTATATACAATCCTAGGGTTTGTAGTTTTAGAAGGTGTCACAGCCTTCTCTGCCAAAGTGTGCTAATCTATCATCAAACTGCAAACCCCAGGATGCCATAAGGAGCTATGCAAAGAAAATCTAGTTTTGACCTGGATTATCTCTGTACTGTAGTATGTGGCCCTGTTTACACAGGCAGGAAAATGTGGGATTAATCCACATTTTCCTGCCTGTGTAGAAAGAGCCTTCATGTCATTTTCAATCTGGGGAGATCCTGAGGCAAAACTATGACAATTGTCCTAGCCAGATTTCTTCAGAGGGAGGTTTGCCTTTGCCTAGGCTTTTGTAAGGCTGAGAGAGTGTGTCTTGCCCAGGATTATCCTTCTTTCCATTGGTTTTTAAACTCTTTTTTAAAAAAGGATATGAAAGATTCGAGATTCGTGGATTCCCAGAACCTTCCAGAGATTCGGATTTGGAAAATTCTGTATTTGTCCCATCCGTAGCAAAAACTATGATCAACCATAAACCAAGGAAAATATAAAGAACAGAAATTTAAAAAGCAAGAAAAGGAAGAAGAAAAAAGAAAAAGCAATACTCTGCTGAAGTTCTGAAAGCATACTTCAAAATAGGCAATGAGGAAGTCTTCACAACTGTTGCTGTTCTGGGTATTTCAGGTGGTTCTCCTTGGCTGCTGTTTAACCTTATTCTTGTTGATCTTCATCACAGCAACAAAAGCGTTGTAAGAATTGTTAATTTAAAAGGCCATTCTGCTATCCTGGCTGCTTTGGCCCCTCACTCTGCTGGTGCTGCTAATGTTGTTGTGAATCGTAGTGCCCTTTTCATGTTGTTCTCCCATAAAGAGGTATACTTTGTCCTTCAGTGAGGGCGGTTATCTCTTTTCTAGTGGCCCTAAGCTAAGAAACTTTAGCTCCTGCCCTGATTCCAAAGCCTAGCTCTGTTTATACCTAGAGAGAGCTGGTAAAGGAGATTCAGCAGCATCTGCAGTTCCAGATGCTCAGCTTCCTTTCCATCAGTACAAATAGTTTTTCCCCATCCTTAATTAAAACAATGTGCGTCTTTAGCCAACACAGTGTAGTGGCTTGAGTGTTGGGCTATGACTTTGGAGACCAAGGTTTAATTCCCTGCTCAGCCGTGGAAACCTACTGGGTGATCTTGGGCACATCACACACTCTCATCCCCCAGAAATCCTTGTGATAGTTTGCCTTGGGGTCAATATAAATTGGAAATGACTTGAAGTCACGCAACAACAACAACAACAACAACGGATGCTTTGCAATCTTGGATTTCTGTTTATGTTTGGATGCTAAGTGGTTTTGCCTTCTGTAATCAAGACTGAAATTCTCTGTGTCTGCTTACACTGAACGCACCCTGCTGCGCCACACTTGACTAATAGACTCATATGGTTTATATGAAGAACTGGGTGAGTCATTCTCTGAGTACTTGTTTGGGAGGCTAAAGGAATCAATTATTTATAGTGGTTGTGGGCAAGAACTAACATTTCTTAGTTTTTGTGATTTTGAATATTTTTGGGAAACAACCAGTTGTACAAACTGATTAAGGCTTTATGGGTATTGCGTCAATGTCTTCCCTCAGGCCATTTCCACACTATGCTGTTATAGTGCTATTATTCCACTTTCAACATCCTGTGGAATTCTGGGGTTTGTAGTTTACTAAGGCCCAAGACTCTGTGGCTGAGGATTCTAAATGCCCCTCCCTAAACTGCAAACTCCAGCATTCCATAGGACGTTGAAAGTGGAAATAATAATAATAGCACTATAACAGTGTAATGCAGAAATGGCTTCAGTCAACTTGGTGGCTTTATGCAAACTTTGGTCTAATTATAATTGGATAAATAAATGTAGTCTCAGTGCTCAGAAGCTGTAGGCAAAAACACACTGACACATGAAACAGAGGGGAACAGTGTTCTACCCAGGGTTAGGTATATACTCTATAGGCTGGAACTCAGCAACTTCAAATTTCTTATCCACTGATCCAGATTGTCAGAGGAGATGCCATTTCTGTTTGTGGTGGATTTATTGCTGAACTGCAAACTAAGGAGAAACTGATTATTATACTACTTCCTGATTATCTCCATTCTTTTCCATTGTACTATTTTATGCACTTGCAATCATAAAAACAATTCACTGATCACTATTATAGGGCTACATTATGTGTTACCCAATTTTGTATTCTTCAGCTCGAACCTGTAAATTGCAGTTAGGGTGCACTATGATACTTAAAAAATCAGTGCAGCATTGATATTTTTCCCAATTTTCCCTCTTTTCTTAAATTTTCTTACTGGTAAACTAGTTGTAATTATATCAGATTGTGCTTAATTATTGCAGCTGCATCACGCTTCTGCCATTAGATTACATTTACTGCAGCCATTCTATAATTTAACATATTGTAACTTTTCTTTCTTTCATGTATTTGTGTGTTAAATTGCAGTTATATGCTACAATGTCAACGGAATTCCAGTTTAGGACAAGATCTAAATGGCTGTACTTTCTTCTTTTTGAAAAGCAAACGGATACTCTTGGTATCAAAACAAAAACTTCATGAGTGTGTGGTTCTTTTTACTTATAGTGCTTTTTATAAGCTTACAGTGCTTTTTATAAGGCTAGCTGCTGTTAAGAGAAAAACGAAATTGTATAAACTGATTTTGGAGTGCATATGGTGTTAGACAGTGTGTGTGTATATATATATCTCTGTCAATTCTCTGTTTTTAGAGAGTAATAGAGAATTGGCAAAGATTGCCCCCATTCCACCTGGAGAAATACTTTTTTTGGATCAGAAGTCTTCCACAAATGTGAAGCCTTTTTGTATGTAAAAGATTTTTACTGGATCAACTCCAATGTCTTAATGATGCAGGAGGGGGAGACATAACATATTATAAAACAATTCAAATGCACATTATAATATATGATATATATGTGTGTGTGTGTGTAATCATACTTTATGTTATTACATTTGTTTATATGAATTGTTCTATTTTTTCCCATTCACTTGTTCTATATATTTCTTTCTCTTGGAAACGCTTTAAGTTATGATGTTGGTGTAATTCATTAGTTTTTTGTATATTTCAAAAGTGCTTAATTTAAAGCAGGAAACTGACATTTGACTGGTTTGACTACAGTCTGTTATTATATGATACAGGCATAGCACCATCTGCTGTACAATAATATGTGGACATCCTGAATAAATAGAAATATTTCACCATGAACAAACTCATTTTACAAATATTGAAGGAATATATTCCTCCCAATTAACTCCTTTTCATGGAACATTTGGAGGAATATTGAGATTTTTTTTAAAGTGCATAATAAAATTATGAAAATAATGTTTTTGTTTTGGTCTGAGAGGCAACAACTGTTCCTTATGGTATGACCAACCATGACATGATTTCAAATTTATGCCATCTCTTGATGTAGCATGGAGATCAGCTACTGTAAAACAAACATGGGAGGAAGTAGGTTTTGATAAAATTATTTATATGAACTAAGTCTAAATTTATGTTAGCTTATCTATTAATTAATTAATTAATTAATTATTTCACATTTTGAAATTGCATCTTCTGTCATCTGAAGGCAGAGAACATTCAGGTAATGGTTTATCCTGTTGTGACATGCAAACAGAAATACATTTCTTGGCAGTACACAAATGGATATTGTGGCACCTTTGAGAATGAGAGAAAAAAGTTCGTAGCATAAGCTTACATAGACTAGATCCAGACTACAAAAGTTTATGGCCCTTTTCGCATGGCATTTCCGATGCGAAAGGGCCCCTTGAGTGTCGCACAAATGTGAAGAGCGGTCCACACGATGCACTCACATTTGTGTGACACTCCAGGGCCTGACACGGACAACGCATGCATTTTTTCATTTTCGGCTTGAAGCTGAAAATGATGCACGGTCGTGCATCACTCCGGGGACCCATGTGCACTTACCTTGCATGCGGAGCCTTGGAGCTGGGGCGGTCGTGCTTCCTGTCTCAGTGCAGCCTGTGAAGGTCCCAGGCTGCACTGCGAAAGAAAGAGGTGGGGCTCTCACGCGAGCAGGAAGCTTATGTGGAGCCGAAGGAGCGAGGAAGTGAGAGGCTCTCTCCGGAGGCTGCTCGCGCGAGCACCGCACCCCAGCGCCGAAAATGGGTGAATTGCGGAAAGGGTCTTAGTTACAAACTTCTTGCCTGTGTTTTACTCAGCAAAGCTGCTGCAAGATCACTTTGCATACTGACCCAGGTTAACACGGCTACATCTTGGATTTCTCAGCAGTGTTGTTAGAAGTATTATTGTTATTTAACTGAACATCTTTGGCAGAGCTGTGTGCTTTATATAAAATTAGCGTAGATCTCCATGTACCATTTGATAGCATACTATTACAGGTGGTGATGGTGTGACTTCAAATAATTTCTGATTTATGGCAACCCCACTACTAATTAATATTTATTCATTTATTCAATATTTATCCCATCTCTTCTCCAAACCTGGGATAAAAGTATATACAAAGAAGTAACCACAGTCTTAGTATTAATACTAAACTAATACTGGAATCAGGCATAATTTTACTGCTTGCTGAACTTTGATACCCTCTGATGGAATCTCTCGCGAGTATAGCTGAACTTGCACGACAGAATTTAAGTGTTTATGTGCTTTGTAACAACATGTCTAAAAGAAGATCAGTTAGGTTTACAGTTTATCCTGTAATTACTGAGATTACCAGTGACTAGTGAAGGAAAACAGTCTGCCTAAACTAACAAAATATGTTTTGGTTGTTGGTGTTTGTATAGAACAGATGATATAATTGGTCTTACTGAATTGCACTCCTTGACCTTCCTTACCCACACATGACCTTCAGAAAGTAGCTTCCTAATTTTATTATCCCAGACAGGAAGAAAAAATAGATTCTGATAAAATGACAAAAACTCTGCCCCTTCACATGTGAACAAACAGCAGAAACGACTGTACCAAAACAGCAACTCTTTGTACCGTACATATTTTCAAACCTCAGCAAGGAAGCTAAGCTAAAACAGCAGCAGTTTGATACAAAATGATCATTGTTGGACCTAAGAATTCTTTCTACTATCTGCATATGGTGTTTAATTTTATCTCATTAAAATGTTCCTTATTATGGTGGCAAGAAAAGCCTGATTACTGCCAGCTTTTGGACAATATAAAAAAGCAGGAACAGAGGAAGTGTTAGTGATTCGCATTTCCTCTGTTCTTGCTTCCCATATAATATGCACTATCAGAACTTGTAAGTTTTTTCTCTTATAATGAAATAGTCAAGTCCCAATATATTGGAGGAAAAAAGCAATGAGAATTCCCATTCTGCATTGTGCAGGTTTTTAAAACAAGAGGGGGAAGCATGTCTTCCTTTGCAGCTTTTGAGTGATGTCTGAAATGGCTCTGAGTAATAAGCTGATGGTGTGTGGACAGAAAGTTTTCTAATAGCCTTATTACCCAAACTCATAAGGCCTGTGGAGCTTTATGGCATGCAGTAAAATTTGGATCAGTAGTCTAGTGATTGCACATGTGATAAGAGTTTTAATGCAGAAGACTAGTAATTATAACATAACGTTACTAACATAAGGCAAAGTTTCAGAAACACCAAATCTTTACTTTAGTGTTTTAACTTTAACTTTTTGTGTAATTAATGTGTTCTTTTAATTTTTGTTTGTTCATTTGACAGGTCCATCATGGAATATTCCAGTTCGATCTTGCTGATTTCCATTAATTTTCTACCCGTTGAAGCTTTACTTGACAATGGAACTACATCATTTAATGATTCAGCAACAAGTAAGGAAACACTGGGTTTTGGGAGGTCAGTCTCAGTACATCTTTTGTTCCTGGTCACACACAGAGAGAGAGGTATCAGCCCACTGTTTTCAGATGCTTCTTTATCATTTTGAATAAATGAGAATAGCATTATTCTGTAGTATATCTCCTCACCTTCCTGGCTTATCAGGGAGAATGCTTTGTGAGTTGTGGTGGCTGGGGCAGGCATCCTGAATAGGTTGGTTGACTGATGCTTGGAACCAGACACATGTTACAGCCAAGCCTCTACAGCTGTGATCAATGAAATCGTAGCCTTTTCCATTTCAATAAATCTGCTGTCTCTGTTGTATAAAGGGAGCCCCACCTCGTCATTGCTGATCCAGCAACAGGAATAAGTAATGGGCCATAAATAGCCCCTTTCCCATTGACAAATGCTTTGAATGTTATGTTTATCTCTCTCTCTGGGTCCTTTCTGAGACTTTTCTTCTCCTTACTAAATCCTGACTTTCAGACAGCTTTCCTTGTTCCCTAGGTAACAGTTATCAACAGTATAGCATTGACTTCCTTTCAGTTTCCCTTGTGTCCCACTTGCTTTGGATGAGCAATAAGAGAAGCACAGACCTCCTGGATCTCTTGACAGCACAGCAATTCAACCAACAATAAAGAGGGGCTCAGAAATCAACCAGTAGTTGGTTGCAGCATGTGTTTATGTTTTCTCCCTCTTCTCATGTTTTCTGTGGGCATTTTTAATACATTTGTCGCAGCTACCAATTTCAGGCAATTAGGCCTGTTGAGAAAATACACATGCTTGTTATCCATTAGGAGCTCTCCCGCTACTCTAAATATCCTAACAGACACTGCTGGGGAGCATCTCAGTGCTGCCATGTATCCTGCATTTATTTCTGCTCCTGAATTGCCAGCTACAGTTAGTCAAAATCAGTGTTTTGACGCAGCAACTAAGAAACTTAATCTGAGTTTAATCTGAACATAAGAAGAGTTTTCTTGGTGGCATCATCCTATAAGTGGAAATTTCTGTCCCAAGAAATTAGGTCATATGCCTCTGTATACATCAGATTTCTCTTTAATCAAGTATTTGACTTTGCCATTGTTTATTTTTCTTAGTAACATGATAATATAATGCTAGTATTACTACTATTATACTACAAAACTACTTTAACCAGTGCTTGAAATTAAAAGGGGTTCTAATCAACCATTGTTTCTCTTATCCTATTAACAGTATTTGCAGATTTATGTACAAGGCTTTAAGAGGCTTTAGGATTTGTGATAAGAAGCTTTGACTCTCCAGTACCTATCATTAAGTGCTGCTGCCAGTAGATATTTGGTAACACTGCAAACTATAAAAGCAAGGATCGAGCTGCTTTTATTGCGGCCACAACACCCCTGATAGCTTTAAAGCTTTTAATTTAATTGCATGTTAATTCAGTACGTAAAACCAAAGCAGTTGATTTGAAACTGATTACTTTCTGATCTCCTGTGCATTTAAATAAGCTTGTCCACCTTATTCCAGGTGCCAGTTCATTTTTTGGGCTAGTAATTTCTGATTATCTGATTTCAGAAACTTCAGCAGACATTCTTAGAACCAAGAATTATCTCTAGTCCCAGTCTACAACATGAAACTTCCTTTCAGTTTCTTACTGCATTTCCTACTCTCCCTTGCCTTCTCCCTTTCTGTGAAAAACAAACTAAGATAATGGTGTTGGTGGGAGGGGCTTCATCCAGCCCTAGATCTTGGCTTCTAAACCATTGGCCCACACCACTGGGTGAGGAGCCATAGCTTAACGATAGAATCAGAAAGACTTCTGTGTACGTCAGAAGTGAGAAACATATGGCTCTACAAATGTAATAAGACTGCAACTCTGAGCATTCCTGCCAGCGTAACCTCATCTAAATCCTGAAAAGCTGCTGCCAGTCAATACTGAATGAGATGAATTAAAGGTCTAATCTGTTATATGGCAATTTTCTATATCTGAGAGATATTCTTATATTCTGAGAGTATTGCAATATGTCAGATGTGAATACTAAAGTTTCCATTTGAAGAATTACTTAGTTATGCTACAATAATCTTCAGTCATCATCATCATCAACAACAACAACAACAACAACAACAACAACAAAATAAAATAAAATCAGGACTTCTCAAGCATAGTAAAGTGGGAAAGTCAATTCCAAAAGAGCTCAGTTGTATCCCAAATCTCATAGTAGGCACATAAAACAGAATGATGGCCATAGGAGTTTGCAGTATAATCTGGTTAGGAAAGCATGATTCGAGGAGGCAAATGCTTCTCAGGATGTCAGTGGGTGTATGCATTAAAGAGAATGTTTGGAGTCAGCCCAGCTTCAAAACTCAAATGATAGCTATGTATCCAGCACAGAACTCTAGCACAGTAGTTTCCCTTGTCCTTCTTTTTTGTCACACCCCCCCCCCCGTTCTACTGCAGACCTTCAGAGAACCATTTTTCTTTGGAGTTCAGAGAGGAAGAACCATCTATGAACGTGAAAGTGTTTCCAGATTGGTTTGCATTTGTTGTGGCCCCTGAAGTCGTTTCTGATTTGTGGTGACCCTATCATAGGCCCTTTTCGCACTGAGGCTTTTTGCGTGAGCCGGGGTGGGCGGCTTGCGCGAAAAGCCTCTCCCAAGAGTCTGCCGGTTCCCCGCTCGTTCCTTCCGCAGGCGAAGGAACAAGCGGGGAAGCGGCAGCGTCCCGGAGGCGGCTCGCGCGTCCATCCTCCCCCGCTTGCGCGAGAAGCAGGAGCCTCTCGCGCCGCCCCCGCGCACGCGGGAAGCGAATGACAGTCGCGCCCGTCCCCCCGCGCGCGCCAGGAGCGAGCGACAGTCGCGCCCACCGACCCCCCGCGCGCGCGAAGCGGGAGGCTGTCGCGAGCAGCGCCCCACCCGCGCGAAGCAGGATGCCATCGCATCCGTCACGCAAGCGCCCCGCCCCACCCCTTCCTTCCGCAGGAGCGGAGGGAAGGAAGCGCTACCTGGCCGCCTCTCCGATGCACCGCACAACAGGTAAGTGCGGGTGGGCGCCGGGAGCGTTGCGCGAGCGCGGGGTGATTTTCGCTTGGAAGCGAAAATCAAAAACCCCGCGCTCGCGCCGCTGCAGCCCCGTGAGAGCGCCGGAAGTGGGAGTGCGTCGTGTGGAGCGGCGCTCCCACTCCCGCACGGCTCACGGGGCTATTTTGCTTGGGAAAGCCTGTGCGAAAAGGGCCATAGACTTGGAAAGATTTGTGCAGAGGAGGTTTGTTGTTGCCTTCCTGTGACGCTGAGGACAGCATGATTTGCCCAGGGTCTCCTACCACATCAATATGTGGCATCTGCCTTCCTCCCTGAGTGTCACACTGGATCTCAGAAGCATCACCAGATATTGCAGCACAAAGAGGAGTGTGCAAGCAACATAGCTGTAAGGCAAAACAGTTTGCATGCAGAAGCAGTAGCTTCTGTTGCAGCAGTTGTTGCACCAAGCTGATTTTTTAAAATTTAAGATGTAGTTTGACAATTCAGCAATGCCAGTTGCTTGGTAGATAGGCATTGTGAAAAATTCTGGTTGATGCACTATGCAAAAACAAACAAACAAAAACCCTGATCAATAACAGAACATCTAGAGGAGATGAGACTTGTCTTGACTTACACATCTATTATTTTTATTAAAGGAGTGTTTTTATTTGGAAGCAAACTAAGATAGAACAAATGGAAGAATGGCAGAATCACTGTCATTCATAGTAATTTGATTATGGGCTGAAGAAGAGCTTTGTAATGGTTTTAGCATGCAGTGAATGAGTTGACCCAAGAGACCCGACTTTTACATTTATCCAGATCAAAGTTTCAATTTAACACTGCTGTGACTATTAACCTGAGATACAGTTGTTTGATCTTTTGACTTTTGAATAGATGAAACAAAGTATCAGGAGAGCAGGGAACTTATTTGGGGAATTTTTTTTAGCAATAAAGAGGTGGGGAGGGCAAACCTATTGCTAAGCCAGAGAGCTCTGGGGTCAGAATATGCTGACATTTCCAAAGCCCTGCTGAGTTCCTGCTAAGGGCGTAAGAGAAAGAGCAGTAATATTCTTGGTTTTTAAAATCCTGATTTGTTTCACATTGTGAAATCCAGGAATGGTGTAAATGATCCTCTTGTTGGGGCATGGTGGCAAGCTGGAAAGGCTTTGGGTATTCTTTATCCATGGCTTCCCCTGATCAAACCATGGAATCCACAGAGCTGTGAATCTTTCTGTGAGCACATGGAGAAAGATCTGTGATTGGATGCTGGAAAGTTTCCTGGCCTCAGAAGGAGAGATGTGATGTTCCAGGGATCATAGAATTGCAATGTTCCAGGGACTATAGCTTTGCATTGTTACGTATTATGCTCAGTGCTGTCTCTGTAAAATGTCAGAAATGTATTTTATGTCCTCAGAAGAATGCATACATTTGCCACTTTAAAGGACCTTGCTGTATGTATAATGATAATCATTTGTAAGCCTGGTTATCTGCTACTGAAATTGCTGCTACAGACCTGTATGTAAAATGCCTGTGTATCCCTCCTCCTTACAGCTAAAAACTTTTTAAAAGTTAGCACAACTTGCTAGGAAAATAGTGTGCTCATTGCTTTTTCCTGAGGAATTTGGCTTATTTATAGCACTGGAAATGGATTGGATTTTCAGAATAAGAGATAATAATAATTAATTGATAATAGTTTATTAATTAATAGTTATTATTATCTCCTAGACCTTACTTTGATCCATGCTTTTTTTAGGCTGGAATTGTGATGGTGCACTGTGACATCTACACAGAAAAGACCGTAGGTGCTGTGACTATGAAGGAAGTTAGGCTCTGGAGAAACAGACTCCTCAGAGCTGGCAGATTTTGTCTGCCCTCTCACTTCCACTGTGTGACTCTGTGTGACCATTAATAGGGTTCAGTGTGCTACCAACTCCTGTTCTTCACCTAACTGTGGCAATATGTTCTCTTGAGCCAAAAGATTCTTGGGACTTTTATGGACATTTTCTGAATTTACTATCAATCTGAGAAACACATACATCACCAGAAGTCTGAAAATGCTAGGTGAATCATCTACTGCCAGAGGATACTCTGATTCACTCATTTTAGAGGCATTGGCTTTTTTCATTTTCTGAGAGATCTGTGGGAGAGAATGCAAAGTAGCCACATAGTAATCCATTTGCAACTTTGCCAAGCATTATAGAATCATCTCCTTTTTCTTGCCTGGAAAGGCATTTTGGCTGAGAGTCAGCCATGAAATGCCAATTGCTCTGATACGTCTATGTAAAGGGGAAAAAATTGTTTAACCTATGCATTTATTATCCTAGGTAAGGCAAAGGCTAGTTTGGCCTTCCAAGTACCTGTCCATAGAACATACTAATTATAAACTTCAGTATCTGTCCATATATCAGTATACCTTTTTAGGTAGCTTTCTTGTCTGATAAGCAGCCAGGTGTTTAAGAACTCTGCCCTTATCTCTTACTCCTATTCCTCCCCCATTAATTCCTTTATCTCTGTGTCCCCTTGAGACCCTAGGATGCAGAACATTATTGAATGTGTTAGTTAAGAGATCTTATGCTCAGCCATTGCGCTAATTGCTCTAGAGACTTCAAACAAAAGCATCGTAGTGCCCGGGGGAGCAGGTATGTTAACTGTATTGCAGTGGCTGAAGCAAACCGTGTACCAGCTGTTTCTGTAGTCTTCAAGAGGTGCACATATAAATCATAGTAATACCACATTAGTTTCATGATTTTGCTTTTCAGTAGCAATAGACAACAAAGAGCAGGTAGTATAGTATTTTAATGTTAAGAATAGTTTTTCTGTACCAGTGTTCTAGCCCTGAATGATTTCACTTAAGAACAGAGAAACAATTACTGTGAGAACAGGCACAACTCAGTTTTCCAAAATTAAGAGCATGGAGAAGAGTATGTGTGAGAGAATTCCCACCTCCCCATGATCATAATACTATTGGAGGGAGATGCAGACTCCTTAATATCTTCTTCATTAGCTTTTAGGGACATTTGACTGGCTGCTGTTAAACCACAAGCTAGATGACCTTAGCCAGATCAAGCAAGAAAATTCTTACTCCGTACTTGTTAGTTTTCATGAATGTCACCTTGGGCCAGAGGAGGCATTCTGTAAAAACAAGTAAAGTACCTTTACTTAGAGGTAGGATATGAAAACCTCTTAGTTACAGTTTCATTTTTTCTAAATCCTTGCTACAGTATCTTTATTTTGTTTCCGTCCTTGTATCATATTCAGTTACAAGACTTTGATGGGGGAAGGGGAAGATCTACGTGGAAAATGTGGTATATTTTTATACATTTTTCCTAACATATGCACTTTTCTCCATTTACAGCATATTTGTTTATATTTTTTTTCAGTTGCACAGTTTTAGCCATTTGGATTTTTTGCATGCTTGCATTGTTTTGGTGTGTGTGTGTGTGTGTGTGTGTGTGTGTGTGTGTGTTTTCTCCCAAATTCCTGTGATGCTTGCCAATCTGAGAGTGATTGAGGTGAGATGTGTTTCTTCTTATCATGAGTTTTGGGAGATGAAATTTCTTCTAGTCTGTTCAAGGCAACACAATTCTTTTCCACTCCTTGTTAAAGCAAGTGACAAGATCCTCATTAGAAATGCTCCATCTGGGGTTGAAAGAAATATCTTTATTCCCCTGCACAGTTGGGGTCTAATTACTTCCCCACCCTGCACACTCGGGAGGGCTGGACTCAGCGTTGTGTCAAAACAAAGCACCGAGCTGGATGTAGTGTTATTCCATGTCACAAAGGATGGTTTTCTAGATATCTGGATGCACCAAGTAAGGAACTGGATATTAGTAATACATTTTTGTATTATTTTTTGGAAGCAGAAATCATGTTGAAGACCACGAAACTAATATTTTGGCCCCGTTCTAGTGGAGATTGGCCTACATCAGTGGATCTCAGTCTTTGGTTCTCCAGAAGTTTGGACTTTCATTCCCAGAATATGTGATCATTGGCCAGGTTTTGTGGAGGCTTCAGGGAGGTGACGTCCAAAACACCTGAAGGATCATAGTTTGAAAGCTACTGCCCTATTTTGCACTGAAGTTCGCTTCTGTGCAAAGAACCCATGGTTCCTACAGGTCTTTTTCTTTTACAGCAGGCAGCAATTAGCAAGTAGGACTCCAGAATATGGGTCTTCTTTGTCACCTTTCCTTCATGTAAGTTCATAGGGAATGGTGAAGAATCAGCCAGAGGCTATTCATGGTTTCCTTAAGTCAAGCAAAGTAATGGTATTATTTAGGGATGAGCATGTTGTAAGTCTTCCAGATGTTGGAGTACAATTCCCATCAGCCCTAGGCAGCCTAATTAGTTGGAAGGGATAATCAGCATTGTGGGTCAAAAGTATTTGGCAGGGCACAAGTTTCCAACCATGGGATGTTGGAAGGGACGTTAAGGGATATTTGAAAGACATGGATGGTACTTCATGAGCATTTATATATATATATATAACTGCCTTAGTTTACATTTAGGCCCTTTTCACACTTTACTTTTTCCCTGTGCTGGAGTGGGAGGGGCTTGTGCAGGAAAACTTTGTAGAAACACTCTCGCATCGCTCCTACTTGAGTTCCACAGCTGTTTCTTGGTCGTGCAAGCGCCCTGCCTCTTCCGTTCGCAGTGCATCCTGGGACCTCCCAGGCTGCACTGAGGAGAGGATGTGCAACTGGCCTGGCTCCCGAGGCTCCGCACACAAGGTAAGTGCGTGCGGGGCCCCAGAGCGATGCGTGACCACGCAGCATTTTTGGCTTTGAGCCAAAAATGAAAAAATGTGTGCATGGTCTGCGTCAGGCTCTTGAGCGTCGCACAAATGTGAGTGCATCGTGTGGACCGTTCCTCACATTTACATGACACTCAAGGGACCCTTTCGCTTCAGAAATGCCATGTGAAAAGGGCCATAGTCTTGTTACAGTGATGCAGACTGTCCACTTTACATTCTCAAGATAGCAGAGCTATTTTTACTTCCTGTGTAGTCTTATGAGAGAATGGGATGAATTTATTTTGTAATAAAACCCTAAGAAAGGAGTTTCTTGTGTTCCTCTTTGCTTCACTTCTTATTTAGTGTATTAAATTAGGAAAAGGAAAGAACAGGAGACCAGTGTCATGTAATCATACACTCCATAAATGGCAGTTCTGACATCTTAAAAAGCAGAACAGTTAGCAAGAATTGGCTGGATCCTCATGATTCAAAGTATGATTAACACGTGACTTAGCTCAGTTCAAGTAGAAACCAAATTAGACTTGCAACAGCTCCTCAAGCCTTTAAAACCACACACTTCCCTGAATGGCATGTTTATCAACACACCATCTTCTGCAGTGGTTGGATACAATTTATGAAAAGAGACCTGCAGTGTTTTTCCCTCCGCCCTTGCTTTTACTAATCTAGTTGCCTAGTATATCGATTATAAGTATCAGTATAATGGAGAGGCAGTATGGTTTGAGCATTGGACTAGAATTCTGGAGAAGAGGGTTTGAATCCCTGCTCAGCTGTGGAAACCTACTGAGTCATACTCTCTCAGCCTCAGAGGATGGCAAAGGCAAACCCCTTCTGAACAAATCATGCCAAGAAAATTCTGTGAGAGGTTCACCTTAGGATTGCCATAAATCAGAAAAAATCATGAAGGCACAGAACAACATTACTATAATGATTATTCAAGTTACATTTGAGGTGCCTCAGTCTCCTGTTATCTGGATTCAACAGGGGTGGGAATCATCAGTGGGCTGCATTTGGCCTTCAAGGGGTCTCCTGTGGCCCTTTGGGCACCCACTGACTCTCCCAAAGCCCCAGCACACACACACACACACACACACCTACTTAAGACTGAGATATTTCTACAGTATTAAAACATAATAAAGTGTACAATTAAAGTGCACATTTAAAGAAAGTGAAATACCTCTTTACCAACTGCATCTCTAAACACTGCAATATTGCTTTTAAATATATTGAGTTATGCAGGAGGAGAGGATTTTTGCTATATGTTGCCCTATGCATTAGGAAATCACATTATTTTGGTAGGATTTTTGGTAGATGTTGCCTTATGCATTAAGAAATCACAAATGTTCAAATATTTGTGCATAGTAGGGCAGAGGGGAATACTCACATGTGCCTGAGAGACAGAACAAGGGTCTCTTCCAGACTGACCTAAAGAAGTTTCAGTTCTTGTGATAAAGACTTTTTGGCCTTCACTATTCATTGTCTCCTTTGTGCCCATTTGTCCCCTTCTGTTTGGGAGATGTTGGTAGCAGTTTCTTATATCTATATTAGGCCACTTCAAAAGGTTTCTTTGAAACTGAGGGTTTGGTTTGCTGAGACAATCCTTTGGTTTGAAGGGGAAATTTTCTCCTCCTAACTTTTAAATTTTTTCCCTTTAGAGTTAGAATCTTACAGTCCAGAAGTGCCATTTCAGTGAGGCACTGTATCTCTAATAGAGAGAGAGGAAGGGAGAGAAGAGTAGGAGACTTTTTTAGTTCCAATATGTGTTAGACTTACAAAGAAATACACTGAAGGAAATTTCCAGAAATGTAATTTGGATATTTTTTAAAAAAATAAAGAAAAAAAACACAGCAATAAATACTGCAGTGGCCTGACACATTTGCTGCATCTGGTTGAGCCCATGGATTTGTCTGTGATGGAGGGGAAGAGAGTGACTGTTGATGGAAAGAGGAATATGAGAATGTTGTTTGTGTGTATGAAAAAGCCAAGCTATACACTGGTCAAACCGGATAGAGTGTTTAATTTCTTGTGCAAGTTCTGGTGCAAGTTGTACATGAGTACATGTGAAGGGAGAGTGCAAAGTGGGGGACAATCATTCAGTATCTTGGACTACCTTCTTGAGATATCTGTCTCTGAATTTTGAGTTCTTCACTAAGGAATTAATTGATTTTTGATTTCTGTAATATTAGCAAAGCTTTTCCAGAATGTCTTCTGACTTGTTAGTTTTCATAATAGTGTTGCATGTGTGTTATGCTAAACGTAGGATGTTGTATGTAGAGTGGTTACATCTGCTTGAATTAGTTGCTTTGTACCTGTGATATTTAGCATAGTTGCATAATACCAGTGGATTTGTAAGGACATGGAATGGCTATGACTTTAAAGCAGCTTAAATGTTTTGCACAGGATTTCTGTCACTTTACAACTAGGTTCAGCTCCTGGCCTATAGTCTCTGCTTCTTGACTCTACATTTACTGCCTTCAGGACCCTGTTATAGATGTGAAGGCTTAATGCCAGTAGATTGGTGTTTTAGCCTATTGCATTTCAGTTTAACTTACTGTAAAAGAAGATTCTTCTTCGTGGTCTCTGTGCCTCACACACTAGGAGCTTTTGCGCGTGCGCGGTAGCGTTCGGAAGATTCTAGAGCTTAGCAGTTTGGCGGGAATCCCTCCCCCATGCTGGTACTGCGCATGTTCCTCCCGCCAAGCAACGGTCTCTCCTCAGTTCTTTCTTGTCTGCCGTCGCGTACGGAAGGCTCTCAGTGGCTTGTGCTTTGTTGCTTTTTCTTGGCGTTTTTTGGCTTGACTTCGGTTTTTCGGACTTCTTGTCTATGGCTTTGGATTACAGCTTTGGATTGGTATTGAACCCCCCATTCCCTTCTCCTTTTCTTTGGACCTTTCTTTGGACTTCTTCTCTTCGGTCTCTTCTTCTTCTCACTGGACTTTTCGGCCTATGTCTGCGCCTTTTAAGAAGTGTGTCTCTTGTGGACGGAAAGTCGCTCTCTCAGACAAGCATCGCGAGTGCCTTTTCTGTTTGGGCGAAACCCACAACACCCGGGCTTGTTCGATCTGCAGAGAGTTCACCACTCAGTCTCTCCGCAACCACTAATTCCATTGCTGGGAACAGTCTTTATGAGCGAGGGATCAGCCTGAGGCCCGTGCTGAGATGTCTGAAAAATCATCATCCAGATGAAGAGTGACTCCTCCATCAACGGTGTCGGTGGCTGCTGCACCATCCACCTCGTTGGTACCGGGCTCGGTACCGACATCGACACCGTCCATCTCCTCGCTCCTGAGGATCCCGAAGTTGTCGGCGGCTGCCAAGACAACTAAGGAGACACCTGCGGGCTCGCAGACCTCCTTGACAACCAGGCCTCCAACATAATTTGGCTCAGGTGTATTTTCCTGTAACCCTTAAATTGAGAACAACTTATCACCTCTGAACAGGCATTATTTCAGTATGACAAGGTCTATCCTGAAGTCCTCAGATTTTACTTTCTTGTGTATATAAACAGTGACAAATACTGGAGCCTTCTAATCTGATCTATTAATGAGCACATTTCTGCTCATTGCTTTGATCTTAATGTCCGGCCTACTCTACTGTGTAGTTTCTGCTCAAACCTCCCTTTTTGTGGGGGCACATTTGGCCGAATTCACAGATAGTAACACAGATAGATGTTATGGCGTATCTCATTTCATCTGGACACAGCTACTTTAGTTTTAATTATGATCCAGTGATATTGGTTTGGTTTGCTATAGACCATCTATAATTAACTTGGTTTGTCATTACAAAGGGATCATGTAACACCTTTGAGACTGAGAGAAAGAGGTTTGTAGCACTAACTTTCATAGACTCATTCTACTTCATCAGATGGTTTGTCATTGGCATTTTAATTGGATAATGAAGGAAGTGAGTTCTGTAACTTAGGAAATCCATTTCCTAATATTGTTTTATCTTAAAATCAAGGAAGGGCATGTAGCACTGTCATCTAAAACCGTTGTGTGTTTGACAGGAAATTTCTGAACAGAGTTTCCCAATACTATTATATGTGGTACTTTTTAGTGAACTTTCAAAACTTAAATAGAACACAAGAGGCTGCTAACGTTCTTATCAAGCAGTCTTGAATAATGTTCATCATACTCCTAGACTCTCTTTTTATCAGTATGACTCTCTGCCTTTGATTAGAATAGGCACAAAAAATGGTGGGTGGCAATGTGGAGATTTTCTATAGTTTTAATGTCTTGGAGGGAATCACAGTAGGACTGGGTGGATCTCTGAACAAGAGTATTCTGAGTATACATGGCAACATTTTGCTGTATAATCTGTTGGAATTGACAAGATTTACAACTCTGGTTATTATGGGGTTAACTGGTGTTATAGAGGACCTTCACCTGCTTTCTTTTATTGGCAGCAGGTGTAAAGGCTCTATAAGGGCAGCATTGTTTTAGTGGACTTTTACTTCCATTTCTTGATTTGCTGTTGCTGCAGTTTGTTGTATCCTGCTTCACTGTGGTATTGTATTTTGATATATTTTAAATTTTAACTTGCCAAACCGGCTCAAGTTCTATTTTAACTTTTTGTATATTAAGAATTTATATGCTATGCTTATTTTTAACTAGGATCTATAAAAGACTATATCTCTTTCTTAATTTGTCTTCTGAATTCCCTTTTTATTTACAACATAATCTAAGTGTGTAGCCAAAAATGGAAAGAAAAATATTGTGAACCTACAAACATTCTGTATTAGCTTCAAGTGATGACAGCACTCCTGGTGCTTCAATCATCATCAAGTTTATTTGTCTGTGGAACAACATCCATTACAAAATATTACAAAAGCACTACAGGAAAATTATAATATTGCAGCCAGCATGCTTACCAAAAAGAATCAACAAAATACAGAATATGGAGGAAATACAGGAATAAAATCAAATAAAATTGCAGGGAAAATGCCAAGGCAACAATAAAACCACAACAACTGCTCCCCTTTGCAGTCCACTGCTGATGTTTTCAGAAATTTGCAGTGGATCTTTTGGGCTGCTACTGCAAAGGTGGCCACCTTAAGTGTAATAGATTTGGAGTGGTCTGCTAATAGGTCACAAATAATATCAGGCTGCATCCAACCTGCCCTCGCTTTCTAAAGGTCTCCCAGGAAATGATTCCTGGGGTCCCTATACAGTGGGCAGTGTAAAAGATAATGCCCTAGGTCTTCCACCTCCCCAGAACCACAAATACACAAACACAGTATATAAGGGATCCCTTTATACTTTCCCTCTAAATACGCTGAAGGCATTGTCTGGAAACGGAGGGCGGTAAAGGCTTTTCTCAGAGCAACAAAAGTTAAGTCTTGAAAATACTGTTGGAAATATTGTTCCTTCTTTATAAGGCTGTACCATGGGGAGAACACTTGCTGTTCACTAGCAAGTATATTTTCAAAGGAATCCAACTCAAAAATCCTATCTCTAATAGAGTTTTTGTCTTTATGAATGATAGAAGTCTGGACATTTTCAAAGTAGGAAAGGGACAGTGTTGTCCAAGAGAGGGCCCATCCTCCCTTAGCAAGTTGCTCAGTGAGACATTGTTTTGCTAGATTGCAATCATCCAAACTCATCAGTCTTTTCCCATAAAGTATAACTGCTTTGTGGATTCTAGCCTTGATAGAAGAGAGATCCACTTCCAGCCTTAGCAATGAAGAGGGTACTCCCGGGGGTGCTTCAATGATGATGTATCACGTGTACCTTCGGTTAACAAACATGACATACTGCAAAGAACAACCACAACAATGTCAAAATTGTCACAACAGTAGATTCTAATGATGAAAATTAAGCACTTTTCAGATGGAGTAGGAAGGCAGGAGTTGCCTTCTGTATGAACTTACCACTTTGCTGCTGCTAAGACTTGCCTTGCTTCCATGCTTTTGGACTTGTGTGATTCAGTAAATATATGCTGTTTAGAAAAATGAAAGGAAATTGTGTGGAAAATGTAGGTTCCGTTTTGAGAAATTGATTTTGTTCTTCATGAAGGCTTTCTAGGATTCCAAAAATAAATTTTGAAAATAATTACTGAGAAGGTAATATTAATTAAAAGTCATTCTTCAAGGTATTCGTTTCATTCTCTATCTCTTCCCCTAAGATTTCAGATGATTACTTACAGATTCTCACTAGTTTATCCACTATGTTATGACAGATCATGTGAATTACATGATGACATTTGGATGATTTGATGAGATTTCATTGTAGGGGGTTTATAAACAGCATTGATAATCCCATAAGGTGTCCAGAATTTGAAATACTCATTTTAGGAACCACTTGGGGGGTGGAAGTGAGGAATGTCTTGTTTTGCAGAGGGCATATGGACTCTTGAGACAATTTCCAACATATCTTCTGGAATAGCTTGTCAGAATGTGCCTCCATTTTGGGGTGATCTGCAGGTTTTCATATGCATACAGTGTGCAGATGGTAGCTGAAAATGAAATGAAATGTTTTGGCCCTGACAGATGCTAATCTCTTGAACCTGAGAATATGAAAACAGCAGCACTTGTTGCTTCAGTGATATGAGAAAGTAACCACATAATTGCAGTCTTTCAGCATGCTTCCTATTTGCCCATATCACTGAAGTAGTATAAGCCTACATTACGGAGCTAGCACCATGCCACAAAGGAAACATGTGTATCAAGTGTGAAATATTAACCAAAAGGCAGATAAGACTGGATGGGAGGATATCAGATAACTAAAATGCCCATGAGAATGGAGAAAAAAAAATACCAATATCTTTAGTGTCCTCTAATTTGACAATTTTGATTCTATGCCCTAGAATCAATTTGGGTCATTTCTTTCCATGTGTGCTTCAGTCCGGAGAAGGACAAACATGTGAAATTGGCCTTGTGCTACTTTTACCAAAGAGATCTCATTGTAAATTGCTGAAGTGAACTTTTCCAAGTTGAGAAAGTGACTTGTTACAATATGCAAGAAAACTACTCTTTATCAAACACTCTGTTTGTATTGTACATAAGGAGATTTTATTTGGCTTGTGATATATGAGAAGCTTGAAAAGAGATAAAGAAAGCTCTGCTTGCAAAATATAGGAGAAATAGGCTTTATTAAATCATTAGTAAAAGGGGGAAAGATTTATATGATCTGAAGAGAAATCAGAGTATGACTTTATTTCTTTTGCTAACTGCAAAGACAAATTTTGTGAGTCTTCTGTGTTGATGTGGATTTTAAATATTTACATTCAAATATAAAGCTTATGTCTTATTTAGCTAAAAAAAGTAGATTGCAAAGTTTTAAATATTTTTATTTTTACCTAGACCTATTGGCACTAGTTATGATCTCTATTTCTGTGAGTGGCTTGGGGTGGAAAGAATATTTCAGGAAAAGTCCTAGAGAAATGGAAGACAACTTGCCAGTTAAGGAAGCTACAGACAGTTAACTCCTTGCCATATATTCTTGGAAATGTCCTGTGGTGTGTGCACATTCATTGTGTTATCTATCATATTTACATTTTACGCAATGGCTAGTACACTGTACCACCTCTGCAGTTCTTCATTTGAAATGACATTCTTCCGAGATACATCTTCCGAGATACATCTTCAGAAGCTGATGTTAAATAGGATGCATGGACTTCCCTTAGAGAAGTCTTGTTTTAAGTTACTTTTGATAGTTCCCTACCACTCTCTTGTGCTCAAACATTGAAGAGACTTGCTGAAATCTCAGACATTTCATTCCTGTGGTGCTTAAGGCCTTCAGTGTGAAGAAATATTGAATAAGAGGCAAAAATCAGTATGTACATTCAGTAAATCCCTCCCACACAGTTGGGGATCCTTGAGAAGGACGGAGTTTTTCATGAACCCAAAATGAAAGAGCAGAGATGTTGAGGGGTGTGTCTGTGTCTGTGTGTCTGTGTGTATGTGTTAAGGGCTTGTTCCCAGTCAAAATTCTGCCCTTCATGAAATGTTCCTGCTATCTCCAAATTTCTAGCATTGCAGCATGTGAGATGCTGAAAATTATTCGTACCTGGAACTCTAATATTTGCCTTGGTGGCATTCCCTTGGTAACTTTGCCTGCACCTTTTCTTTGGGTATGCAAACTGTACTCATAAATGCTCAACACTTTAAGTTATTGCAGTGCTAGAAATTTTGAGACTGAAGGAATCTTTCACTTGTGAGGGCAGAGTTCTTATGGGGGGCAATACCTTCATTTTGCCCACGATCCCAGTAGCTACATTCCTGTTAGAGAGGAAAATACACGTTTCATTTGAAGTATGGATTTGAATTTTGAACCAGGATGTAACCCTTGAAGCTGTCATCTTCTAGCCATTTCCGCACTAGCCTGTTATAACGCGATGATTCTACTTTCAACATCCTCTGGAATCCTGGGGTTTGTAGTTTCGGGAGGGGCCGACTGGTATTCATTTCCAGTTTAAAGTTTGTTGCCCAGAGATGATCTTCGTTTGACCTAAATTCATTTCCTAGTAACAACTATTGTAGATCCATCACATTGGTGTGATTTATGTAGGGGTTGATTTGTTGTCCCACAGTTAATTCAGTGGGTCTGCTCTTGGGTGTAAGGGGTAGCATTGTTTTAGAGCTTAAAAACTAAGGACCTTTTTACATTACACTGTTATAGCGCTATTATTCCACTTTCAACATCCTGGTAAATTCTGGGGTTTGTAGTTTACTTGAGGCCAAAGAGCTCTGGCTGAGAACTCTAAATGCCCCTCCCTAAACTACAAACCCCAGGATTCCACAGGATGTTGAAAGTGGAATAATAGCGCTATAACAGTGTAGTGCGGAAAGGCTCTAACTGTTTTACAACAGAACATTCTCAGGCATATCCTCATAATGTTAAACTATCCATTGGCACCATCTCTTCTAGTCTCTGATTTTTTTTAAAAAAATTATTAGCTTTTTATTTGTTCATTGCCTGATACCTGTGCTTACCCTTATCTCATGAGGGAAAGTGAAAGTGGAATAGTGCACTTACCCCCTGCCTCCAGAACTCTTCCACTGCCTCCTGGTGGGTGTTTTTATTTGTTAGGCTATTTCTGCCAACCAGCCCCCAAACCCTTTTATTTCACAAATGAAACCACTTTTTAGGTAGAGTGATAAGGCTTTAGGCATGGAGTGAGCAACTTATAACAGCAAACTACAGCACAATTAATAAGGTTTTTTTTTTGAAAGGTAGTCTGATGTAGAAGCAGCAAAGGAACTTTTCTTGACAGTTTACGTGGTATCCTTTTAAAAAAAAGTTTGTTTCAGTTTACAGTAAGTTCCTGTTGACTTGTAGGGGAAATAAAGAATAAATAGATTTCTCAAAGCCTTTCTAATTATACTCCCTAAAGAATAGAGGTCTTATACTTTTTATGTTATTTTTGTCTCAGGTTTCAGACAACTAGTTCTGTTTGCAAGCTTTTCTCCCCAGAGAGTTCTCCCACACAAATCAAGCCTCACACTTTGGCTATTTCTCTGCTTCTGACACCGTTCTTAGAATCCTTCTTGTTACCCTAGTCCTCTTTCTGATCTGTTTTCTTCTCTTTCAGCTGTTTCTAACAGCTCTTTCAGTTCCCTTTCAACTGCCTTCAACTCACTGTCTACTTCCAGCTTCCTCTCAGTTCCCAGAACAACCACCCTGCTCCCAGGCTTAGTTCAGTTATAATCAAAATTTTGCTTTCATTTTCTATTTTCTACAAACCCTTTTTCAAGTAATGAAACTTATGCCATTTCCGCACTAGACTGTTATAGCGATATGGGATAATATTCAGTGTCTAAAGCCATTTCCGCACTAGGCTGTTATAGTGCTATTATTCCACTTTCAACATCCTATGGAATCCTGGGGTTTGCAGTTTCGGGGGGGGGTAGGCCAGTAGGATGTTGAAAGTAGAATAATAGCGCTATAACAGTATAGTGTGGAAATGGCTTTCGACACTGAATATTATCCCATAGATATCAAGAAAATTAACACAAAGCATTATTGCATTTTAATATACCACTTGCTTAAAATTTGGCTTGGTGAGCAGAAGGGAAGAGAGAAAGCCAAAGCCATGTTTCTGCCATTTTATATTTTAGTGCAATAGGGCTGATCCTATGGTTAGGCCAAGTAAGAAACCTTCTCCAGGGAAGGAGCCTTGGTTGTCATAAAATAACAGCAAATTATTGACTATTTCATGTATTGTTATTGTATTTTTAGTGCCAGGGAAAAATAAAGGTGCTTGTGTTATTTTCTGCTTCAAATGCCAAAATAACTTGCTGGCCATATATCTAGGGACCACAATTTGAGGATGGAGGTAACAATCTTTATTTGGCTTGAGACAATTAAATGTGTTTGGCGGGCCCTGGATGCCGGTCAGTTGAGTTCTACCTGTTACATACACATAAATGAACAAATATTCTGCAAAGCAAAGAATGTTCAGGTGAATATGGTGGGCTGCTTATTTCATGATTGTGTAATCTGTTACTAGAGAATTAAACAGCTATATGGTAAAGCTGTTTCTGCATAGAGTCATCTTCACTGATGCACTTATTCATCCTGACATTGTAAGTGATAGGAGGAGAATAAATACGATCAAGTGCTAGAGGCCAGATTGGATGATACAGTGGAAAGTAAGGCATGGTTTCATCCAGTGTCCTCAGATGTCCATGTGATTTATTGTAGCTGCCCAGATCACATGACTGGTTTTTCAAATGGAATCCAAGAATGGGTTGCATCATCATGGCTTACATAATGCCAGGCTGAATATTGCAACCCCCCATATGTGTGTTCAGGGAATCTGGGAGTTTTCTTTTTTCTTTTTCCTTCAGCATTATGCTTGAGGGGCAAGTATGGATGATTTGATAACCTCTTAAAAGGTCAGATTAATCATTTATAACTAAATTCAATTCATTTATAACTAACTAAAAACCTTTTGGTTCAGGGTACATTGTTGACTGCTTATGAATAATTTTGATAAAGGAAATATGAATCATTTGATGTATCAGTCCTGCTTTATTAATCTGTGGATCATAGGAAATACTTGTGGCTCAAATCATAACATGACTCCTGTACTGTAGAAATTTTCAGAAAATATGGCAGACATTTTCTGAAAATTTCTACAGTACAGGAGTCATGTTATGATTTGAGCCACAAGAAATGGAAAGAACATTAAGAAGGGATGGACATATGTTATTATAGGTCAAACAGAAGTTGTTGAGACAGAGTGATATGTTTAATTGTACTATGCATAAATAACGTTGGTGTGAAAAATGGCTGCTAAAATATTTTAGCACTTTTCTTTTTTTTAAAAAAAAAATTCATTAATATCTAATTCTTAAGATCTGGATGGACCAAAATAAATATTCCTTTTGGAATTGTAGACAATCTCTTGTGACTCATTTGTATGCTTTAGTTTTTGTGAGTATTGAGTATGACATTTCATTTGTTGGAGATCAAATAAATCATGCTTGCACCACTTCATATTATTGTTCTCAATTATAGGTCCTCCAAAAGAAAATGGTCACCCCCAACATCTATTGACTTCAATGCTGATCCTGATTCTGGTGTTCATAATTTTAATCCTTTTAGCTGGCTATTTCTTTAGGTAAGCATGACTCAAAACGCTTGGCTCAGGACTAGCTGTGTCTTGTTTCCCCGTGACGTAATGAGGAAATGAAAGTGTATGTTACACACAGCCGTACTGATTGTAGTCTCCCACATTACTTAGAACAGCAGAGGATGTTAACACACTGCTTCTCTGAACTAACTGAAGCTTTTACGATCAAAAAATGATTAGAAGAACTTTCTCTAGAATTACAGGGTTTGTGCAAAAACAACATTTGATAATATTTGTTGGTTATAATTTGCTTGCATGAGAACTATCTATTCCTTCTGAAATGTATCTCATATATTTATTAAGGTTCAGGAAACACAGAAAAGCAGTGGTGAATTCCGGTGATAAAAAAATACCAAACGGAATCTTAGAAGAGCAAGGTAATTATACATACAATTAATTTCATACTGTGTACTTTTTCCTTTAAAGTGGTAATATAATGCTGAAAGAGATTGAAATGTTTGTTGCTCTTAATTCATAGTGCTTGGAAACAGTGTCTTTTCAAAATGGCTTTTAATATTTTATAATAGCATGTTGTTTACCCCCTGTGTCTGTATTTGTTGTAAGTATGGGATTTTGTAGGGCAGCTCTAATTGTATTGGCAATGGATTGTATTGCTTTGTTTTAAATAGACTCTAAATAAAAACATATCTCAAAGTAGATTTTGAGTCATTTTAACCAATATATGTGTTAGATGTGGAACTGGGGTATGCTAAATAGAAACATAGGAAAGTCCCTTATATGGGGTAAGGTCCAGTCCAGTTACTCTGCCTGGGCAGAGTTTCAGGCGGGATTATCTTTTTCCCTAGCTGAGGCCCACTAACACCAAATAATTATAGTACTATTATGGACTGACAGCGGCATTTAGGATTCTTAGCCAGAGAGCTCTTCTGGTGTCTTACCAAATTAACACACTCAAGGTTTCCATAGGATGGAATCCTGGCAGTTGAAGTAGAATTGTAGCACTATAGTTCTGTAGTGTGAATGGGCCCTTCGAGATTTCTAGTGTTCCCTAGTCATTTGCCAAACAAAAATTAAGATGGCCTGACCCTGCATAGCTTCTGAAATCCGATGAGACTGGGTATGTCCAGGGAGCTCTGGTGGTAGCATACACCACCCTGAAATATTTTTCCCCCCTATGGAATATTATAGAAATATTTCAAACAAGCAAACCAAAAAACCTTTCAAGATACATGTTAAATGTGAGAGGCAGGAATTGAAAAAGAGAAGTAAATAGACTGTAGTGAATAGGCTTCTAAAGGAACAGTAGGTTCCTGCGTAATTTATGGAGCAGCCTTGAATTGGACTTGCAAAAATATAAATTTGGACTTGCAAAGATGTACAGAACAGCTAGAGTGTAATGCTTTTACTGTGCAATTTGCAGTGCTGTAAAATACTCTAAGGGCACTAGATCTCATCAGATCCTGGAAGCTAAGCAGGGTCAGCCCTGGTTAGTACTTCAGCAGGAGACTGCCAATGAATACTAGCTGCAGTAGGCTGTACTTCAGAGGAACAAACTGGCAAAGCCACCTCTGAATATTCTTTGCCTAAGAAAACCCTATGAAATTAATGGGGGTCACTGTAAGTCGGTATATACTTACACACGAATATACACATGCAATAGACAAATACAAACCACACTGAAAGACAGTGGTTCTTAAATAAGTTACCTCTTTCTGTGTGAGGGAACATGGTCAGTGAGATATTCAAAGAGCTATCGACAGATTGTGGTGATAAATGTGGCTGCAGCCCATGATACCTTACCATCTTACCCCCAATCTCCCACTTGTGCCCTCTTATGCTTCCTTCACTGAAAGTGGTGCCAGTGGAGGCTTTTAAAAAAGTCTGATGGGTGAGTGTGTGTGCGTATTGGCATAGAGAGGGGGATCAATGAATAATCATTTCCCCAAGCTGCAAGTAGACTTTCTAAAAATTAGCTGTGGAGCTTTTTTATTTTGATTCTAGCTGCCACGGAGAAAGAAGGAATTTGTGGAGAAGGTCACCGCTAAGAGTGAAAGGACTAGCTGCTTTCTACATTTGCTTTGCCTCCCCCAAAAAAATCATAAGCAACAGTTAAAAAAAATTCCACTGGTACCCTATGGGGGTGTTTTATGTCTAACCACTGTGTGGGGGCTTTACCCAGGGGGGCATTTCTGTAAAGGAAAGAAATGACTCTTTCCATTTCCTATACTGTGTGGCAAGAGAAAAAGGAAGACTGTGGCCATTTCCACACAGGGCAAGGGAATCACCCTGTGCCGCTACTTACCGGGTCTTATGGCTCCCCGGTCTGGTCCACGCTGCTCCGGAGCAGTGCTTGCTCATCGCTCCACACTGCTCCGGCATCGAAAATGGTGGCTTCCGGTTGGAAGCTCGCCAGCCTAAAGCCCGCCCCGGCAGATCGCAGGCTCGCATTGGTGCGAGCCTGCAAATCTGCACAAGGGAGCAGGCTTGCACTGGTGTGCTCCGTGCTTTTGAAAAACTGAAAGAAACAAGATTTTTCAAAAGTATGCTGGATGACCACTTGGGGTCATTCTGGAGTGGGCTGAGGTGCGGGTCTACATTAAATAGTCCAGACCCAGTCCACTCCCAGGTGCATACGTCCTCCCTGGAGGATGGACTGCACCATTTCAAATGGCCTGTATCTGAGGTAGGGGCTGTTGCTCCCCCTGACCACAACCTCTCTCCATCACTTTGAGGAAAATCTTCCATTGCTTTCTGTGGAAGATATTGCTCCTCACAGTTTAGCTGTAAAATGAAGGATTTTTGTGTGTATATATGCGTGTGCATCTGTTTGTTGTGCATGAACACCCATGCACACACATACAAACACATTCCATGGACACACCCACTGGTTTTCATCTTTCCATTGCACTACTTCTCTATACTGCCTGGGACTGGTAGGAGCTAGGGTCCTGCAATGTCTGGAGTGCCACATGTTCTTTATCAGTGTTTTACACTGTTGATTCCTACACTACCCCAGTGTCATGTATGACCTTAGTAAAAGGACCAGTACAGCAGATGTTGAAAAGAAACATGTTACTCATTTATTAACTGCAAATCTGTAACAGAGACATGTGTTAAAGAATGAAAATTAAACAGAAACAAGATAGTTATGTATTTTGTACAATTTTCTCCTTTTATATCTGAGCTGAATTTTCCTTTCACAAATGGCACAGTCAGTTTAGTATTGTTGTAGCCACCCTTGTACTAAGCAATGTAAAGATGTTAAAACTGTTGTCTGCGCAGATCTTCTGTGGGAGAAAGGGATAAAAATGAATGAAGGAGTCAACAATACATAGAACTGGTGAAAGAAATACATGTGGTCATTTACATAAGTGGGTTTTTTCCTTCAGTAGAACCTTTTGTGAAAGTGAACTCCCTCAGCTATGAATCTTTAAGTATTAGTCCCCTATTTTATGCTTCTTATCCTATTTTCACAGAACAGCAAAGGGTAATGCTTCTCAGGAGATCTCCCTCTGGCCCAAAGAAATATTTTCCTATTCCAGTGGAGCATCTGGAAGAGGAGATAAGGATCAGAGCAGCTGATGATGGAAAATTATTTCGGGAAGAGTTTAATGTAAGTCATCTTAATGGGTATATAATTATTCCCCCCAGCAAATAAAGGTAATAAATACTTTTTATTTATATGTAATTATATAAGTAACACAAAGGAAGAATCTGTATCCTTACCATTTAACATATAACATAGGCCTGTACTATAGAAAGTCTTCCCTGTTGGCCTTTTATGTTATTCTAGAACAGGAAGAGATCTGAGCCATTTTGATACAGTATCATTTAGAAATGCTAACAGTCTTGTTGTAGCATGACCAGTTTTGCTGATGACACAGTTTCAGTATCCTCTGGCACAAGTCAGTAAACTGAGTTGGTTATATAGTGTCTTCATGAACCTTCAGTCTCTGTTTGCTATGACTTCCCTGCCTATATTCACAGGGACTCCTCATTATCAGCTCTTCATTCCTTACTATGCTTCCTCTTATCAATGGCCGTTTCCGCACAAGGCGAGGGAATTGCTCCGTGCCGTTAACTCACTGGATCTTCTGGCTCCTCGGTCTGGTCCAGGGTGAATCGGAGCAGTGTGAGGTCTTAGATCCGCCCTGCTCCGGCTTCCAAAATGGAGCTTCCGGTTGGTCGTAGGTCCCGACCAACCACAAAGCTTGCCACGCCTAAAGCCCGCCCTCCACAGATCACAGACTCGCATTGGTGCGAGCCTGCGAATCTGCACAAAGGAGCAGGCACGCAATGGCGCGCTCTGGAAAAAGAGAAACCTCTTTTTTCTGGTCTTTAAAAAGCGCGCTGGAGGGCCAGTTGGTGGTGTTTCGGAGCAGACTGAGGTGTGGATCTCTGGTAAGTAGTCCAACCTTAGTCCGCTCCGAGGTGCAGACGACCTCCGTAGAGGACGCAGTGAATCGTTTTAATTCCCCCATGCGGAAAAGGCCAATATGTCTCTTAGAACGGATAGCTTTAAGTAGCAGATGGTACCATATTCCTACTTTACCTGGCTGTTTATCCAAGTTTTGTTTTTGGAAGAAGGGCATCATTTTTTACTTATGTTTACTTACTTATTTAATTTATATCCTATCTCTCTTCCAAGATGGGATTTATGGTGGCTTGAATCTGTCTTCTTCCTGTTTTACCCAGTTACCCACTGGGTTCTCATTCACCATTGCATTATGTAGCGCATTTCCAGCATGGAGCAGGCCACTGTGATGTAAGATAAGCAATTAAGGGCCTTAACTATCCTGTAGAATATGAAGAGAGATGATAAGCAGCAAAATGATTGTGACAGTTCAAGACGGGTATTGGTAGAACTGAGAAACATTCTGTCCTATAAGCCCCTGCTTACAAGATATAAATTCTGCCTCAGGTCCAGCATTCTGTCTTCTGCAGTAAAGAAGCTATTGAGTTATTATAGCATAACAGCTTATTTCATGGAAAAGGGGTTGCTCTATCATTAGTAAGTTCTTAAAGTAAGCTCTATGGAGAAAAAGACAGATCATGATCAGGTTGTCCTATATCAACCTCTGATCATCCTCAGAGACAGTGGACATGCACATGTACCTAAATCTTGCTGAAAACTAGATTATGGAAGCAGTGTGCATCCTTTTGGTGATTGCCTGGCATGGGAAAAAGACAGATGATATTTCTAAGATACTCAGAAAAGTCTGGATCTCCCTTTGAGAATCAGTGACCTATGAGAACCCTCCCGTCTGTGAAGATGCATAGTGACAGCTCTGAAGACCAAGAGACATGATGTTAATCTGAGCACAGCCCAGGAGATTTCATGTTGCTGCTGAGTATCTACTCCCCAGTGGGTTTGCTGCACATTACTAGTAGTCTCTCTAGGGTTGCTTTTGTGGGCTTTAAAGCTGTTGTAAATGGGATCCTCGCCTCGGTCAGAAAAACTTGTTCTTTTGCTTCCTGCTAGATTGTGGTTGCATTTACAAGTTTTTTTTGTTTTTTGTTTTTTTTTGGCAGGGGGTAGTTGCTAACTGGGTAACAGAATGAAACATACGAAGTTGGCTGTGTACTATAACTTAGCTGAATTCTTTTAATTGTGATTTACATCCCTCAGTAGCTCTCAGTAAAAGTAGCCATTGTGATGGAAGTACTGGATTAGTTTTAAGGTTGAGCTCATCTAAATGGAAAAGCAAACCCTGTAAAACTGTCTCAAGTATAGAGCAGTGCCTTTTTAAGGCTATAATATGGTGATAAATGAACTATGTAATTGGCAGGACTGCATGTGAGCAATTTATATTCTGATTATATATTTAACATTAAATTTTATAGTAGCATATATACATCAACTAAATGTTTATCTTAGCATATCTATGCAATCAAAATAATTAAACTGAAATTTTGAAATATGAATGAAAAAATAGTGAAATTTACTTAAAAGCATTCTGCTGACAAAGCAAAGTGTGAATCCACCAAATATATTTTATGATTTTGTAGCAGTCACTTTCTCTTCTGCATTCCAAATATTTAGTCTTCTTTTTAATGTTGAAAATTTTGCTTCCACCCAGTATGAGTGTGAACTGTGTTCAGTACATGTTGCATTCTTCACATATTATACAGAACAAGATTTTAAAATAGTGCTCACAGTGTTACAATATTCCCATAGAGTTTTTATTGGATTATTTGCCTCCAGATATAGAAAATGAGTCATTCTGGCCTACCTAGTTTAAACATTCTGTTCACACAGTGGTCCACCATTTGTTTATAGGAAGTCTGCAAGCAGGAGATAAGGGCAACTGAACCCTTCCTTGGTTTCCTGGCAGCTGGGAGGCATCCAGCCAGAAGGTGATATATAGTTATCCTAATGATCAGACATGGATGGTCTTAATCTCTATGAGTTTATCCAGTCTTGTACAAGTTGGCAGCTACCATCTTGTAGCAGTGAATTCCACAGTTTATATGCTGTGTGAAAAAATACTTATTCATCTGTCTTGAATCTTTTCCAATTTAGTTTCACTAGTTAACTCCAGTTTCTAGTATTAAGTTGGAAGGAGGACCCCCTTCTCCCTGTCTACTTTATCCACACACTGCACAATTTTATACACATCATCTTCATTTATGCAGTGTTTCTCTTAAGATAAAAAGCGTCTCCTCATAGGGAAGTTGCTGTAGAAGACCCTTGATCATTTTGGTTGCCCTTCTTTTTATTTTTTCCAGCTGGACAATATCCTTTTCCAGTAACATGCACAGTTTTCAGTGCAGTTCTTCATGGGCCCTTTCCGTACTGAGGCTTCTAGCGCAAGCGGGGGAGGCTGGCAAGCGCAAGAAGGCTCGTCCGGGAGGCTGCCGCTTCCCCCTCCTTCCTTCCGCAGGCGAAGGAACCAGCGGGGAAGCAGCACCGAAGGAGGCTTGCCGCGCAAGCCGCCCTCCCCCCCGTGCGAAGCGGGAGACCTCACGCCGGATTCCCACCCCGCGTGCGTGTGCGAAGCGGGCGTCGCCGCGCCGGATTCCTCCCCCCCGCGCGCCGGATTCCTCCCCCCGCAAGCGCAAAGCGGGCGGCGTTGCGTCCCCTGTGCGCGCGCAAAGCGGGCGGCGCATCCGTCACGCTACCTCCCCACCCCGCTCCTTCCTTCCGCAGGGGCGGAGGGAAGGAAGCGCGACCCGGCCGGCTCCCGGAGGCTCCGCACGAAAGGTAAGTGCAGGTGGGCTCGGGGAGCGTTGCACGAGCGCGGGTGATTTTCGCTTGTACGCGAAAATCAAAAAACCCGCGCTTGCGCCACTTCAGCCCCGTGAGCCGGGCGGAAGTGGGAGTGTGTCGTGCGGAGCGACGTTCCCACTCCCGCGAGGCTCACGGGGCTATCGCGCACGCAAAGGCCCGTGCGAAAAGGGCCATGGTTTTGTATATGTATCTCTTTAATTGGATAGGGGCATGGGCTCAGTGGATGCCAAGATTACTCTCTGACTTTTAACATTACATGGTCAAATGGCAGATTATGTAGTTGTTGGACTCTTCCTGAGAACAGGATCAGTAAAACAGGAATGGAAGTGAGCTTATAGTTGTAGTAGTTGATACATACCATTCTCCTTGTTTCAGACTCCATGCTGTGAAAGCTGTACCTTGTGTAGCCTTCCTCCCATACATGTACATTTTCTCTCACACACATCATACACACACTCCAGATATCCGGGGAACTGCAGCAAACTCAGGTGTGCAATAGGTAATTAGAAAGAAAGAAAAACCAAAATGTTTGTGGAAGGATCCTCAGAATAGCTCATTTTAAGAAAGTGAAGAAAATGTAAAGGCAGGTCTCCAGCTGAACATTAGGAAAACAAAAATAATAACTGAACGTGATATAAATAACTTCAAAGTAGACAAGGAGGACACTGAGCTAGTGAAAGATTACCTATACTTTGGCTCAGGTATTAATCAGAGGTGGAGTCTGCAGTTGGGAAATTTAAAGAATACTAAGGTTTGAAAGGGTGGCTGTGATGGAACTAGGCAAGATCCTCAAGTGTGAAGATATATCATTGAATTCTGAAGTCAGGATTGTCCATACCATTGTATTTCCCATTTCTTTGTATGGTTGTGAAAGCTGCACAATGCAAAAAGCTGATTGGAAGAGATTATTACCATCATCATCATCATCATCTTTTGTATTTCTCCTTTTGCCTAAAATTGGGCCTCAAAGCAGGTTACACATTAAAACAATACAATTTAAAAACATATAAATATTATATATGTTAAAAATATATAAACATATAAATGTTTTTAGAATCAACTCATTTGAGATGTGGTACTGAAAGAGTTCTGCAGATACCCTGGACTGACAAAAATATAAATAAATGGGTATTAGAGCAAATCAGGCCTGAACTCTTCCTAGAAACCCAGGTGACTAAATTGAAACTGCATGCTTTGGACATATCATGAGAGAACAGGACTCACCAGGAAAGACAGTAATTTTTGGTCAGGTAGAAGACAGTAGGAAAAGAGGAAGACTGTATTACAAGTGAATAGATTGAACCAAGGAAGGCAGAGCCCTGAGTTTGCAAGACCTAAGCAGGGCTGTTAATAACAGGGTGACTCGGAGGTCTCTCATTTATGGTGTCACCATGAGTCAAAGTTGACCTGATGACAGTTAACAAATTTATTAGAAAAATTGATTAGAAATTTATCAGATCCCCACTTGGCCATGGAAACCCACTGTTTGACCTTGGGCAAGTCATATTCTCTCAGCATCAGTGGACGGCAAAGACAAACTGCTTCTGAACAAATCTTGCCAGGAAAACTGTGTGATAGGTTCACATTAGGGTCATCCTAAATCAGAAACGACTTGAAGTCACATAACAACTAATCTCCTATAGGTTATGGGTACTGCGTGTGCGTGTATGTATATGTCTTCAAGTTGCCTGTCGACGTCTGGCAATTGCATTGATTTCATAGGGGTTTTCTAGGCAAGGAATATTCAGAAGTGGTTTTGTCAGTTCCTTCCTCTGAAATAGAGCCTATGGTACCTGGTATTGTTTGGTGGTCTCCCATCCAAGTACTGATCTGCTTAGCTTCCATATCAGACCAGATTTGGGGTACTGGAGGAGGGAATTGCAAAGGATATAAATGAGTTGGGGAGGTTGCATTGCATCCCATAGGCTGCACTTTCCTCACCCTGATTTAAAAAAAAGAAAAGGGAATAAATGGTGTGGAGGAAGATTAGGAGCCATAACTCCTCCCTCCAGTCTTTGTGGTAAACTGTAATGTTCCAAGATGTTCTGTGAGAATTTCTTTCATTCATGTCAATGCTTCAGTCTAAGCAACTACAGGTCACATGGTACTGAAGTGGCACTGATGTGGCATGAAGGAGTCAGGATCAAATTATTTAAGCAGAATGTTCAAAATGTGTTTGGACGATCTTTGCTTTTGAATGAACGTGGATGCATATCCTGTTCGGCCA
Organism: Ctenosaura bakeri; assembly: GCA_948474755.1. NCBI lineage: Eukaryota > Metazoa > Chordata > Lepidosauria > Squamata > Iguanidae > Ctenosaura > Ctenosaura bakeri. The sequence goes on along the minus strand of CAOLHI010000050.1, from coordinate 1,063,013 downwards.
TGGAAACCCACTGGGTGACCTCGGGCAAATCACAATCTCTTAGGCCATTTCCACCCTACACTGTTACAGTGCTATTATTCCACTTTCAACATCCTGTGGAATTCTGTGGTTTGTATTTTACTGAGACTGAAGAGCTCTCTGGCTGAGAATTCTAAATGCCCCTTTCAGGCCCCTCCCTGAACTGCAAACCCCAGGATTCCATAGGATGTTGAAAGTGGAATAATAGCACTATAACAGTGTAGGGCGGAAATGGCCTCAGTCTCAAAGACAAATCTCATCTGAAAAAATCTTGTCAAGAAAACCCCATTATAGGTTGCCTAAGAGTCACCGTAAGTTGGAAATGACTTGAAGGCACACGTGAACAACATTGTCAATACTGATTGGCAGCAGTTCTCCTGGGTTTCAAACAAGTTTATTCATTCACCCTACCTGGTGATACAGGTGACTGAACCTCAAACCTTGTCCATGAGAAGTGTGTACAGTACCCTTTTGTTGTTGTGTGCCTTTAAATTGTTTCTAATGTATGGTGATCCTAAGGCAAACCTATCACAGTGTTTTCTTGGCAAGATTTGTTCAGAGGGGGTTTGCCTTTGCCTTCCTCTGAGTCTGAGAGAGTGTGACTTGCCCAGGGTCATCCTCTGAATCTTTGTTGCCAAATTGAGATTCAAACCCTGGTCTCCCAGAGTTCTAGTCCAACTCTCAAACCTCTATGCCATACCTACTCCCTTAAAATATAGAATAGTACTGACTTTGTTCAACTTTTTAAGAGAACCTCCAAAACAGGAACAAACTTGAAGTCTTCCTTGCCTCATTTTGTCCTTGTTTCTGATGAAAAACAATTTGAGTTTACTAGTTTTGCACAATTCTTCTGATGAAAACACAAAATGAGGTAAAGAATGGGAAAAAAGCCCAGTTTGTTTCAAAGATTGTATGCTCTTATTTTTGAGAGAAATAAATTATGGAAACTGAATTAGTTAAAATAAGGTGCAGCATTTTTTTTAATGTACAGTGGTTTGTAACAAGATTTTGCTTACATTATTGCCTTTTGACGTGCGGAGGGAAAAAAAGCAAGCTATTCTGAGGAAATGCAAGCACAGCCACTGAAACCGCAAACATAAATTTATTCATGTTGTGGCAACAAGAAGTAACTAGACAAGGTGACTTCCTTATCAGCTGATAAACTCTGGCAAATCCCGTCAGCCTGGTCTGTACTGTGGTTTTGAGGGGAAGTTCCTCACAGTACAGTATACTTTTCAAAATTGCTGGTTTTTACATTCACCTTCCTTTTGGGAGCTAATTATATACTTTGTATATCAGAACGTAGGTAGCGTAAATTGTGACTGTGGTGAGTGTGTGTGTGTATGTATGTGTGCGTGTGTGCGTGTGTAAAACTTAACCCTTTGTACTCCACCACTGCCTCAAATGGAACTCTGACTTTAACCTTCCCCCCTACACACGCAACATGCCATGGCCTTAATCCAAGTCAACCCTCCCACTGCTTATTTAAGCTGTTCATTAACGAAGATCAACAGCCCAGTGTTGCATTGAATTTGATGCAACATAGCTCACTAAAACCTGTAGTTGGTTGTTAGTCCCAGCAAATAATAGACCCATAGAATAAATTGATCCTGCACAAGTGTTGTCTTGCCCAGTTCCATTGATTCAGTGGATGGATTATGTTTGGAAATACTAATTTGATTTAGGCCAAAATGTTATTTTTTTAAATCTGGTTAGGACATTGATGTAAAAGAAAGGCATAAACCCCTAACAGTGACAGTAGCTGTGGGTGTGTAATGTTGTCTTATGTTGGGGTCATTTGCCTTATGTTGGGCTCTTAGCTATAGATGTAGGGTTCTGTGCAGAGTGTCTTAGAAGTGAGCCCGCTGAGAACAGTGAAACTTCCTTTAAAGTAAATATGCATAAAAGAATTTTATTTTATTAGATCATTGTTTATTTAAGAGTGATTGGGTTTTGTGACAGAAACTTCTGTGTAGACTTACCAGTTCTTAATAAGCCTTCAAAGTTTATTATCAGTGTATTTTTCAGTGTCAAGGTACATATCATTGTATTGTTGGATTGTAAAAGATTTTAAAAGTGATCTAGTGACAAGTCTGGCCTTATCATAGAGGTAACTTAATCAACTTTCTTCTCTTGTTCCACTATCATGCCTAAATATAATTTCTTATTTTAGCTTCCCACTGTTAGGATTGTGAGTCCAATGTCCATAACTTTCCGTCCAAACAGAGGTCCACTTCAATTTTTAAAGATATTGAGCCTCGTAGTTTGCAATGATAACTAGAAAAAACAGCAGTTTATTAAATAACAAAAACATGGCTTGCTTCCAAGCTGAAATTTCTTCCTAATATGGTATTTTCTGTTGATTTTGAGCTGAATATAGGAAACTTAAAATCATTGTTTAGATAGCATGAAACTGTATAGGGTATATGTATTTTATCTAAACATCTATTCTTTCCTAATTCATTACAGGCTTATGTTTTGTATTAATACAACTTATTTTCTGTATAGTCATTACCTCCTGGATATATGCAGGGAACACTTGAGATGGCTAACAAAGAAGAAAACAGAGAAAAAAACAGATATCCCAATATACTGCCTTGTAAGTATTATCTATGTATGAATCTATTATAAATGTAATCGATTTTGTAATTACTAAATGTTGAACAGTTTTAACAGTTTCTAGACAGGTAGCCATGCCAGTAATCCATTACACAGCAGTCTTTTGACACCTTAATGGATAATACATTTTGTGTGGCATAAGCTTTTACGGGCAGAGTATGAGTTATTAGCTGGCCAGTATATGTATTCACTGCTGTAATTGTGAATAGAGAGGCAAAGAACCATGATGTTCAAAACTTACAATAAGCATACTGACCATTTGCTCCAGCAATAATGGGCAAAAACACAGTATTTCCTGGGCCTCTCATTGGAGATGAAGCCACTGACTTGAGAGAAAACCTAAAAATAGCATCAAACTTATTGATAAATACTAATTCAGTAATTTAATTGTTGTCTGGTGCTGGTGTATCTCATACCTTGATGTTATGACTGTGTTATTAGATTCTCTCATGACGGTGCAGGAAGGGTTGTCATTTGGTTTCAGTTTCTGTATGATTTCTGTCTCTGCTATTTGATACATTCTTGATATTGAATAGCTGTTTTAGATAAACAAGTCTATCACCTAAGTCATCTAAGAGAGGAGTACAGTGGTTTAGAACAGCTGGTGATATGTTGCAGTGATTTTACCTGGAACCTGTAAGAGACCAGAATGAATCTAATAACATAGTAAGCTTATGTTAAAATACGTTCAAAAGTAGCAATATGTTAACAACCATTAGCAGAAAATGTGTTAATTAACCCTTAATTAAATGATAGGCACTGAAATAAAACACTGCTTGCTGAAAAGCAGTCAATGTATATGTTTTCATAACCTTGGAACATCCTAAGAATTACTTCACTTTATACAGGGCATGGTTAAACTGTGGTTAAAAAAGTGATGGCCACCAACTCACAATAGGGTTACGCTGATTCATGGAGGGTGATGCCAATATTCCCTCCAGGCTGAAAAACAGCATGCTGGGAAAAATAGTGAGTGATAGTTGTTGCTATTGTGAAATGCTTTTGTGGTTACCAATGGCATCCAGCTGGCCACTGAGAAAAGGGACATTGGATGAGATAGGCCTTTCTCCTGGTCCAGCAATAAGCTTCTTGTGTTCCTGAAGTTGGTACTATGCCTGAAAAGCTCTTCCTTCTCCCTCCCCCACCACTTATTTTGCTGTTGGTGGGAAATTCAAAAGAAGGATTTACAAAGCAGAGCAATCTGCTCCAGCTTATTGGAAGGACACCAGATCTTGAGATATCCTAGTCCATGATGTTAGTAAATTAGTGATATTTACTATAGCTGTTACAGAAGCAGCATCATTTAGTGGTTTGAATATTGTACTGCAACTCTGGAGACCAAATCCCCACTCAGCCATGGAAATTCACTGGATGACAAGTCACACACTCTCTGTTACAGAGGAAGACAGTAGCAAACCCCCTCTGAACAAATCTTTCCAAGGAAACCTCATGATAGGTTTGCCTTAGGGTTGCCATAAGTCAGAAACTACTTGAAGGCACGGAGCAGCAACAACAACAAGGTTGTCTTAGGATTGACATAAGTTGGTAGTGACTTGAAGCCAAACAACCACACATTTATTTATTACAGCTGGAATTCTGTACCAGTTACCTAGTTGAATATACTTAACTAAGTTACTTCTCCAATCCTGATCCCTTACTGCAAACTTGACAGAAACATCATTGAGCTGCCCTCCAGTCGCTGGCAGAATGGACCACCTTCTCTTCATGCAGCTGATGCCCAGTAAAGTAGAGTTGGGGAGGAGTTACAGTTGTGGCGATAATGTCAAAATCCTGTCTAAATAGTAATTGTGAATGCAAAGTATTCATAATTGCTACACAGTTGTGATTATGACACTATTGCCATGGTTGGTATCCCCCCACCCAAACCTTGTCAGGCATCAGCTGCATGGGGAGATGGAGGTCTGTTCTGCTCACAATCAGAGCATGAGTGAATCAGGTTGTCGGGGGGGTTGGGGTGGTCAGCCAAGAGGGGATACTTAGTTATGTGCACTAAACAGGGGTTCTGGCCTACTTTTCTATATCCTCAACAGTTTATACTGTCTTAGCAGCTCACAGAACAAAGCTTAGAAGTGTGAGATGTGAGAATACATAAAACACAGTCTAAAAAATTGAAAACATTTTCAGTAGCAAAATAAAACCAAAGTTACAAAATTAAAGTAAACTATCTGCAATATTAAGATATAAAAATCACTAACAGGTTTTTTTTCTGCTAACAGTTTTATTTGTATTCACAATACAGTAGAGTCCCAGTTATCCGACGCAAACGGGCGGCCGCAGCATCAGATAACTGAAAAGGTCGAATTACCCGGACTCCCGTGGCGGCCGCCATTTTGGGGGCGTGTTGGGGGCGTGTCGGGCGGGCCTGGGGGCGTGTCGGGGCGTGTCTGGGGGCGCGGAAATGCCCACAGCCACGCCCCTAGGCTGTCGCGACGCCGGTTAATCCGGAGTGTCAGATTACCGAGTGTCGGATAACCGGGACTCTACTGTATATTATATTGATAAAATAATGCTTAGAATAATTCTGCATCATGTGGACGTGTGTGATACTTGCTTGTGGAAGCTAGATCAATAATAAAAAAATTAGTGTTAGCTTGAGATACACATTAGATGGGATAGTTTTTAAGAGTTTTACTGTTTTGAGAGGAAAATGATGCATTTCAACAAATTGTCAACAGTGTATCTATATTTGCTGTAAAGTTTTAAATTACATATGCTTGTATGTTACAGATGATCATTCCAGAGTAGTCTTAATGCAAATGGATGGAGTTCCATGTTCAGACTACATTAATGCTTCATATATAGATGTAAGTAAATACTTTTATTTTTTATATTTTGTATTTTTAGAAGTAAGCAGTACATTGTCTCAGGCTAAAATCCTGTTCGGCTCTATGTTAGTATATGAATCACTGTTCAAGCTGTTGCGCTTCATCAAAGGTTGCACAAGACCAGTCTCTAGTGCACCCAGTCATTCTCCAATTACACATAGCCCTCTCTGTCTCACATTTGACTTGGTGGTTGGGGTGCTAATTTGCTCTGACTGGCTCTCATGCAATGAGAGAACTCAGGATCATGGTATCGACTGAGCAGTCGCTTGCGTTACTGTGGGATAGCTGTGCTGGTGTACATTTATGCTATACTAAAAGTATATAGGATCTTGGCCTTAGAGTTTAGACAATGAATCTTTTTATGTATATCTCATTAAAAGAAGCAACTATATGAATCCACTTTCTCCCCCCAGGGGTACAAGGAAAAGAATAAATTTATAGCAGCTCAAGGTAATTTTACAGTTATTTCACTAACTTCTTTTAAAAGTTTTGTTCTGGATAGCTGCACGTGAGAAACAATTTATGAATGTGTACTTTTGTTTTCTCTTAGGATGAATCTAATCAATTTTTTTTACTAATGTCTTCTGACTTACAGTTCCTTTTAATATATTCAAATTCAGTACAATGTAGCAGTTCTGAGACGTTAGTTGCTGCAGGAGCTGATTTGTAACTCCCTGAAAAGGTACCTTGTAAGAGGTGTTCTCTTTATTTAGTTTATTTCCTCATAGATTAGGTTTCTTCTTGTTTGTAGTAGCTGGCATTCTTTTCTGCATAAGTAGCCAGCGTATTATCACTACTAGCAATTAGGGATAGGGCTAACAACTAGTTGTAGTCCTTAGCCCTTTAACTCCATATGGCCAATCAGGAGAAGAGTAGGAAGTTTTAAAGTTTTAAAATAGTGATCCCCAATCACTATTATAAGGCAGAGATAATTTAAACTGATTTTGCCTCAAGAAGTCTGGTTCTTCTAGTAAGCATAATTCTTCTCTGGTGGTATGTTTGCTGACACAGTGCTAATGTTGCCTGTAAACCACATGAGAACTCAGCTGATTCTTATTTGTGTTGACTGCTATCTATACCAGCAGGACCAGCATGGTTAGAAGGACAGAAGTAGGGTCAAATGAGCCACCCCCCAAGAAGAAGTATTTCTTCTGTTAAGGTGTTTTCCTGCTTCCTTCTGTTACGTTTATTTGCTCATGTTTTATTTGCGTGAGGAAAACAGAGGCAGGTGGAGTTCAAGCTTGCAGTCTATTTTCCCTGACATAAGATCTACTGATTGGAGCCAAATCAAATATACCATATCACAGCCTGTTTGATTGTAGTGCAGGGTGGTCATCCTATAGAATGATCTTCCCATTGAGATTAGGTGCCTTATCACCTTTGAACATTTTCACTGTCAACTAAAGAGCTGGGTTTCCAGATTATTTTTCTGATTATCAGTTCCCAATGAGTTTGTCATCTTTATTATTTTTAACTCTTGGTTTTATTGTATCTAGTTTTATAACAATCTGAGATTTTTTTAAAAAAATTCTATCAGTATAAAAATGTTATTAGCTAAATAGTGAGCCAGAAAGAAGGCCAGAAATACATGTAGAATTAAAGATTAGGAAACATCAGCAGTGCATCTCAGCCCAGGCATGTTTTTCAGTGCAAGAAATGAGTTCACCAACCTTTTAGAAAAAAATTCCATTTCTCTTCTGCCTAAGTTTTTTTATGGCTCAGCAGCCTAATTGGTAGGTGTGGATGGATGGACTTCTGCTATTGTTAAAGTCTTTGTAGTCAGAAGTCACTGGTGGTCTGCTGCAAATATACCATATCTCTGAGTGATTTGCAGCAGATCACCAATGACTTCTGATTACCAAGACTTTACCTTGTAAATCCTGATTTGTTTAGAAGGACCTCAAGTCACTTTAAAAAGTGCAGGCTTAAGGTAATAGGATATTATGCTCATGATTTCATCCTTTCCACAAGCTAATCTCAGCTATCTCTATTTTGTATGACATGGTTATTTTTGAAAGAGTATGAAGATATACAGCCGTACTTGAAACTGGCAATTAATATGATGAATACATAGAATGTCACTCAGGGAATTGCTATGAGTCCATTTTGATAAGATGAAAGGACTTCCCTACTTCTGCCTTAGCCTGCCCAATCGCTTAGATCAGTGGTTCTCAAACTTTGTTCCTCAAGATATATGGGACTTCATTTCTCAGAATTCCTGACTGTTCGGTATGCTGGCTGAGACTTTTGAGACTTGGCCTCAAACATCTGGAAGACCAAAAATTGAGAAATGCTGACTTAGATCATAATTAGAGGCATCACCCCGTATTCTGTTTTAAAATTATTCACAGATCAAAACAGGTTCCCTTCTTCTGTGGTTTGCATCTTTGGAACGCCCTCCACAAATTACTTTGCGTGGTACTCATCAAGAGCATTCCATTGTTTCTGGCTTTTGTAAGATATCTGCATATTACTGTTTTTAGTGGTATTTTAATACTTATTGTTAAGTTGATTGGATTGTTTGATTTGTATAGTGTTTCTAAATCTTGTAAGCTACTTTGAACGTCATTACTAGCAGAGAGGTAGAAAATAAATCATATGAAGATGAGATCTGATAACTCATATCTGTTAGAGGTAAATTTTAAAAATAAATTACTGCTTGATTTCTGTACAGTTTGATGCAGTACTTCTATCCTGTGTGTAGGTCCTAAGCAAGACACAGTAAATGATTTCTGGAGGATGATATGGGAACAGAAGTCTGCAACAATTGTTATGTTAACAAATGTAAAAGAAAGAAAAGAGGTAAGATACTTTTCATGAGGTTATTTTCTCTCATCCTGTTTGCAACTTTCCCATAGCCCATATGACAATTAGTAATATAGCCACTTCCTGTTCCAGTTCTTTAATAAGATTTTAGTCTTGCACAATTGTTGCAGTAGGGTAGATAAACCAAAATTTTCAATTTACAGTAAGTCCCGAGTGACTAATGCAGTAAATTTCTGTATATTTTGAGTCATATTTTCAGCCTGTCCTGTCTTGTGAAAGGTTAGCCTTTTATCCATATTTCAGCAATTGAATTTATCTTACATTGCTAGCAGTAGTTTTATTTATTCTGCACCTGTTACCCATAAAATAATATGTACTTATCTAAGGTTAGCAATGTATATAAAACAATAATTAATATGTTGTGGTAAAACATTGAATGATTTCTCTTTATTTCCTTTAGTAATTCACTGTCATTTCTGATTTGCCAAATTTCATACTTACTGTCTAGATAAAACATCCACCTGCATGTTGAGGCCCAATCTTCCATTCTCATGTGTTTTATTGGTTCCTAGAATGTAATTGATTAAAGTACAAGATGAATTAAATATTTCCAGCCCATCTGTAATAGGCAGAAACAATGGCTGATACTACTAATAGTACTACTGCTATTAATACATTTATTTATATCCCTCCTGTCTCCCAGTAATGGGATGCAAGGCAGCTAGCAACATTTTTAAAACTACAGATCAAATAAAAACAATACAAAAAACACTGAAAAAATATAAATATGAGAGTTAATTAAAAAGCAATTAAACAATTTATAGAATGAAATAATTAAATGTTAAAAAATATTATACATTAAAAGATTATACAAACCTTAAAACTGCACAGAATATCATTAAATCCCATACCATTCAATTTCTAAAAGCCAGGTGGCACAAAAATGTTTTCAGTTGCCAGTCGAAGGAGAGCAAGGAATGAGCCTCATGGCCTCCGAAGGGAGGGTGTTCTGAAGTCTAGGATCAGCCACTGATAAGGCCCTCTCGCTTGTTTCTACCAAACAAGAGTGAGAAATTAGTGGGACAGAGAGATCTTAGAGCTCTAATAGAGATAAAGAGAGATATGGTACTTCAAATAGTCTAGACCCAAGCTGTATAGGGCTTTATAGACCATCATCAGCTCTTTGAATTGTGCCCCAAAATTGACTGGCAGCTGGTAGAGCTGCTGCAACAGGGGAGTTGTGTGCTCCCTGTATCTAGCCCCATTCAGCAATGGCTCTTTGGACCCCCTGAAGGCTCTGAGCACTTTTCAAAGGCAGCCCTATGCAGAGGGCATTGCAGTAATCCAAATGGGATTCCATGTCTATGTACATTTCCTAATCCAAACTTTTTAGGTAGATAATTAAAAGGGTATGCTGCTTGGCATCAAAAGTGAGAAAATAAAAACTCTTCATAAAGAAACGTGGGTTTTTCATTGCTTATGGGTTATCTGTTCTTGGATTTTATAAGAAATGCATGGTAGCATCTCCAGTGTCCCGCTAACCCTGCTTGTGTATAACTCTAGGCTGAAGTTACTTGGTATTTCCTGCACTTTTACTGGCTTTAAAGCTGAAGACACAGAGGGGACTGAAGTTGTATCTGATTGAAGTTTTTGGTTCTAAGATATCTCAGACATGCTTTTGATCTTATCGTGCATATAATTAGAATTTCACATGATTGTGGTCAAATTCAGTCTAACAGTTTGAAAAGCTCATCTTTGGAAGTTCGAGAATAATTGCATAGTTTAGTTAGTTACATGAAGATGTAACAGAGTCTGGCCTGGTATGCTTGTTTCTTACTCTCACATAGGACAAATGTTACCAGTATTGGCCTGATCAAGGATGCTGGACTTATGGGAACATCCGAGTTTCAGTGGAGGACTGTATAGTTCTTGTGGATTATACCATTCGGAAGTTCTGTATTCAGTCAGTAAGTGTTATTATCCTTTGTTGTTGTGTTACTTCAAATTGTTTCAGCTTACAGCAAACCTATCATGGGATTTTCTTGGCAAGATTTGTTTTGAAAGGGTTTTCTTTTGCCTTCCTCTGATGCTGAGGAAGTATGACTTGTCCAGGGTCACTTGTTGGATTTCCATGGTTGAGCAGGGATTTGAACCCTAGTATCTAGAATTGTAGTCCAGTGGTCAAACTAGTATGCCATGCTTACTGACAAACAAATCAGCATGGTTTTAAGAACAAATAATAATGAAAATTGTATGTTTTTGTTGAAGGAACATTCCAATAAAGCTTTCATTTATAGCTCACTTTAATTTTATTAATATAATTACTCAAGACCCAATTGAGATTTCATTAGGAGTTCCAAACACAGGTTTCATCAGGGTGTTGTCATGAAGTGCTTTGGACCCTGCTACTGCCCCCTTTTCTGGGATTTCTTCAGGGGTTAATCACTTCTAAATAATCACTTCTAATCACTTCTAAATAAACCAAATAGTGAAGTCTTTCACAACAGGAATGTGAAAAAATACAGTCCTCCAGATGATGTTGAATTGCAGATTCTGTCATTCTAGGGCTGCTGAGATATATAGCCCAGCAAGATCTGGAGGGTCGCAGAGTTACAACCTCTGTTCTATACCTACTTGCAGCTCTTGCAGTGGGGTCTAATAGTGCCTTTGTGGTCCAGCTTATATATTGCCTCAAGGATTTTTCCTAAAAGACCAAGAAGTATGGGTGCATGAAGGCTAAGTTTTAAGACTTTGGCCCTTTCCGCATCACCCTCCCAACCCGCCATGTGGATGAGAGAAGGATGGGAAGGTACCTAGGTGGTGCAATCATGGATTAAATCATTGATGGGTTTTCCCCGTCAATGACCCATGATCAGGCCACCATCATGGACTTACGTGTCCTGCAGAAGCACAGGATTCATAGTTGCTGTGTTCCTGCCCCAGCACAGACTGGGAAGGTATGTAGCTGTGCTGTGGAAGGAAGAGGCATGACCATCACGCTTCCTTCACTACGGAGCCAGCCAGTGCAAAGGGGAGCGCTCTCGTCACACTCCCCTCCCAGCAGAAGCAATGCTGGGATTGCCATCAGAGGACTCCACAAAAGGTAAGGTGCGGAAAGGGCCTTTATTTTGAGACTTCATAAAGTACTCCTTTGTCAAAACAATTGAGTGGTGTATCTAAAACAGAATTTAGAAACAGAAGAAATGCAGTGTTAGTTCCAGGGTTGGCATTCCAAAATTGTATAATGCACATCTTCTCTAGCGAGTGCACAGAGAACATCACTTCTGCACATACCTTTCTGGGCCTTGTAAAGGAGAATGTGTTAACTTGCAGTTGGCATTTTTCATAGCACATCAGTGTATTTCAGAGTACTTCAATTCATATTTTTGTTTGTTTATTTATTTATTTGCTTGCTTGCTGCATTTATATTGCCACTTTTCTCCCACAGTGGGACCCAAGATGGCTTCCAAAATAGTTAAAAACAATTTACAATAGAATTTAAAACTATTAAAATTAACTGTATTAAGCACGATAAAGTCATAATAAAAACATACAGAAGTTAAAAACTAAAATAAAACTTCCTAATAAGAATAGAAAATTCTCCTGTTTACACACTGAAAGCCTGCTTGAAAAGAAACATTTTTGCCTGCCAGTGAAAGGGGAGAAAGGAGGGGCCCAGCCTTGTCTCCTGTGGAAAGGAATTGCAGAGGATGAGAGCACTGAGCCTCTGAGAAGGCTCTCTCCCATGTTCCCACCAAGGGAGCTGGGAGTGGTAGCAGGACAGAAAGAAAGCCTTCCCCTGCAGATCTTAAAACTCTGGCAGGTTTGCATAGGGAGATGTGGTCTTTCAGATCAGTCTTTCTAAACTTAGGTGGGTTTTTTTAAATTCCCAAATAAGTTTCTACTGTTGATCTGTATTATGAAGAATGTGGGATCATCCACATGATTATTTAAAGTATTGTCTGATTTTAGTGCAAGATACGAATGGTCATATTCATATTGTGTTTCTGGGTCTCTAGCAGGTATCTGAAGGTTGCAAAGCTCCAAGACTTGTAACTCAGCTTCATTTCACCAGCTGGCCTGATTTTGGAGTGCCTTTCACACCTATTGGAATGCTCAAATTCCTAAAGAAAGTAAAAGCATTGAATCCTACGCATGCTGGACCAATTGTGGTTCACTGCAGGTGAGTATGTTTATATGTACAGGTACAACACAAAAACATTCACATCAGTCTACTGGCAGTTGGCTTAGCAGGAACTGGGGAGAAGAAGTATCTCTTATATGTCAGATATATTTTCATTTTCTGATTTTTGAGAACCTGAAGCCTAGCTAAGGGAAGTGGATCATCAGACTAGTACCAAGATACTAACATTTTCCTGGAACAGTATTATCTGTCTTTGGCATAAGCTAAGATTTCATTGCAGAACACATACCTCCATTGTCCAGTTTATAGAACAGACTGGCCCCTGGGACTGAGAATATACTCTTCATTTTTCTTCCACACTACATTGCAGTTTACTCATTGAATTCAAATCTCCAGGGCATTGAAGGGCACTTAACATGGGAGCGTCATATCCATGTGTCTGGAACTTTTCAAAATTCTTGGAGAAATGGTAGGTCTCTGCAGACTGGAGATAGGTTAGTGTTGTCCTCATTTGCTAAAAATTGGGGGGAAAGAGGACCAGGGCAACTACCAACAGTCTGTTACTGATGTTTGATACTGGTGCCAGGGAAGGTTCATTAAATATTTGGTTGGTAAGCATTTTAAAAAGAGGGCTGTAATTATTAAGATCTAGCATGTATTTCTCAAGAAAAAATCATGCCAGACTAATCTGTATGTGACTAATAGTCAAAATGCACAAAATGTTCACCAGCTTATGAGTGCCAATACCTCAGAGATGACACCAAAGTGGCGGAAGTTGCAAATATCTCAGAATACAGAATCAGGATTCAATATGATATTAGCAGATCTGAAAAGTTGGCCAAAAGTAACAGAATGTATTTTAGCAAGGATAAATGTAAGATATTACATTTAGGCAGGACAAATCAGATACACTGATGGGGAATGGTTGATATCTGACTTGATGATGCTTGTAAAAAGGATCTGGGGTGTGAGTCAACAGTGTGTTGAAATGGCAAAAAAATCAATGCAACTGCATCAACTGAACTATAATTTCAATATCAAGGGAAGTAATAGTGCCAGACCTCACATGGTGTACTGTGTCCAGTTCTGGCTACCTCAGTTCAAGAAGAATATCAACAAAGCAGAATGTGTCAAGAAGGTGAACAAGGTGGTAAAGTGTCAAGGCCTGTGAAGGTTTAGGGTGCTGGATATGTTTAGCATGGGCAAAAAAAGACAGCAGTGACTGATAGAAGGACTGTAGTGTAACAGGTGAAAGCTTGCTTTCTGCTACTCCTAAGAACAGGATTACAAACCAGTGGATTCCAGATAATCCAAATGAGGTTAAGTTAGGGGGGGGGGAAACAGGATAGAGGGTCACCTGCCAGATGTGGGTTCCTGCCCTGGCAAAAGGTTTCATTAGATGACCTTTGGAGTAGCTTTATAATCTGTGGTAGAAACTGATCTATGATACTGAGAAAGATTTTTTCACTATATTTGGTTAATCAAAATGTATTCAAGTCTAGACCATAGCACAACTTCAATTTTCTTATTCTAGTGTTATAGCTGGAAAAATAAAATAAGGAAAGCATAATCTGTGATTGTTTGTTTGATATCCCAATTTTTCCCCAAATGGGATTCCAAGTGACTTATTTCACTAGCATCTCTGGTTTAAACTAATACTGATATATTACCTGGCACAGAGAGGTTGTACAAGTCCAGTTTATTTTCTCAAGAGTAGTGGCCAGGAAAATTAGACATTTTGTGAATATATTTTGTACAGATGTCCCACCCTAGTTCTGGTAGTGGCAGTTTACAATTTCACACCTAAAAGCACACTGAAGTTGCAAAAGAACACAGTCCCAGGACCATCAGGTATTGTTGGCACAAGTCAATAACATTAAAAATCTTCCACTACAATTGCGTGTATACAGGCCTCTCTGGAATTAAATCAGTGTGAGGACAGACAAAAGTAAATTTAACATCTTTTTTTTTAGATTAGCTATTAATGGGGTCCTCAATAACAAGTGCTATTATCTACATTGACACAAGATGTAGCCATGGCCACTATCTCTTTTGGGTGTCTGAGGGGAGATTCTACAAGTTGATGGAGGACAGTTCTACCAATGGATGTTAACTTGTAATCACTGATAGCCATTGTGACTGAAGGAACATCTAGATTCAAAGGTGGTGTGTCTCAGTTATTAACTTGTGGGAAGGATTTGACTTTGGACCCCATTTATGGCTTCTGAGAAACAGGATGTTGGACTGGATGAGTCTTTGGTTTGATCCAACAGACAGTCATCTAATCTTATTAAGAAGGTTCCTCGTCATTCAACCAAGAACAAATGGTCTCCATCATATTGTAAAATAGTGGAATAGAATCTGTTCCACTGTTTGTGATCTATTCCTACTCATCTCCAGCATGGTTAGTATGTATGGAGTAGGAAACTCAGGTAAAAAAAGAATAGCTGCAGAACTGGAACTTACATTGCTGTAAAATGTATCAAGTAAAAGTGGAAGCATAAGGAAGAGCTCCACTAGGAGGCTTGGATAGTTTATTTCCTGTGATCAGTGGGGATTAATTTGTCCCCTTCTGTGTTCTAATAGGGATGTCATTTGTTGTGGCTTATGCTACAGTAAGCATCTTAATTATTACTAAGTATCCTAGTTTTTTTTTTCCTTTGCAGGCAAGCTCTAATACTGCAATTTCCAAATTTCCCTTCAAATATAGTCCTATAATTTCAAATATAGCTTGTTATATAAATCTTTATCTCTAATATAGATTTATGCATTTGTAAATCATCTGTAATATTCAAGATTAAGCGCTATTGTATCCCACTGCTAAATGAGGCTCTGGGGCTCAGTCAAGGCTTCAATCAGCAGAATGATCAGAGAGGTGATTTTTCTCAAATTTTCCCTTTCTTGTATAACACATGACATCAGTTTGTATACTATTCCAATCAATATTCCAGCCCTTTGGGGAAGACTGAAGGAAGAAAGGGGTTTGCAGGGAGTTTAAGGAAATGATAATCATCTCCTGGATCTTTTTTTCTTACTGAGACCTCTGCAAGGAACCTTCTCTCAGCACTGGAAACACAACTGGATATAACCCAGTTAAAATACAGTTCCTGCTTAGAAACTTGGACATGATACAACAGGGAAAAGAGTCAGGAGGGAACAAGAGAGCAAACAAATTTGGATAGTGAATCTTCAAACTAATGTATTTCTGTACATTTTTAAGAACATTTTCACAGCCTTCTGTTTAGGTTCCCCCACCACCCAAAAAAAAAAGAAAAGAAAAGAAAAAAGCACCACTTCTATAACTAGGAAGGAAGTAGGGAGAAGCAAGCTTGAGTCAGACTGAAGATAGAAGGATGAATCATGGATACATTAATCATACTTACAATAATTTCTAGGTTAATATGCAAAAGTGAAATCTGTTCCTTGCAGACTCTTTACCTGAATTTTCCTTTAGCAGAAACTGATGAACTTTGAATTGTATTAGACATGCAATAGTAGTAGAATGTCATATATTCATGTTTTGAACTCTGAAGCATGTATATTATAACAATAATAGAGGAAAATAAACAAATCAAATACAAGAGAAAAGTTTGTGCCTAGTACAGGATGCCATGCCCTTTTCCTCTGAAAAGAAAACTAAAAAATCATTTGGAGTAATATTTTAATCAGTAAGCAGTAGAAAGTGTGCTCCCTCTAGTGACTGCTCTTGTACTTAGATACTAAATACTGTATTAGCACTGAATCAGTCCATTATCAAGTTTGTTCTGTTTCTAGGCAGGTGAAGTCCTATGATGCAGTCTGTAGCATAGGCTGTACTGTTTATACAGTTCCACTTTGGAAAGGGCAAGCTTGAGGCAAAGTCAAGGAAAGAGGAAAAGCAAAACTAAATTCTACCAGGCAGCAAGTCTGTTCTAAGCAGCCAAAGTCATTCAGTCTAAACCAGGCAATAAGAGCAACATAAGATGGGAATAATCACACAGCAGTACAAGATAGAGTCATGCCCAACAAGGTAGTGCCCAAAAGATCAGAATGTATACGACGACCAGAGTTCAACACTGTGTTAGATTGCTGATCTCAGCACTAAGCTGTGGTCAAACTGCAGGTTATAAGCTGCTGACACCAAAGATGCCCAGCCAAAACTGGTGTAGGCCATTCCACTAAGCAGAAGTTTACACTGAAGGAGACCAGTTTCTCCAAAAGAAGTTACTACTCATAAGGAGAGCTTCCATATGAGTACAGCCAAGCATTCCTTCCAGAGCAAGGAACTAGCCACTACCCTTTTTTCTTCTTGTGGCCACAGAGATTCTGTTTTGTTCTTGAGGGAAGAGTCCTCCTGTCAAGTCATGACAAACTTCAGTAAATCTGGAAATGATATAACATTACCCAGTCTAGAATTGGATTCCTCATATTTATGTATTGTTAAAGTATAGTAAGGTGCTGGCCAAAAATGATCACTGAATCTCGGGGCCAACGCACACATGCCAGTAAGGAAACCCAATGTGATAAATGTGGGGCTGCCACATTCTTGTGGAAAGGGTGGGATTTAAAGTAAAAAGTATGCTAATAAAGCTATGGAGCCCTTCTGCTTCTGCTAATTTTCCTTGGTCTCTTCCCCTAAAATTAGTTTTTCCTCTCATCAAAACCAAAAGGAAATCACCTTGAACAGCAACATCTGGGGGAAAGTGCCAAGAGTGGCAAAGTAAAGAGTTTGAGGCCTATACACGCCTTTTGCCACTTTAAATGCTAATTTGCTTCAGTTTCCCTGAAGAATACTGAGAAGTAGATTCAACAAAAGTGGTAAAGAAACAGGACTACCTGTGATTGTGATCTGGGGAGAAATTTTTGAACTTAGGCCTGATTGACTTTGAGGGAGGGGTGGTTGATATTCCAGGTTATTACTTAGTTGACCCATTAAAGCAGAGGAAAACGGCTCATTTTTATTCTGAAAGACTTATCCCCATTTCCTTTTTCATTGTACTTCTTTTATTTAAAAGACTCAAAGGTCAGAATTAGATACTGGTTGGATTTATAGGAGGCTAATAAACATTTGCAGCAAGTGTTGCTAATGTTATTAAACCTAGCACAAATCAACCTTTGCAAAAGTTATATCCAGGCTATACCTTCTAGATTGGTCCAGCCAGTATGGCCACTGCCTATCCTGGCGGGAGGATATGGGGAGCTGTAGTCCAAAAAGTAACTTTTCCAAGTCTTGTACTGTGTGCTGAACTTCAGTGCTAAGAATAATAAGGAAAATCAGGAATATTGAGAGTATTTCTTCAGGCAAGACAGCTATAAATCCGTATGAATCAATGTAGCATGTATTGGCTTAGTGATGTCTTTTTATTTTTCATTCCAAGTGCTGGTGTGGGCCGGACAGGCACGTTCATAGTGATAGATGCCATGATTGACATGATGCATGCAGAACAAAAGGTTGATGTTTTCGACTTTGTAGCAAGAATTCGCAACCAGCGCCCACAAATGGTTCAGACTGATGTAAGTAAATTGGCCAGCTTTGATAATGTTTAAAATGTGGAAAGTGGTTTATAGTTGTCAGTACAACTAAGGGGGAGGGCAGTATTGACTAAATCTCATGGCCCCCATTAACAGCACCCCTCCTTTTGGAGAGCAGAAGAGTTAGCACACTCTGCAGAACTGAAACACTGCTTTTCTGTTTCATTGCTTTGCTCTTATTCAGTGGTTGTCAACCTTCCTAATGCTGCGACCCTTTAATACAGTTCCTCATGTTGTGGTGACCCCCAACCATAAAAATTATTTCCGTTGCTACTTCATAACTGTAATTTTGCTACTGTTATGAATCGTAATGTAAATATCTGATATGCAGGAGGGGGCAGGAGGACGCAAGCGCGTGGCTCACGCTTGCGCACCACCACTGAGGAGGGAATGGAGCCTAAGACCATCGGAAATATGTGTTTTCTGATGGGCTTAGGCGACCTCTGTGAAAGGGTTGTTCGACCCCCAAAGGGGTAGCGACCCACAGGTTGAGAACCACTGCTCTTATTCTTAAAACAAACTCTTATGCTCAGTGACATTGTCACATGTCTTGTGTGCGTTAGTTTCCAATCTAATGCAACCCTAAGCCTCACTTATCATGAGGTTTTCTTGCCAAGATTTGTGCGGAGGGGATTTGCCATTGCTTTCCTCTTAGGCTAAGAGAGTGTAAGTTGCCCAAGATCAATATTGTATAGTACATTATTATTTCAGTATAATCACAAAAGAAAAGATAATTCAGCATATAACATTAGTTACCATACAAACGATCACTGGCCAGAGACCATGCCAGCTAGGATAATTCCTGGGATTCCTACTTCACCAAGTCCTGGAAGCCATTTTATGCCAAGTTAGTCCATTTGTCCTTTGGCTGCATTCGGTTATAAAAATCAGCTACAATTTATCGTTATGATAGTGTAGTGTTCTTCTTCTGACCTCCTCTGATAATTGCCTCAGCTTTGCCATGTGTGCTTCTGTTTTTGAGTAGCCACAGTCTCCTGTTTTGTCCATATTTGGGTATTTGAAAATGGAAGCAAAACTTTCTGATCTTGTGGCCATGCTGGAGGAGGCAAGGAATGGAGCCAGGAAACAGATGAACCTCAGTTTCATGACGATAAAAAATAAGTTTGATGCAGGTACTCATCTGCTTGTATATAAGACAAAACTGGGGGAAGAGATTAGAGTATGCACGCCTGTGCCATGCCAAATGTTGCTGCACGTTTAGCAGCTTCACAGACCTTTGTATAGTTCCCTATAATCATGTTCAGTTGTACATCACAGAACCCCTGTGACTGAATTCCCTGATAAGGCTAATCAGAAGAGCTCTAGTCTTATGTAGAACTTTTCTTAACATGCTAAGATCAAGGAAGCTGCAAAGGGCATAGAGTTGTTTGGGGGCAGGTCTTGTGTGTACCCACATTGCTGCCCTTCATTGATCCCTACACATGAGGAGGTGAATGCCTGTATTGGGCTATAAGATACTGATACATCTGAATGGGCCATGTAGTGATTTATTTTTAGGGAAGAGGAGGTAGATGTGGGAATGAGAATGGGTCGGTGTGAGGCTAGGGCACATCTAGGCTTGGCCCTGTAATAATAAACCACAATCTAAGAAACCATAAGTTACTGTTATTATCAAACAATGTATGCAATTAATCTGCTTCTTTTGAAGGCAACAGCTATATTCTTCTTACTAGAAAACTGGAATTCTTGCCTGCCAAACCAGAAAACCAAGAGGTTGTTAGAAGTAAAAATGGATGTATCCAATAAATCTATGGAGTTTTATTTAACTAAAACATTTCAAATGTCCTGGTTTACAGAATATCTTGCTTCTCGACAGATGCAGTACTCCTTCATTTATCAAGCCTTACTTGAATACTACCTCTATGGTGACACAGAACTAGATGTGTCCTCTTTAGAAAAGCACCTGCAGCCATCACACAATACAGCACCAAATCTCGTCAAAATAGGGCTCGAAGAAGAATTTAAAGTAAGCATTAATCATATTTTTATAAAGACCTGATGTTTGAATCATGATGCGGATAGGAGTATTTATTAATGTTATGCTGACCCTATCATGGGGTTTTCTTAGCAGGATTTGTTCAGAGCGGGTTTGCCATTGACTTCATCTGAGGCTGAGATAGTGTGATGTGCCCAGTGTCACCCAGTGATGAATTTCCATGGCTGGGGGGGATTCAAATCCTGGTCTCCAAAGTTGTAGTCCAGTGCTCAAACCAGTACACCATTCTGGTTCTCTAATAGCTATAGTAGGGGGCTTGCCATTGACTTCCTCTGAGACTGAGAGAGTATGACCTGCCCAAGGATACCCAATGAGTCTCCATAATGAAGCAGGGATTCAGATTCTGGTCTTCCAGAGTCCTATTCCAATGATCAGACCACTGCACCATGATGGCCTTTGCATGTTTAGATAGTACAGTGAAAATCTATTCTAAAGCTAATTCCAATTATGCACGGTGACTGACAGTGCCCTAAGCTGCGCTTGCACATATTTGTAAAGTGGATGAAATGAACAAAGGCAATTTTCTCCTTGCCTTGCTCTTCCAAAAGTAAGGTTTTTTTCTTTCATGCATATGAAAGTTTATGGAAAATCATAATATTGATGGAAGGGGCACTGCTGTGTTGAAAGGTAATAAACAAATGCCTAAAAAGCAAATTAAGGATATGCTTTCTATTTGCCTACAAACCTCTTTGTTGTCAGTGTTTAACTCGTGGAGATAAAACTTTCCAGTCTCTGAAAACACTCTTTATTCTTGTGTTTCAAGAAACAAAATAATTATTGGGCACTATATGGTACACAATTTTTTTAAAATTATGCATATACATTAGTGGAATGTAGAAGGTAGAAAGGTAGAATTGCATGGTTTCTGGTGAGACTTGTCAACTAGAAATTGTCTAGAAGAACTGATTGTAATAGAATTTGGATTTATTTTATTAACCCAAAAATTGATAGCCTAATATTTATTTATTTATTTATTGCTATAGAAATTGACAAATGTTCGAATAATGAAAGAAAACATGAGAACTGGTAATCTTCCAGCCAATATGAAGAAAGCCAGAGTTATCCAAATCATTCCATGTAAGACACTTAATTTTCCTCTTCTTAGAGAATGTGTTAATGTACAGTTGCTGTTGGTAATACAAAATATTAACAGAGAACAGTGGTGCCATGCACTCAACAGCAGGTGGCACTGCTAGACTGACAATCAAGCAAATTATATCATAAACTTGATTCTGTTAAAAGCCTGCAGGTCATAGTTTATATAGTGTTATTGATTGTAAAATACTTAATATTTTAACAAATCTAATATGTGGTTGGTCTTGAGGTTTCTCTTTTTCTATTTTAGATGACTTTAACAGAGTGATTCTTTCCATGAAAAGAGGTCAGGAATACACAGATTATATCAATGCTTCTTTCATAGATGTAAGTACTTCTCTGCCGGTGGAATAAGTATACCATTGATTTTTCAAGTCTTTATGACAACCAGCCTTGTTTAGGACTAGTTTCAGAAGCAGAATTATTGTATGTGTGATTTTATTATTGTCATATGAGTTACTTTAAGGAATAACTTGAGATTTTGAAAAAAAAATCAAATTATTATCATTTTTAAAAATGGCTTTTTACTTAAGGTGTGAACAGAGAGAAGCAAGCCCCTTGCTCTTTCTTTCTTAATTCCACAAGGTAGGATTTCGTTTTCCCCCAATCCTCTTTAGTTAGGAGAAAGCAGAAACAGGACTCCACATCTAAAGATGAGGCTATTTTCATGCCATGAAAATAAGAAGTCCCTCCTTCAGCTTTCTTTCATACCAAACGGACTTTATCAAAACTGCATTTCCTATTTATAGTATAAACGATTGCATTCTTTTTTATATCTCGCCTTCTTGGCAATCATTGTTGAAGGTCATCTCTAATTGTTTGATGATCATGGTAGAAAAAGTAACTTAGGAGGTTGATATTACCTTTCTGGTTCTCTGTCTGAACTTGATTCATTATTCAGTAACTCAATGAAGTGGTACCCCTTCTGATATCATGCAAAATTGTGCCAAAAAGTAATTTGCCTTCTATTTGTAGATCTCAAAGAACATATATCTCAGTAAAGGCCTTGGCTAAATTAGCTTAACTTCTGCAACTGCAGATGGTTGATCTGAAAGTAAGGGTGTAGATATTTGACTGTTCTGTCCTCAGATGTAAAGACAAATAATTCCTGCAATTTTCTCCCTGCTACAGGAAGGAATGGGAAACCCTTTTAGAGGAAAAAAAACAAAACAGTATATCCAGATAACCACATGGGTTTTTATGCAAGATTTCTGGATTTTCTACAAGCGATAGAATTTTCCAGATTTTTTTTTTTGCATTAAAAACATTTTTTACAGAAAAAACCCATTATTTTTATGCAAAAATCCCATACATATTTGTGTAGGATCTGTGAATACTAGGGGAAACTCTGCAAAATTCTTGCCCGTGTGTTACTCTTCCAGCTGGCTTTCCTTAGTGTTGAGAAACTCAAGAAATGAATTTCACTGAATATCGTTTCCATCCCTATTTGAAAATTAATTTTAATGGTAGTGGCACTGATGGGAGCATTATAAAAATTCCCAAAGGAAAACTGTTCTTTAGTTGTTTTAGAATTACCTGTAAATTTATCAGAATTTTATCTCAATACTGCCAAAACATAAGATGATGTTCATTTTTCTTTTGGTGTAAAGGGCTATCGTCAAAAGGATTACTTCATTGCAACTCAAGGACCACTTCCTCATACTGTAGAAGACTTCTGGAGAATGGTGTGGGAGTGGAAATGCCACACAATTGTTATGCTTACTGAAGTTCTGGAAAGGGAGCAAGTATGATAATTTTGTCCAATATCATTTGGAATATGTTGTTACCCATGTTTGTAAAGCAAGGCAAGAGAATTTTGTTTTGAATAAATTCTAACCCACTTAATGTGATCCAAAAATTGTTCATTTGGTACCCCAGCATATCCCAGATCTGGTTGGGAGTCATGCAACAGCGAGGCTAGTTTAGTCCCTCTCTGCTTTCAAGTGAAGTGCTGCTCTTGACCAAGAGATTTTCCAGTTGCTCTAATAAGATGCAGATCTCCTGGCTAGAAACTGGTTAACAAGTACTGGCTGTAGTTGTGTGCTTTTTGAGTCACACAGCACCCAGCATCAAGACATGCCTAGAGTTTGTCAAGAGTCAGGCAAGTCTAACCTGGCTTGGCCATCCTCAGTACTGAATATTCAGACCCAGATGTCACAGTCCAAACAAAGTTGTCACACTGTGGAAAAACTTACACATAATCAAGCCCCCGAGAAATCAATGGGAAGTAAGTATGCTCAGTTGGGTGCTTGGATGTCAATGGGGCTTAACAGTGCTTACTTAGCTTTCTCTAGACTGCACTCAAGTGTCCACAGCTGCATCATGACAAGAGGTCTGTATTTTCTGTACTGTGCCAAACTTTAAAGTTTAGATATAATAGGTGTTGCAATGAAATAGGTAGCTGTCATTGTTAGAAATGATAAAATCAGCACAAATCATGTGAAGCATTAACAGTTCTTTAACTGTTTTTCTTCTTTTAAAATATATTGAGCTAAATCCTATTAGTCCTACCTAGTGAAGAACCACTAAAATTAATGGAACTGAAGTTAGCTGTGATTACTATGTTCTTCTTCGTGGTCTCTGTGCCTTCATACACTAGGAGCTTTAGCGCCTGCGCGGTAGCGTTCGGAAACTTCTAGAGCTTGTTCGCTTGGTGGGAACCCCTCCCCCACGCCGGTACTGCGCATGCTCCTCCCGCCGAGCAACGGTCTCTCCTCAGTTCTTTCTCGTCCGCCGCCGCGTACGGAAGGTTCTTTAGTTTGTTCCTCTCACGTCGTGCTTGGCTTGCTGTTTTTTCACGGTTTTACGGACTTTCGGACTGTCTTTGACCTCCTACAGCACGGAAGCCAACTCTTCGCAACCGCTCCGCGAGACTCAAATCTTGTTGTTGGGAACAGTCTCTGCGGGCGATAGACGAGACCTCCACTTCCAAGATGGCCGACAAGAAGACGACCACGCCATCGACGGTATCGGCGGCTGCCGTTCCGTCCACCTCGTCGGTATCGGGCTCGGTACCGGCGAAAACGCCGATCTCGGCGTTACCGAGGATCCCGAAGCTGTCGGCGGCTGCCAAGTCAGCGAAAGGATCCTCGACGGCGAGGAAGGCTGAGGCTCCCCTTACGGAGACGCCTGCAAAAAAGCGCCCTGCTCCGGACGGAGGCAAGGGCAAGGAGAAGGAGAAGAAGAAGAAGAAGAAGGAAAAGAAGCGCTCCCCGGCTGGGGACGCTCAACCTCCTACTCCTCCTCCTACTCAGCAGCCTTCCAAAGGGCGAGGCGAGTCCGTCGACCTCTCGGAGGATGAGATCGAGGACGTTCCCCAACAGCGCCCGGACTCGCCTGTGGCAGACCCTCCAACCCTGGTGGAGGAGCGCCACCGCCCTCTTAGCCGTCGCAGGTCGGCCGACCTGCAGCAGAGAGAGCCCTCTGCTTCTCCGGAGCGGCGTTCGACCTCCTTCAGGTCCCGGTCCCGCTCTTCCGAGCGTCCGGTGGCCTCGCCGCCTCCGAGGGAGACAAGAGAGGAACAACCTCGCTCGTCTGCCTCCAGATACACCTCGGCGTCCTACGTGGCCAGGTACGCGAGGGAATCTGAATGGAGAGAGCGCCCGGCCTCCTATCGGTCGCATTCGCCATCGTACCGGGATCGGTACCATCGTGGCCCGAGTCGCTGGGAGACCTTCCGGAGGTCCCGGTCACCTCGTCGACAGCGCGAATCGCGCTCGCCTAGAGGGGACGAGGCTCGGTACCGTCGACGCCGAAGCCGATCTCCGTCGGACCGCCGCTCCTTCAGCCGCTCTCCCTCCCCTCGATATCATAGGGCGAGGGAGCCTTCACCACGGTATCGGGCGATATCGCCACCTCCTAGGGTCACGGCAACGGCGACGCGCCCTACGGAGTCGGTGGTGACTGAGCGGGCTACGACGACGTCAGCCTGCCAGACTACCCCGGTCACCACCAAGAGGGTGAAGTCAGTGGTCAGCCATCCCAAGCGGGACGCTGCTGCTACCACCGCCCCGGCTGCGGAGAAGCCTAGGAAGGCAACACCTGCGGCGACTACGAAGGAGCCAGAAAGCGAGCGGCGAGAGGACTCACCGAGCTCGGAGTCGTACGACTCGAGTGCGGAGTCTGAGGTGTCTGAGGCGGCCTCCCAGGAGTCTCCTCCGTTGGGATTCGGGACCCGATCCCAGATTCTGCTCCAGAGGACGTCCACCAGTTCTCTGCGATGCTGCTCCGCATGGCCACTACCCTCGGCCTCAAGATCGCCGATGCGGAGCCGGAGGATGACGATCCAGCCTTCTCCGTCTTCGAGGAGAAGCGACCTTCCACGGCCCCGCTGCCTCTCCTGCCCCGGGTATCCAGACTGGTGAAGGCCGCCTGGGATAGACCGGCCTCGGCTCAGCCGATACCGCAGCGGTTAGAACACCTCTACAGGGTGCAGAAGGATAACGCCGGTTATCTATTTAATCACCCTGCACCGAACTCTGTGGTCGTCGAGTCCGCGCAGACGAAGGGCTCCGGCAGGCAACACACCACCCCGCCGGACAAAGAGGGCAGGAAGTTGGACGCCTACGCAAGGAGGTTCTATTCAGCTGCCTCCTTGCAGATCAGGCTGTCCAACACTCAGGCTTGCCTCGCGGCATACCTGAAGAAAGTGCTCGATCGCCTGCAACCGGCGATGGAAGCGGTACCGGAGGACATCCGCCAAGCCTCCTCCGTGATCTTCAATGAGGCTATCTCCATCGCTCGGCACCAGATGGCCTCCTCCCGGCACGCAGTGGAGATCGCCTCCCGGGTCATGGCGGGATCCGTCGGCCTCCGCCGCCATGCTTGGCTGCGACCGGCCGACATCCAGGAGGACACCAGAAGGAGGATTGAAGATCTCCCCTTCGACGGTGAAGGCCTATTCAATTCGTCCACAGACGAAGCTTTGGACAATCTCGTCAAGGCGAGACTGACCGCAAAAGATCGGGCTGCAGCCGGCCACGCAGGCCCGCAGGGCCTCCACCTTCCGCCCATCCTGGCGACGATCTTCCACCTCGTCGTTCCAGCGTTCGGCCCAGTCTGGACAGTCGAGACCGTCCTCCGGCTCATCGGCCAGACGCACGATTAGGCGGCGCCCGGCTTCGTCGAAGAAGTCCTCCTCCGAGACAAAGTCTCGGTTTTGACGTGCCTGGCAGGACCCACCAATACCCACTCTTCAGCCTACCATCAGCGCTCGGAGACCGACCGACTCTCGCTCGACACCTAGCGGAGTGGCAGTATGTCACTACGGACTCTTGGGTGCTTTCCATCGTCCGTCTTGGCTACGCCATCGAGTTTCTCAGATTCCTCCTCGCGGCGTTTACTACTCCACGCCGTCGAGTCCGGCCCTCCTGGAAGGATCCAATCCCTCCTCCAGAAAGGGGCGATCGAGCGGCTCCCGCAAGAGGCCAAGACCACCGGCTTCTTCTCCAGGTACTTCACGGTACCGAAAGCCGACGGTACCCTCCGGCCGATCCTAGACCTCAGAGGGGTGAACTACTACATCCGCCCCAAAAGGTTCAAGATGGTCACGATACCGTCGATCCTACCCTTCCTACATCGAGGGGACTGGTTCGCCTCCATCGATCTCCGAGACGCATACTTCCATATCGCCATTCGCCCGCAGCACAGACGGTACCTCCGCTTCGCAGTCGACGACACCTGTTACCAGTACAAGGTGCTGCCGTTCGGACTCTCGACTGCCCCAAGGGTCTTCACCAAGTGCATGGCCCCGGTGGTATCCTACCTGCGGACGAAGGGCGCTTCCGTCTTCCCCTACCTCGACGATTGGCTGTTGGTGGCGTCCTGCAAACAGAGACTTTACCACGACGTCCACATGACGTTGTCACTCCTGACCCGCCTTGGTCTACGAGTGAATCCGAAGAAGTCCCACCTCGAGCCGGCGAGGATCTTGGACTTCATCGGGGCGACGCTCGACTCGACCTCCGCCAGGGCGTACCTACCAGAGTCTCAAGCACGAACCTTGATCCGGGCCGCCGCTCACGCTCGTACGGCCCCGACGTTATCTGCGAGAAGCGTCCAGCAGCTCTTGGGCTACATGGCTGCGACGACCGCTGTGACATATCTCGCCAGGCTGAGAGCAAGACCTCTTCAACACTGGTTCGTCCGCATATTCGACCCTGCGAGACGAACAGACACTCCGACTGCAGCTGCCGGGAGACGTCCGCTCATCCCTCCGATGGTGGCAGTCGCGATGCAATCTCATGTCAGGGATGCCTTTCCAACAGCCGACACCGAAGGTGACGGTAACGACCGACGCCTCCCTGTATGGATGGGGTGCCCACTGCGGCGATCTCAGAGTCCGCGACAGATGGACCGACGACGAGACCGCTCTCCATATCAACGCGCTGGAGCTGCTCGCCGTCTGGAAAGCCCTACGGGCGTTCCGCCATGCCGTGGCGGGGCGCACGGTCCTGATTCTGACGGACAACACCACCGCCGTCTGCTACATCAACAGACAAGGTGGGACTCATTCCACGACCCTGCTCGACATCGCGCTCGACCTGTGGGAATGGTGCATTCGCCTGCACACGCATCCCGTGGCGGTTCACCTGGCCGGGCAGGAGAACACCACGGCAGACGCCCTCAGCAGGGACACCTCATCCCATCACGAATGGTCTCTCTCCGGAGAGGCGTTCAGACTGATTCGGGACCGCTGGGGCGAACCATCGATCGACCTCTTCGCGACCAGGGAAAACGCGAAGTGCCGCCGATTCTGTTCCAGAGCGGGCCACGATCGTGCCTCCATCGGGGACGCTTTCCAGTTTCCGTGGACCGGGGAACTCCTCTACACGTTCCCGCCGTTCCCGCTGCTCGGCCGGACGATATCGAGATCCTCGCCGACCGAGCCGACGCGATCCTGGTAGCCCCGTACTGGCCGAGGCAACATTGGTTCGCACCCCTGCTACAAGCCACGCGAGACGACCTGCTCCGGTTGCCACCGACACCGGACCTGCTCTCCCACTCCGGCGGCCGAGTCCTCCATCCGGACCTGCCACGCCTGGCCCTCCATGCCTGGAGGATATCGCACTAGCGATCCCGTGCTCGGTACCGTCCTCGTCGCGGCCAGGAAGGAATCCACCCGTCGCAACTATCAATACAAGTGGCGACGCTTCCTGACCTTCGCTAACGAGAGGAGTGAGCCGGTATCGCCCGCGGGGCTCTCGACCGTCCTGCACTTCCTCCTGCACCTCCGGCAACAGGGCCTGGCGTTTCCATCCCTGAAGGTGTATCTCTCCGCGATCGTGGCATACCAACCGCCACGATCTGCTGCCTCGGCCTTCTTCAGGAACGATACCGTTAAGCGGTTCCTGAAAGGACTTCATCATCTCTACCCGCCGGTATCGCCGCCGCTACCGCCGTGGTCCCTCTCGCTGGTGCTCTCGCAGCTGACGAAGCCGCCCTTCGAGCCAATGGCGACCTCGGATGACAGGCTCCTGACAATGAAAACTGCCTTCCTGGTAGCGGTGACCTCAGCGGGGCGAGCGGGTGAGATCACAGCTCTTCGTTCCGATGAGCCCTTCACGGTCTTCCACAGGGACAAGGTGGTCCTGAGACCTGACATCTCGTTCCTGCCAAAGGTGGTGTCCAGTTTCCATCTCAACCAGGACATCATCCTGCCTGCCTTCTTCCCGAACCCGACGACACCGTTGGAGCGGTCCCTCCACTCCCTGGACGTGCGTCGGGCATTGGCTTTCTACAAGGACAGGACTGCTTCCTTCCGACAGACGCCGCATCTCTTTGTTTGCTATGGGCGACGTCGGAAGGGCCTAAAAGTGTCCACCCAGCGCTTCTCCAAGTGGGTGGTGAGGACTATTGAACTGGCGTATGAGCTCGCGAGGAAGCCTCCGCCAGTCCTGCTTCGAGCCCACTCCACCAGAGCTGTGGCTACTTCTGCGGCCCTCCTGCGAGGAGTTGACCTGCATGAACTCTGCCGTGTGGCGACCTGGTCCCAACCATCGACCTTCGTGCGCCACTACAGGCTCGACTGCCGGTCGCGCAGAGATGCCCGGTTTGGACGTGAGGTGTTGGCTTCCGTGCTGTAGGACCTGACCCGCCGTCCGACCGGTAAGCTACACAGTCTCCTAGTGTATGAAGGCACAGAGACCACGAAGAAGAAGAACAGGTTGCTTACCTGTAACTGTGGTTCTTCGAGTGGTCATCTGTGCCATCATACACACCCGCCCTTCCTCCCCTCTTTCTCAGGTCCCTGTAGGTTCTACGGCGGACGACAGAACTGAGGAGAGACCGTTGCTCGGCGGGAGGAGCATGCGCAGTACCGGCGTGGGGGAGGGGTTCCCGCCAAGCGAACAAGCTCTAGAAGTTTCCGAACGCTACCGCGCAGGCGCTAAAGCTCCTAGTGTATGATGGCACAGATGACCACTCGAAGAACCACAGTTACAGGTAAGCAACCTGTTCTTCCATTCATTTCATTGGGTCTTTTCTGGATAGGACTAATATTGACTTTCATTGTATGATTTTTATTTTTTTCCAAACTATGCCAAATTTGCATATCTAGCACAGAGCCTTAAAGAGGTGTTTTCTGGATAATAGTTCCCACAATCACTAGTTATGATTACTGACTAGGGACTCTGGGATTTGTAATCCAAAATAATTTTTCAAAACTTTGGACAAGCATATGGCATCATGTATACAGGCCTCCCTCCACATTTGTGAGGTTGACTTTCACAAATTTGATTATTTGTGAGGCCTGTTCCCACGCTCAGTTGGGCAAATGACAAGGGGTAGGGAAGGAAGGGCATAGGCCTCCCACGCCTGGGCCAATGACAAGAGAATGGTAGAGGAGGGTGCGGGGAGGGAAGGTATTCTTCCTCATTTGGATGGAAGAAGGGAAGATATTCACAGTTGTTCCACGTTTGCAAGTGTCCTGTGCTCTGAACTTTTGCACAAATGGAGGACTCACAGTACATATATTAGTTTCTGGAAAACATTGGAAATTGTGGAATGAATAAGAGAGCTCTACACCTTCTTTTTCAATATTGCAGGAAAAATGTTATCAGTATTGGCCATCAGAGGGCTCTGTGACATATGGAGAGATTACTATTGAAATAAAGAGTGACTTGCTTGTTGATGCCATAAGTGTACGGGACTTTTTGATTACACACAACCAGGTATGATGGATCACCTTTAAAATATTTCTTAAGTGCACAAAAGTTTCTAAACTATGTTTTGCTTCACCCTGACTTACGTGTTGTAAATGAGTAATTTATAAGCCTTGATTTAAAAAAAAAAAAGAGATCCCTGTCTACTGGTCGTCATTTTGGCTTATATAAATTGCATATTTAAACAATGTGACCATACACAAGAAGTGGCCCATTAAATTAGGCTGCGTGTTTGGATTCCAGTTTTAAAATGTTTAATTCCATCCTTACAACTATTTTATATGTGTGACTTTCTTGCTTTTGAATAATCAGGAGAAGCAGGGCAGACTTGTCCGGCAGTTTCATTTTCATGGATGGCCCGAAATTGGAATTCCTGCTGAAGGGAAAGGAATGATTGATCTCATTGCAGCTGTCCAAAAACAGCAACAGCAGACAGGGAACCATCCTATTACAGTCCACTGCAGGTAAAACTTTGGTGTTTTATTCTATCAAATGCTGCTCTCCTGATTATTTAGTTATTATTAATAATATTAAGCAATATTATATAATAATTATTATTATTGTTAACAGGGGCTGGCACTGTGTTAGGTATTGATATCAACATAAGCTGGTTTACAACCGCATAAAAATGAATGGTGACATTGGGCTATACTTGTATTCTGAGGACAGGAGCAGAGACTTAGCTACGTCTCCAAGACCTCTGTGCAAATGGAGGCCATGGCATGGCTGTTGCACTGTGGGTCTCGTGTAATGCGCACCAGAGTGCAATGGTCACCAGAACACTATGAGAGTTATGCAGTGGGAATTCCTCTTACATAACAGGGCACCATTGGATGCCCTGAGACCAATGTCACAACAAGGTTGTGTGTCTTGTAAGGGACATAGATCTGACCTTCTAAAGTTATGAATCATAGTTTCTGATGCAGAATCTTGGCTGGGACTTCTACCCAATGCCGCAGAATTCCACAGGGCAGTTAATGAAATGTAAAAACAGAAAGTGCAATAGGAAAACAGCAAACATCAACCTAGATACAACAGGCCAGGACTTTAAACTGGAAAAGACTTTGCCATAAAAAAATGATGTTGGGTTAGTTTCCCAATGAGCTCTTTCTAGGAAGGCCATTCTCAAATTGAGGCATAATCAATGAGAAGTTGCTCTCCTGAAAAGCTACCTACTACACCTTGGAGTGCAGAAGAAGCTGGAAAGGATCTCTGATAAGGACATTAGTGTACAGATAAGCATGTGGGATAGGATTCAGGTAGCCTTTTCCCAAGACAGGAAGGGTTTTGAAGGTCAAAATCACAACTTTTAATTAAGCGCAGAAACTGACTGGCAGCTTGTTCAATTTGCAAAACACCAACATGAAATGATGTGTAATGCCAGGTTCTCTTTGGGAAGAAGGATAGTGTATTCTGAACTACCTGCAGTTACCAAACCATTTTCGCAAGGATCCTCATACCAACAAATTGTAGTACATCTAACGATAGATATTTTGATATTAAAAACAACCTTGTTAGCAAGGCTATGCCATGGAAGTTTAGATGCTTCTGCTGGATGAACTGTTCAGAATACTGAAGTCCTAATAAATATGACCTTTTTAACCAGAACTGTAGTTTTCATATTGCATTGGGCTCATTGGTTATCAGTAATCCACAGCAAAGTTATATATGGTGATTTCATTAATTTTTCAAGCTGTTAGTGCTGTGGCCAAAGTCAGCAGGTAAGACTCAAAGGCATGTATTTTAAGCACTTTCCTAGAGTAATAGGATTAGATAGGAGCAGGTCTAGGTTTACGCAGAGACATGTAAATACAGTTCTTCAATGATTATTAGCAGCACTTGAACAAGTGGTTTACGATAATGCTTAGTTCAGACATATGCCAAGCTCTAGGTGGATCGTACCCAGAAGAATTCCATGGTTGCTGGAGAACACAGATGAAACAGTGATTTTACCCAGTTCCCCTTCCTTTTGCAGCCTCCAGTGCCACCACTTCATGCTATTTCAGGCATTTGCAAGGTCCTCCAGAGTAGCATGGAAGTGGTGCTTGAACCTGTAGGTGAAAGAAATGAAAACTTATCCCCTCTTCCTTTAGCAGGAAGCCTCTGCTGAATTATAATCCCCTCTGTGAATGGAAGCAGACCTTCTATTAGTGGAGGGACCAACCTAAAATTTAGATGTTGGTTATTTGTGTTATCAATAAGAATGTGTAAATGCTTACTTACATAAAGTGATTCTACAATTTAGCTTTCACTGGATGAAAAAATTAGATAAGACTAATATAAGTGTACAATTTAGTAATGTTTATCTTCATGGGAAAAATAAAAATTTTCCATCACTAATTAAACTAGATTATATTGCCTGTATGAATTGTTTAAATTAAGCAGATCTGCATAGTATATTCTGTTTCTCCAGTCCTGGGGAGGGATAAAGGAGCTATACAGGGGACTGGTTATTTTCATTAGCAGAGACTTAGTTCATGGTGTATTTTTATTACACTGCGTATGGGTTTGGCATGTTATCTTATTAAAGCAAGGAAATCTATTTGTCTTGGTAGTGCTGGAGCTGGAAGAACAGGTACATTCATAGCACTCAGCAATATTCTGGAGCGAGTCAAAGCAGAGGGGCTCTTAGATGTA
This sequence comes from Ctenosaura bakeri, assembly GCA_948474755.1. Lineage (NCBI taxonomy): Eukaryota > Metazoa > Chordata > Lepidosauria > Squamata > Iguanidae > Ctenosaura > Ctenosaura bakeri. Next base: position 1,030,199 of record CAOLHI010000050.1, on the reverse strand, counting down.
TTTCAAGCTGTGAAGAGTTTACGACTGCAAAGACCACATATGGTGCAAACACTGGTATGTTGTATTAACCACAAATATAATTGTCAAAGGATAAAAGAGTATTGATATTTTGAGTGAACAAAACAGAAACTTTGCTGTATTTCCTTAATATAATAAGATTCTTTTAAAAATGCCCTGTTTGTTGCTTGTCAAATCCTGGAGAATTTGTCTTGTGTGCTAAATAAACAGAATACATACATAAAGAAATAAATTACATGTCTACAGAAGTAGGCCAAATTGAGTTTAATTGTAGGTGTATAGAAGTATAGCTTCTACTTTTCTATCTGGATAGATTGTGGAAATCTATGCAGTTCTGCAGTTATTTTTATTCTACTTCTCTTAGTTTTGGGGACTGGCAAGAGAACTTTATGAAGTTTCACCTTTTGATAACTGGGAATCCTATGTAATAGTTCTCCTGGTTACTTAAAATTCACAAGGTATTACTTATATGAGCTCAAGCCTAACTTCACTAGCAATAAATTGTTTTGGTTTTCTTTTTTTAAAAAAGAGGTTTTAAAGTACTTTGGAATTGAGTTCAGTGCCAAATACCATATAATGGCTTTTCTGTAGTCCTGCAGAATGCCATCATATACCATGACCTAGAACGTATATTTTGACACAGAGAAAACACATGTGGCTGTAAGGAAACGTTGCTAATTTCCTTGTGTCAAAAAATAGGTGATTCAAATTATATCATCAAAGTAATTATCCATAAATAATAAATGGGAGAGAAAAAGCCTATCCATCCTTGCTGAAGGGAATCGGAAGGCAGAAGTATGCTTGGTATGATGATTATATGGGATTTATGTCCTCCAGAAATGTTCTCTTGGCCCCATCTAATCTGTTCAGCCATGATGGCATGATTTTACCTTCAAAAAAAGCACTTCCACCATGTGATCTGAACAGGACTTTCTAAAAATCAGTACATGTTCTCACCTCCCAAGTTTCCTGGACCCTTTGTAATTAGTGTTCAGGCTCTTTCAGACAGTAGTCAGACCTGGTTTGAGGACTAGAAAAGCCTTAGCCACCTTGGTTAATGATCCTTAGTAAAAGTATGCCCTTGCTGAATCTCTCTCTCTTGATACCATTATCACTGGTAGAAGATACAGCCTTGTTGTGGCTTTGTAGCTTTGTCAGAAGGAGGTGTGGTTTGGTTTGGTAGATACTGAATGTGGCAAACCACAAGCGTCCCTTCATTCCCCAGTGTACCACCACCAGAGGAACTGACATCTGCATTAACATGAGAGCTGGGATAACATGAGAGCTGGAGGTAGTGTGAGAGGAATAGCAAAATGAACCCCTACACCTTCTCCCCAAGCCATCAGGAGCCAGCATGGTTTAAAAAGGGGTGGCTCAGTTTCTCCATCTATGGAATTGCCCCCCCCCACCAGACACACATGCAGCTTAGGCTTCCTCACTTTGTTTGTCTTTTGAGGCAACTAAAAATAGGGATTAAGAAATAAATGAATAAATGGTTCATAAACAGGAAACTGCTTGTTTGATCAGTTCTGTCAGCCATCAGTGTGTTGACTGGGTTCAGTAAATCCTGACATTATTGTTATTATGAGTCTTCAAGTTGATTATGACTATTGGAGTTTTCTTGGTGAGATATTTTCAAAAGTTTAATGAAAAGTGTTATAGGCTTCTCCACCTGTCACTGAAAGTCCATTTCTGCAGTCAGAGTTGTTTTGTTACATTTGAAAAGCATAGTATTAGTTTTGAAAGTTTTGATTAGAGACTAAAATGCTGAATGTGTGGCACTTTGTAATGATGCTATAGTTAACCTTTAAAGTTAAAGGTAATTTGTGTGACTTTTAGTTCAAAGATATGAAACCAACTATAATCTTGTTTTCTCTTTATTTTCAGGAACAGTATGAATTCTGCTACAAAGTGGTACAAGATTTCATTGACATATTTTCTGATTATGCTAATTTTAAGTAAAAACTCCTGCCTTATTTTTTTTAATTTAATCATCTGTACAGAGATTTGTAAATCATATTAATTTATTTCCATCGTTGTTATTGCTATTTTTTTTAAGAAAAAAAACCTCTAAATGTACATATTTCTGTTTGTTCTGATTGTCTCCTTTGATGTATCTATTCTTCGAGCAGGCTTTCACTCTGATCCAAGGGAACAGGCACAGAGACTTTCCAAACAATTGAATGCCTTCCCAGTCAGCTGTTTGAAAGACTGATTCCAACCTCTCTGTCCCAAGCAGTTGAGCCAGTAGGATTTTAATTGTTCTGAAAGATCTCTGGGTGTACAGCTCTACCTGTTGGATCAAAGAGAAGAGCTGTACATACTATACTCATTTGCACTTGGGCCACCATCCTGCATAAAACCTGTGTCTGAAAGTGGCAACTGGATCAAGATGGTCTTTTCAAGTTTTGCATATCCAGTGGCTATGGACTATATATTACAGTGTATACTGTTATGGAAATAGGGCACAATCCAGCCTATGTTAGGCATTTTTAAGACTTGCTCGTTTCAGTGAGTGTATTAAGCACATGCTTAATTTTTCCCATTGAAATTTATGGGATGTAGAGCCCAGTTCATGCCTTCGAGTACCTGAGATTCTGCAGCATTACTAAAGCTAAGCAAATGTAGATTTGATCAGTACCTTGGATGGGAGCCCATGTGGAACCCACAAACGATGAGGATATGAATATTTTAAAGACAAATCAACTGAACTTTAAAATGCTTGATTATTCTTGGTCATTGTGCCAGTATTATGCCTAAATGCCTGTGAAATTGTGGTCTTTTTGTTTCTCATTTTTAGCATTCAAACAAGTTACCAAACAGCCCCTAGTGTCTATAAAGCAGAGGAGTAACAGTATACAAACCAAAACCAAATTTGCATTATCTACAACATGTGATAATTTTTTCAATTGGACCAACTTCCACAATGTGATTACAGTCTGTTAGGAAGTGCTATATGAACCTTGTTTGTGGCTTGCTGAAGAAAAAAAAGTACCTTTGTGCAAGCTGAATTCATTTCTGTTCTGTTTGCATATAACATTCTGAATTTTTCTGATGTGATGTTTTGATGTTCTGTTTATTAGCACCTTGCTCCACATATAAACCCTCTGATATTAATGTGGATGGGAATGGGACGGGAAAGATACCGTTCCAGCTGTGGAAGAATGTCGGTTAACATTTTGTAGATATATCTTCATCTCATCTTTCAGCATGTAGGGTAAACCCTTTTGCTTTGAAGGGGAATTACTATTTGCATCCTAACTGTTAAGCACAAGTCTTTCAGCAGATCCTATAAGTACAAGAATCCCTCATAGCAACAATATGAAATGTGAACATTAGCTTAAAAAAAATTTTTTTTATTGGCAAGACTCTAAAAATGAGATGTCAGTTAGCACTATAAAGTAGATATGGAATATGTTATGTTCAGCTAATCAGTCTTACAATTTTCTCTTAGCTTATTATTTTATTCTACATTTTAAAAACATAATATAAAACATCTTTAATTTATAAAAGACTTATCAGAAACTATTTTGTGTTTTGAAGACTGAAAAGTTTTGTTCCTATTGTCACACAGAGATATTAATCCAAATATTTTTTAAAAAAACAAAAGTGTATCCCTGTTAACTGAAGAAAGTTATGACTTACATACTGTTAAAAGTAATGGGATATAGTGACATATTTATTTCACAGATACCAGTTTGGCATAGTCATGATTAATCTCATACTGGAGTGGGCAGTCTTTGGCTCTCCATCTCTTTTGGACTATGCTTCCCAGAATCCCATGTCATCTGCCATGGTGGATGTGCCTGATGAGAGTTGTTGGCCAATATATCTGGAGGTTGGGGGGACCCCACTTCTGCTTTATGACCACTGTGTGGGAATAACATCCATTGAAATAAAAGGTATTAACTGAACCTGCATCAAAGTACAAACTGTGCCCCATCTCCTTGCTCATTCCCACAAAACCTTAGCTTTTACATGCAGCATCCAATCTCATCTCCCCACTGCAGCCATTTACTCACTATTGGATAGCAGCGGTAGGTGGCAACAGTAACAAAGTGTCCAGCTATATGCCTATAGAGTTATGATGTGATCTTCCAGGATCTCTGGAGGTCCCCCGAGAAGTCCTTGTCACTATGTGTCCTTTTGCAGGCACAAAGCTGGACACTTTTCACTGTCACTCCTTGCTCTGCACTGGGCAGTAAATGGCCATAGTGTACAGCGGGTAAAGGGTAATTTTTTTTAACGTGTTTGATCATTGCATGAAGGAGGTAGTGAACTGCTCCTTCTGCAACATATGTAATTAATAGGATCCCAGCCTATTGATGTCCTTGAAATCACAGTGTTGGTGTTCAGTCAGATAAATGCACTTGAGTTCCCCAAATATCAGTGGTTCTTAAGGGAAAATAATGATGCATTGGATTTTTGTACGTATCAATGACCCAGGAGCTCCTTCGCATGCATGCAGATTTCCCATATGAGCAAAGATTTTTCCCATATACTCCAGTGATGCCCATAAGTTAGTCAAGAGGTCTTTGCTTGTCAGGAGCTCCTTGTATTTGAAAAACTTTTAGTGTGCAATCAGACATACACCGATATAATGTATTTGCTTAGATTCGCCAGTGGATTGTATCCTAGGTTTTTTTACTGTAAAGACCATGATAACTCACCAAATAGACTCAACATTCTTAGCTTTTGAAGGATATAAATAAGATAAAATCTTCTTAATATTAGCTCAGCAAAGGAGGAAAAACACACAGACACTTCAGATCAAGAAGCGGGGGGAAAGAGAAATGTTGGCCAGTTCCCTCTTCTTCTGCTGCCTCTAGTGCTTTACAAAAATATACTTCGGAAGAAAACTGAAGGGCATGAGTTCATGAAGGAGGGATCAGTAAAAATTGCCACCTCCTCCATCCTCCACTAAAACATCCTGAATGAAATTCCACTCAAAGGGAAATGTGGGTCATACCCACAGTATGAATGGAACTAACATGAGAGACTAACAAAATATGCAGTACATTTCATAACCCCAATCCTTTAGAAGGAATATATAAAAGAGCACAAATTGAAAATAAATAAATAAAATTTATATGGCTATCTAATATGCAATAGTTCTGGCTAGTACATTTCTTTGGTTTTTGAATATTATTATAAAAGCTTCATTGAAAACTATGAAACTTAGTCATTTCAGTTTAGCTCCTCCAGTCTGTTTATTCAGTGTTCATTTTAATACAGTGTTAAGAAGAAAAGAAAGCGAAATACTTTTAGTAATGCAGAGACTAATAAGGTTTCCACATCAGTCTTACCTACTTTTAAATGAAAACAGTTCAGGTTAGAAGTCTAAAAGCACACTGTTTTTAAAGCACTGCCATTTATTGCTTGTGTCTTCCCAGTAATGCACTTCTGTAAATCTATATGTATATGTAGAGTTATTATGCACCTAATGAATAGAATTTATTGTTAAGAGATGATTGACACTAACCTCTCTAACCCCAAAAGCAAACATCATTATTTGGTAGGAGTTGAATGTTAAATAAGCTTTCTGTCCTGGTATCCTCTGAATCTAAATGGCTGAGGAGAATAAACTGTCTGATATGCTGTGGATGGACCCAATCCACTTAGCGCAGTGGAAAAATGTAAGAGCTTTTCAATTTATTTTTAAATAGCCATTTTCACACACTGCTTTACAGTCTCCTTATGCAGCCTGAGAAGGTCAAATACTGCACAGTTCAAAAAGTGTGGAAACTGCATTTTAAAGGGAAGGGGGATAGATATGGCTAAATAATATTCATATTATTCCATATATATCTTGTGGTTTTACAACACAAGACACATATGCTGGGTATACAACAGACTTAGGTGATATTGACTACAAGAAATTAAAAATATCATAGCATGGAAGATGAACTCCTGGCCTCGTCCTTCATATGTGGCCAACCCCCTCAGAAAGGAAATGAGCAGAAAGGAGAAAAAGCCAAAGATCACAGCCTCGTGGCCAGGGAGCTAGCTTCATTCTTCCCTCGCCTTTTTGCACAATGAAGATGAGGCAGAACTGAAGCATGCTCAGCCAATGCTTCAGGAAACAGTTCTAGCCTTAGGACTCAGCTGATTCCTGAAGTGTTGGCTTAGTGCAACCTCCTCTTTATCCAAACAAAGATATCAGAGTTTCCAACTGTGGAAAGAGATCCTTCACTAATAGAAAGAAGGAATGATTACAAATACCAGCCCCAAAGTTCAGAACTCTTATTTCACTGGTTGTTCTACAAACTTGTATTTATTAAAATAGCCCAGCAATGGATTCAAGAAAGATCCATTAACAAAAAGGGAGTTTGAAAGGTTTCTTGTAGTTATCCTTGTCCACAGAGTAATGAAGACAGAATAAGTGGAGTTAGGCTGACTGTCATCCTAAGACTCATTTTTAAATAGGGCAGGTCTCTCTCAACATGGAATAACTTCTGCAGCCTTCAGTTTCAGAGACTTTTGTTGGGATTATGTTCTCTGAAACAGTTCAAAGCACATATTCTCCTCTCTGTGTTATCTCTTTTAGTGCTTTTCTCTTGTCTCATTTGATGATGACAAGATTTGACATATGTGTGGAAAGTATTTTGAGTCTGACAATAAGTTTAAATCCCAAATCTTGTTTTCATTATGAAGTCTGTGAAAGCTTGGAAGGTTTGTTCTTCAGCTCAGAGGTTTTTAGTCGAACAAGGCTGCTATACTTCATACAACGTAATAAATCTATTTGAGGATTTTCACTTAAATTTTTTTACATTGCATGAGATTGCATTAATAAATGCCAAATATTGATTAGAAATTATATGTTCTGATCTGCATAACTGGTCACTATGTGACTCAATCTATTGTCTTGTGTGACAGTGGACACTGATTGCCAAAGCTCTTAAGTACCTACTTAACATAGAACCCGTGCACAAATAGTAATACTAAAGCAGTTTATTTCAAACTGTGTTTCTTGGAAACTTTGGGTTCTTTGTCAAGGTTTCAACAACTAGAAGATTGGTAACTATGGACAAGCTAACCCAAACAGGATGTATTGTTTCTGACTTTCCCCTGCAGCATATAGCAGCAGGGAAGTGGTGCACATGTGCTGTGCAGAGTGAGGATCGAATCTCGCAGGGGACTTGACCATGATCAGCTTTTTCTTTTTTAAAAAAATGTGCAAATCTGTGCAAACATACGTGTGTTCTGGGGAAGGAAGATCCTGGTTCCAGCTTGACCACTGACTGTTTATCTCAGCATTTGGGCACCTTCCTTTCTCAACTGGTTTGTTTGCTTCCCAATTCTCCTTTTTATTAGATTTGTGGAGCCAGCCTCATCACTTAGGATTAAGTCAGCCTGGGCTCCGTTGTGGTTGATGGGCCTAAAACTCTGAGTCTACCTTCCTGTTGATGTTTTTAATGTCAGTAACAGAAATGGCAACAGGCAAAAACCAAGCTGTCTAGGTTTTAGGGCTCTTCATAGATTTAAATTGGTACTGGAAGTAGTTTAGTTCTCAGGGCCCACCAGGTGTTTTGCTGCACTTCTTCTTTTTCTCCCTCACTTTTTTTCAGCTCTGAAATATTCTGTTCTGCAAAGGAGGTCATCTATCCTACAGATAGCAGAAGTGTTGGGAGGAAGGGAGAGGTGGCACCTGTGAAAGAAAGACATGAGGGAACATCTGCAGATGGCACAGATGCCAAAGAAGAGTTACAGTTAGGTAAATAGCAAAGAAAGAAAACTGCTATTTCAGAATTTTTTAAAAAATGTTAAAACCCTTCATACTAGCTCACTCATACACCCCATTTATCCAGCCAGCCATCTTTATGGTGTTTGAGGATCAAACAGGATATCGGAGAAGTAGTAGTCTGATACTGGAATAGGGTTGATGTATGTGTGTTTGTGAGACACACGCAAGAGAAAAAGAGAGTGCATTGCTATTTTCTGCTCTATATTTATGAGAAATAAGTCCTATTCAGGTGTTTAGGATAATAATGCCTGAAAAGGATTTGGAGTTCCCCACACAAACATCACTCCTAACCAACTCACTGTCAGCTCCATTCTAGATGACCAAAATTTTTTAAGTATCCAACATGCTTCTCCCACCCTCAGCATCTTCCACATGGCAGTTCTCCCTTTCCATGCATCAAATGTTGAACACCAAAGCCTGATGGGTTTTGGGAGATTCCCTCCCTTTAGTAAGCCTGAAGAGTGATTCAAAGTGTGATTATCTTCACTACCACTAGCCAGTTGATCTGATACCTGAATAGGGCTAATAGAGCCCTTTCCTCCCTTCTTTTTTGTATATGGTACCGGCATGTGTCTATTAGCTTGGATGTATTCTGTGTGTCTCCTTTGTGTGCCAACCTATTTCTGTCCCTTGCGTGGGCCTTAAGAAATGTTGGACAGAGCTCTGGCTCTATGGCACACACACATTTTATGGGAACCAGTTAGGCTCACCTAGTCTGGTGGATGCCCTTGAAATCTTCAGTGATGTGGTTGGTTCCTCTGCAATGCACCATAGAAGACAGGATTTCCTGATGTGAGCAGGTTTGAAATCTTTCAAGTATATACTTAATAGCTTGGATTAATCAGACCCCAAAAGAAGAATGCCTACTTGTATTGATCAGTGTTTTGAAAAGGACTTTTATGAACTTTTTTTTTTAAAGCCTGAACACCTTTGTTTCCAACATGCTGAAATGTTTTCATTAGGCATTATCATTTTTAATGTATTGCTATGAACTCTTTTCTCTATATGCAAAACTGTACTTAATTTATGACAAGATCTTTATAATATATGTATGTATTATACAGTGATATTTCCTTTTATTACATTTATAATTTGATCTTGCTGTATTTATAATGCCAGTGAATGTTGCTGAATTATTTGTATATGCAAATTGCAAGATCTAATCATTCTGATGCAAGAACAAGGTTTCATTTTTATTTTCAGACTGTATTTCTTTCCTTAAGTCTCTTAATTTAATTCTTCTGCTGTTTGCTCATTTAAACTAAATGCTGCAATTTCACAAAGGATGTAGAATCCTGTACTTAAATTACTTTCCAAAACTTCTAAAACTTTGCTTATTACACAAGTGCACTACTCTGTCAAAAAAAAAAAAGTTTAAAATGAGACTTTACTGTGTTATGCACATAACATTTGATTTGCTGTAGCAATTGAAAATCTTATCCAGAACACACTTACTTATTCTAAGTACTTTGAACAAAAGTAATCATTATTCTTAATTGTCCCAGTGGACTCCTGTAGCAAAGTAAGTGTAATCTTCCTGGGAAATCTTTTTGTTCCACTGTGAAAGAAATACTGTGCACCCAGTGCTGTGATGGTTCAGTGCAATTGCAAGTGTTTTACACTTTGTCTGCGGAGGAAGAAGAATGAATTAGGACAGTTAGACCAGACTATAGTGGTAGTTCAAGAAATATACACATCAGGAGAAAGGCCCCAAAGAGACAAAGTGCATTTTTCTAGAGGGGAATTGAGCTTTGCTCTCATTTGTTACTTTACAGAAACAAAATTAATAGTATATCACAATACTGCTCTCATCCTAAATATAGAAGTTCTACAGATGTTCATAGTGCTAAATTTCAAATAAGTACACTTTAGGATTGTCTCTTTACTTTTATCTCATATTCCTATTCCAATTATAATTATCTGTTGCCTACCATGTATGCAATACTTAGGGTCATTTGTTGTTTCTCCAGTTGACTATGGACTCCAAGAGTGGGGGGGGGGGAGAATGACATGATGGCATGCCCCCCACTCTTCTACTATGTGCATTTACCTGGAGGACAAATGAATGATCACGATCACATTTTTGTGACCCTACCACCACCACAAATAGAAAACTGAACAGCACTAGAAACTTTCTCCCTGATAGTTTTTTTTAATTGTACCACATTCAGTGTTCATGTCTGCAAATACAATTTGAAATTTTTGAGTCCTCTCTATTTTGCTAAAGTGGTCTCTAGGTCAGATTCTACTTACTTTTAATTGGAATACTGTCTGATTTAATGAAAAGAACAAAGTGATCAGTTTTGTATCCAGATGAAGACACAGTTTGCATTGGAGCATATAAATTAGACAGATATATTTCTAGTTTGTTGGGGCTACTCTTTTTTTCATTTCTGTCCCCTCCAAGGTTTCTTATTTATTGAAACTACTCTGTTGTTGTTGTTTTTAACGTTTTTACATATTCAACTTGAACCCATCTAGAAGGTGCAAGCACTAAAAATCTTCTCATGCAGACTTTTGCCATAATTGTGCCATGTGTTTTTGGATCCTTATTAAACCCTAATTCTGGCAACCTACCATCCTGGTCTTATGCTCCCAACTCAATTCCCAAACAGATCTTCTTAATGTGCCTTCAGACAAATGCTCTTAATGCATTATCCCTTATGTACACATTCAGTCGAGGAGTTCTGTTTGGATTTAGATACCAGACTGACCATTTAGCTTTTATGTGATTTTTTTAAAAAAACTGCACACACAAGGGAAGCACACATACAATCTCTGGTTGTAAAAGTCTGACCCTAAGTATAGGAAACAGTTTTGATGAGTGTATAAATCAATCTGTGGAGATCTTCCCCTTGGGCCCTCCTTTTTAATAAGGAAAGTTGTTTAATAAATGAAACAAATATGCATGAGATTACAGCCTCTTATCTCTCAAATCTCAGCAAAATGTTGTGGTATGTATTGCAATAAAGGTAACGGAGAGTCTTGTCACACATGAAAAACCAAAAAGTTTTATGTGGCCTAATTATAATGCACATACCTAAAATCCCAGTCTGGTCATTTCACCACCAGTTGTTTGGTTTGGGCAGATCCTGATCTAGTGTATCCGTTCCTATTCTTGGTAACATACCTGTGGCCAGACCTGCTTTTTCTCCTCACAGACTGGTATGGCAGTTTCCCCACCACCCCAAGTCTGCTAAAGCACCTTGCCACTTTATATACCTCTGACCTTCCCTTTAAAATACCACCTTCATGTAAAAGAAGTATAGCTTCTCAACTGTTATTTAGAACCCCTTTTGATTTCTGTTTGGTTAGAACTACTGAAAATTATACTATAATCTTTACTGAAATAACAAACAGAATAAAGTATTGGTTTTGTAGGTATGGCCAAGTCCAACCAGATCTTCAGAATGCGTTTAAACAGTTTCTTATATCTTTACCTCAGCATAAAGGCACAGGTCTCACACACAGCCCTTTGGCTACCCTTTTGCCAAAGGCTCTTCCCAAATCTAGGTCACTCTCTTTCTTCAGATTCAAAAATTGTTTCTGTTCTACCCCTCTCTCTAGGCTTGCTCCAAGAAAACACACCCCTCTTTTTCAGTCTCCCTTGATTAACTGAGAAACTTTTTGACTGAAGGATTGACTTTTAGCTCCTCTTCTATAAGTGTGATCTCAAATCAATTCAGTGTGCCAACTACTTATACATTTTCCCTCTCAGGCCTCCACCGCTTCCTTCACACTAACGAAGTGGGTTTCTCTGTGGAGTAGCCATTCTGGTTGCCTAGCAACTTGTTGCTGGACAGTTTCTCTGACACCCAGGATAGCCATTTATTTTAAGTTGAAATAAGTTTGGTGGAAATGGCAAAAGGCCTGTGCTTGTATCTTTGTGGAATGACGCCATTCACCCTGTCTGTCCAATTGAGTTAATGTTCTCAAACCTATCTCAAATTGGTGCAAATTGGTGAGATTATCTCTTCTAATTTGGTAACAAATAGAACAATGATCATTTGTCTGACTTTCCCATGGCCAAAGATAACCTAAGAAGCTAGAGTCCTCATACATGCTCCTTCTCTTGCACATACCTGGACATTTGTTATAAAATGTCAAATAAGTTTGCATTTCATACAGTGTTTGCATTTCATACAGGGCTGCTTCATTCTTGCCATGCTGCCTAAGGTATGCTCTGAGCCTCCAAGCCATTCAATTGAAGCAGAAAGCACATTGCATCTCATTGCAGAATGCTCACCCACTACACATTTCTGCCACTGTGCAGATAACTTGCTTCAAAAGTAGAGGTAACATCCCATGTAAGGATCTAAGCAAAAGTCTCTTGGACACTTTACAGAAAGGATGTCCGAGTATATGTGGTCCTCAGGAACCATGTTATCTGAGCTTTGTGCCCTTGCCAATTTTTAATCAAGGTGTGGCAAAATTAAAATTTGGCTACAGTTGTCACTTGTAAGAAATCAAAACATAGTTTCAAATTTCAAGAAATTGAGAGAATCCACACTGCTAATGTTAGTATCATTTTTATACCATGTTGAAGTTATGTGCCAGTACATATGTCCAAATGAAACTCTGTAGGGTGGCATTTCATCTGCTTGTGATATGTTGGGAATTGTAGTCCACAGATGCTAAAACTTGTAACCACAGTTTTCTTGTATTAACAATATAATCTTAAATTATTACCTTGCACTCAAATCACTTAACTAGGAGCACAATTCAGCAAAATTCGGTTTGACAGACTCCATTAAAGAATCAAAATAAGATCATTCAACCTAATTAACTGTGTCTCCACTTCAATGAGTTTTTCAACCCAACCTGGATCATTTGTGTATTTACATATTAGTGAAAGTCATCATGGTGTAGTGGTTTGAGTGCTAGACTTCGATGCTAAAAAACAGGATTCACTTCTTCACTCGGCTATGGAAACCCACTGGCTGACCTTGGGTATGACTCTCAGCCCCAGAAAACCCTATGATAGGTTTGCTTTAGGGTCTCTGTAAGTTGGAACGACTTTAAGGCACACAACAACAACAAGATCTATTACATACAGTGTCTTTGTTTTTCTAGATCAAGCCTGAGATTTATTGCAGCTCAAATACAGAACTTGGAAAAATAACTTTTGGGACAATAACATCCATAATCCCCAGCCAGCATGGCCACTGGGATGTACAGTCCAAAAAAGTAACTTTCCCAGCTCTGCCCATAATATATATTAGTAATTGAAGTCATGCTTGCAGACTTCATTATGACATTTGTAGTTTGCATTCTAAACAACCTCTGTGACTTTGATAACAGTATCCCTTTGCAATAGATTATTAAAAGTTATATTCGAAATTATCTTTGATCTAATAAAACATAGAACTTTGGGTAGGGGGAGAGGACAATTGAAAGAAAACACCAATCAACTTGTTAATATTCTTTGCTTTGAGTAAAAATCTCTTGATGTTTTGGATTCCTTTTTCCCTAGATAATTTCCCAAACTGTGCACTTTTTATCATTTAAAAGGAAGATAAATGAATTGCCTACAAGAACCTTACCTCTGAATTCAGTACAAACTTTTAACATACAACAAACATGTTCTTAAATGTACCAGTATGTGGATAACCCTTTCTGAGCTGCGATCATATACTTTGTATTCTTGTTTTTACAGATACAATCTAAAATTATTTTGATTGCACTTTTATGAAACAGTAATGGATAAACAAACTTTATTCACATACTGGTGCTCGATTGGAAGATATTCAGAAAGATAAAGTGTTTTATCTTCTGATACTCAAGAATTATAAAATGTCTTATTGACAACATGTAGGGATCATAATACTTAAGGTCTTTTGTGCATAAGACAAACATTATGCCAGAGTTTATAAGCAAGAGCTTACACACTCACTCTCTTGTAGTTTTAATGTAGCTTAATATGTAGTTTTTAATGAGAGTCAGCATGGTATAGTGATTTGAGTGTTAGACTACAACCCTGGAGACTGCAGTTTGATTCTCCACTCAGCCGTGGAAAGCCACTGGATGACCATGGGCACATCACACACATGCAGCCCCACAAAACCCCATAATAGGGTTGCCTTAGGGTTTCCATAGTCAGAAACAACTTGAAGGCACACAACAACAAACTGTTGTGAGATCACTTTGCTCATTTTCCCCCAACACATCTATATCTAGAAAGCAGCCAAATGTGATCAGTTCTGGAAAGAGAAGGTGTTTGAGGCCTGCATATCTACACAGATTTATCAGGGAGGAAAACTTTGTTCATAGCAAAGCAGACTTCCCTGAAAGGGCAACATATGGGGCCTGCCTGTAAGAAAAAACACATTTTCAAAATACTAGATACATATGCTTGAAACAAGGTAACACACAGTAGCAGAAATATCAGGAAACATGCAGTGCTTGGACCCACACAATTGATTTCAAGCACAGGGACACCAGCTGCAGCCCTCAAGAGAGTGCATAGCGGTTTTGGAGTATTCTGTGGATGAAAGGACTCCTGGCGTTTCCCAGCGTAAGAAGAGGCATGTAGTGGTTGTGGTGGTGGATACACTGCTGAGAGGAATAGAAGTGGCATGGGGGCCTGACAGGATGTCTCAGGAGTTCTGTCATCCAAGAGTGAACATTCATAACATAACAAAAAGGCTGACAAGACTCATCAAGGCCACCAAGCGTAAACCTTTCCTTCTGGTCCATGTGAGAACAAATTATACTACTAGTCTATAACATATTCCAAGGGACTATACATTGCTCTCAGTGGGAAGCTGAAAGACCGTACTTCACATATTTCTACTTCATCACTCCTTCCTGTTGAAGGACATGGCCCAGGAAGAGAGACAAGGCCACTGGAAGTGAATGACTGGAAATGTTACCACTGGAAAAGAATGAGAAGTTGGTACTTACTATGAAGGTTCAATTCTTGGATAGCCTGGAGGAACAATCAGTATAGTTTTGAAAATTCCTGCCAGTCAGCTACGTGTATTTAGAGCCTTCACCACAACTTAGTTTCAAATATAATAGTTGCCTTTTTGTGCAGGAAACTCTACCTATTTACCTTTAGCCTTATTTTTTTCCCCACCCCTTTAGAAGTATTACTGTTGCAATTGGCTTTTTTTGCCTTCACCACTCAGTTTCTCGGTTTCTTCGGGGACATCTGGATACAGAACTGGGAAGCACTATTATTGGTGGCCACAAAAATCTGTTTTAACCCCCCCCCCCGTCATACTCTCAGAGAAACTCTGACTTCTGGTCATCTGGGTGCTATTTTCATTTTCTGCAGCCACAATCTGCTGAGTTGCAATCAGCAGGACCACTTCTTTTGTCCCATTTTCATCCATCTTTCTTAACTTTTCCTTTCATTTGCCAGCAAGATCTTAAGTATGCTCCTCTCTAATCTCCACTTTCTTGCACAATTCCTGTTAATAAAACTACTATATTTAAATCTAATTTGTGTTTAAGGCTCTAAATATGTGTTGCTGGCTTAGCAGGAATTTTAAAAATTGTAGTAGATTGTTCCTCCCAACTACAGTAGATTGCTACTCCATGCCATCCAGACAATTGGCTTCTGGCACCATCATCTACATTTCATGAAGAAAGACTTCTTGCAAGGAATAGGTTGCATCTGAAGCATCTGATAAGAACATATCTGCTAGAGATCTTCCAAACCAGATCTGAGGGCTTTAAACTGAGCTATGGAGAGGAAGGAGACAACATTCTAAAGCATAGGGGGTCACCAGGGATTGAGTATAATAGCCCCAAAGATAGAGGGAGAACTGAGGTGCAAGGAAGCAATTGAAGAGAATAATTCACGGATACTGTGTCCAGTTATGGGTACTATAGTTCAAGAAGGATATTCACAAACTGAACATTTCCAGAGAGGGGCACCAAGATGTTTAAAGTCCTGGGAACCAATTCCTGTATAGAACAGCTTAAGAAGCTGGGTATGTTTAGCTTAGAACAGATTGATTGATTATTGATACTTCCCTGTGCACCATGCCACTAGTGGTAAGGAGGGGCAGAAAAATTTCCAGGGTTATTTTTCTTTCTGCAGAAAGTTTTCAATTTCTTTTTCAATACTCAGGTTTCTCTTCAGATCCTAAAAATCTCTCATCTTTTAACAAGAGTTCATAACATTCATCAGTAAACACAGTTAGTAAAGACATTGTGCTAAGTTTCCCATGCCCACAGAAAGAGAATTCTGTGATTCAAGTAGTCCTGAATGAGTTTTGCCTTATTCTGAAAGTGAACAAGTTGTGCAAGTGATTCTACAGATAGCAGTAATGAAAATAGAGGTGCCCCATGACTTCAGTGGAGCAAGGTAAACTCTGTTGAAAGCAGATGACTATATGACTTCAAGGTATCATCCACTGTTTGTTGGCTGTGTTAAAATGAATGCATCAATAATTTTTAGTGCTTTCCCTCTAAACTTTAAGAAAACAATGTAAGGAAAGTATATTCTGTTATAATTTTTTTAAAAGTATCCCAATCAGTTTTCCACATAAAACTCTGAATTTGTTTGAATATAACAGTTAAATCTTATTGCGTATGTATGTGTGTACGTCCAAGTCATATGTTGACTTACAGCAACCCCATGATTATCCCCCCCCAGGAATATTCAGAGGTGGTTTTGCCAGTTCCTTCCTCAGAAATATAGCCTATGGCACCTGGTATTCATTGGCAGTCTCCCATCCAAGTACTAACTAGGGATCACCCTACTTAGCTTCCATGATCAAACAGGATCTGGTCCCTAAAACATATTAAATATGCTTTATTTGTTTTCCAAATGAGACATTTCCTTTCACGTACTTATAGGATGTTGGACCATTACAATTTTTCATTTAGTAAATATTGGTCAAATAAACATTCTAATTAGATCACATTATATTTGGGGTATTGGAAGTGGAGGAGAGGGGTATTCAAAGTTACCTGAAAAACCCAATTCACCACACAATAATACTGCTTCAGTTCAGAAAGTGAGAGGAAGAACATGGTTAGATGATGATGGTTGTGCTTTTGGAGATTGGAAGGTTGATGAAGATGTAGGAAGAAACCAAAGCAAGAATTAATTCTACAGGATGGATCAAACTTTGAACTGGAGAAGAATTTGGGGCTTATAGATCATGCTTCTTTTCAAAGGAAATACCATTAATCAGTAATCATAACCATCATCACAGTACTGTAGCCATAATGTTCTAAAGAATGTTAACCAGAGGTACTGCCAGTCAAGGCAACAGTCATCTTGCTAGGACAGTAGGATACTGAATATAGCTTTTACTGGAATCATAGCAAGAAGCTATGGTTATACATCCATTATCTCTGTTCCAGATTTATCTTATGTGTATCAAAGTAGAATCAAAACATGGTGCCCAGTGAAATTTATCATATGCTCATTGACCATAGTTTTCCTATTTTATTTTGTAAAGATGAAAAGTTTTACAACAATGACTGTCCAAACAATGTGCACGTTGTAATTGACTTATAATTTGATATGACAGTCTGTGCTGGTTCATGCCGATGCTTTGCTGCTTCAGATTAGTTTAAAGCTAACATTAATAAAGTGCCCTGCATTTAACTACAGCACATCTGAAATGCCTCAATATCAAACCACATTAAAACAGCAAATGAAGCCACCTTCCCCCCCACAAAAAAATTACAAAAGCAAAGCACAAATATCAAGAGGTTTCGTTTTTGAAAAGATCTAAATATTGTAATTTTATGCCCTATGGCAAAAAAAGAATGTATGACCTTGCTGAGGCTTTACTCCCTTTGTGTGTATTTTACTCAAAAAACTTTATTAACTTGATGCTAGACCATATATTCTACCAAGGCAAAAAACAGACTTATGGAAGTATGCAGATAATATAAACTTGCCTCATGTACTCTATTAATTTTCAGCATCAACTGTTTTTACCATATTGAATATAATTCATATTTATCCACCAGCCTTCTAAATTACCAATATACAAACAATTTCAGTAATAAATCAATATGGAAACAAATCCATCATTCTGACTCCCAAACTACTAATTTCCATAATGATCCATCTAGCCTCATGTTGTATACTAACAGCTGCAATTGATTCTCTTGTTTGCGTGAAAATGTTTGTTGCTGTGTTAATACAGAGTGTGGAAGCTACTTTTGAGGGGGAAAAAATCGCAAGCCAAAGCCTTCTATTACTGAACAGTGGTAGGATGATACACTGTATCCCAACCAAAGCATCATCCCACCTCTGTGGCAATTCAGGCATGGTTCACTATCACTGTCCTGTTGCTATGCTATTTTTCGTGTTCATTTTGCTTACAAGGATCCTACTCTTCCAATCTTTATACAGATAGTGGTTATGCTCATCCAACTTGGAGAAAACAAAGGAATGGTAAAAAGCGGCCTTGCCTATTGATCGAGGAGGAAGGACTATTGTTTAAGAACTAGAATACCTTCCTGCAGGCCTAGAAAACAGGAACACATACTAAGGATTTCTTTAACCTTCTTGAGATTGCCAGATATCATTACTTAAGCCCTGCTCTGCAATGCTGCATTCTAGCTAATAGCTTTAAAAAAACCAGATATGTTATTTCTTTCCATTTCTCTTTTTTTAATCCAAAAAGCTAACAACTGTGACAAAATATTGTGTTCCCTTTATTAACTGAAAGATGACATCTGTTAATGCAAATTCAGAGAATATGCAATCCATATTCTTTAGCAATGGTTCTTAACCTTTTCTTTATCTGGGACCCCCTGTAAATATATGACTGGGGACACTCAAGACTTAATTTAGTTGTGTGTGTGTGTGTGTGTGTGGCTTTTGGAGGCTAAGATTCAAATCCCCACTCAAAGACACTGGGTGACCTTGGGCAAATCACATTCTCTCAGCCTCAGAGGAAGGCAATGACAAATCCCTTCTGAACAAATCTTACCCCCCCGCCCCCTCCCCAAAAGCAAAAAACAACTCTGTGATAGGGTCACTTTAAGATTGCTGTAAGTCTGAAGTGATCTGAAGTTACACAATAGCAAAGTGCCGCTGACAGAGAAGGTTTTTTTCTAGCCGTCATGTCTCTGATTTATGGTGACCCTAAGGCAATCCTATTATGAGAGTCTTCTTGGCAAGATTTGTTGCCTTTGCCTTTCTCTGATGCTAACAGAATGTGACTTGCCTAAGATCACCCAGTGGGTTTCCATGGCTGAGTGGGGAATCAGATTTTGGACTCCAGAGTCATAGTTTGAGTGCATGCACATGCCTGCCACCATGTCCCTTTCATCAGGGACACAGTTCTGTGTGCGTGCATGTGAAATTGCTCCCATTTTTGCAAACAAGGGAGCAGTTTGAATGTGCACATATGCCTGCCACTGTGTCTCTTTCATCAGGAATGTGGCATCAGTGGGTGTGGCACTGAGGGACATGGTGGCAGGTGAGTGCATGTACCCAAATCTGCCACTGTACCTCTTTTGTCAGGGATATGGCAGTGGGGTGGGGAGGTGCAGGTGCCAAAACTGCTCCCTTGTTTGCAGTTTCAGCACCTGCATGCCTCTCCTGCCATGTCCTTTTGCTGCCACCACTGGTGGTGTTCAGCAACAGGGCTTCGCAAACTCCCAGGGGTCCACAAACCTCAGGTTAAGAATCACTGTTCTATATTGTGGATGGAAGGAACTGTGGCTGGAAAAGAATGTCCGAAGACAACATAAAGTGTAGTTCACATTGAACACGATAATCAGACAACGAATACTTTACAACAGTCATGCTGTATTGTTGAGGATTAATGAAAGTTGAAGCAGTCCTTGCTACAGATTGGGCTGAAGCCAAGAAGGTAAACAGTCATATACAGTCATCCCTCTACATTCACTGGGGTTATAGGTCCAGGACCCCCATGAAAGTGGAAAAAAACTCTGGGCCTTCCCAAACCATATTTAACACACAAAAAAAGTATGATCACCATATTCAACCCACCATGGATTCCTTTGTTTTTGTCTTGTTTTTAACCTTGTTTTTAATTTGTTTTTAATAGTTGATGTGTTTTAGGGGGTTGGAAGGGTTGGTGGGTGGGGAGGATGGGTTACATTTTAGTGTTTTTAATGTATTTATATACTGTTGTAATGCCGCCTCAATCCATTGGGAGAGGCAGGATATAAATAAATTTTATTATTATTATTATTGAGGCATCAGGGTTCCTTCACAAGGCAGAAGTGGGTGGCTGGTGGGGCTTACTGCCACCTCCACTACTGCCCCACACCATTTTTAATAGTGATTTACAAGCCTCGTTTGCAGTTTCTGTCTCACAAGGCCCTATTTAAAAATGGCATAGGGAGGCAGAGAAGTGACAGCAAATAATCTATGAATATTCAAATCTGCAAAAGTGAAACCTGCAAATGTGGAGGGCTGACTGTAGTTCCATTTATTGCTTTTGTCCAGGTCAGTCTCTGAGCATATTAATTTATTAATACTTGATTTATTTAATTTATTTATACACTATTTAGTATTCTATTGAATATATATATATTTGTCCTGGTTGGGTTGAGTGAAAACTTATCCACAATTATGTAGAATATATATATTGCAGTTTTCTATATTTAATATCCCACCTTTCTCTCAATATGAGACTCAAGGTTGCTCACAATATTGATTGAACAAATACACCCAAAAATGATCATAATGGTTAAAAACCATTTTAAAACAATTAAATGAAATCATTATTAAAATAGTACTAATTTAAAACAGTTTACAAACATTAAAAACATAACAGAAATAAAAGTACAGCACTTCACTTCAAAAACCCTTTCACAGCAACTAGTTAATAGCCTCAAATCCACATAAATAAAAATGTCTTATATTGTTATTATTACTTTTATTTTTATCCTGCTTTTATCCCTGCCTTACAGCCATTGAAAGAAACATAATTAAAAACTGTTGTATACAAAAGTTAAAACAAAGATTAAACTACAATAATAATTAAAACATGTTAAAATACATGTACATAAGGAGAACAGAGAGGGTGCCAGCCTACCTCCTCATGGGAAGGAGTTCCACAGCCTGGGAGCATCCACTATGAAGTCTTTCTTTTGTGCTCACCAAAAGTACCTGTGATGGTGATAGGACCAAGAGAAAGCCTACTCCCCAATGTGGGCTTTCAGAATTTGGACCATATTATATATAGTGATACAGTTTTTCAGACTGTCTCAACTCAAAATATACAGGGCTTTCTAGGTCATAAGCTGTACTTTGAACTGTGCCCAGAAATTGATCAGTAGCTAGTGTGGCTATTGTAATAGGGGGGGTTTGATGTTTCTTCTAACCAGCCCTGGTCTGCATCTGGCCATGGTGTTCTGGGCCCACTGAGGTATCCAAATAATTTCAGAAGATAGCTTCACGTAGAGTATGTTACAATAATCCAAATAGGCATGTCACCATGGCCAGATCAGGCATCTCCAAGAATGGGAGCAGCTGCTGCACTTGTTTAAATTCGAGGACCATACTAAGACCTCTGTCCCACCACTCTCGCAGGTACATCTGAAGGGAACATGGAGGGGACCATCTTGATGACTTCCTCCAGCCTCTGAAATTCACTTCCCAGAGAGAAGTGGCACTCTTTCTAATCTTCTTCAACAGGCAGGTGAAGACCTTTCTATTTCAACAGGTCTTTAAAGACTGAGTGTTCAAGGCCCATCCCTTCTAAACAATGTGCTGGATTTTTCTGTTACCTTGTTGTGCTGGTTTTTTTTTAATGGTTTGTTTTTAACTGGCTTTAATATTTTGAAAGGTTAATCAACTTTTTGTGTTTTGTGCATTTTAACTATATGTTTTCAATCTGTTGTAAGCAGCCCTGAATCCCAAGCTGAGGAAAAAGCATAACAACAACAACAATTCATTGTACGTTACATTGTATGTTACTCATGTCACATGAGGGACTGAGTGCCAAAAATCCTTTGTGGCTTTCTGATGATTATTCCATTCAAATCAGACCCCTCAGGAAAACCAAGCACTCAGCCTCATGTTCCATTGACCTCCTCCCAATCAGTTTTCACTTAGGCTCAGATAACACACACACGCACCAGGGATAAAGTGCAGAATCTTCTTACAGAGTTCCTTTTGTCTATTTGAATACTAATTCATGTCTCTAAGTACTTTTGCTTATGTAGCCAGGAATTTGTTACCTGCCTTCTGATCCCTTTATAAAATCTCCCCTTGGGTTTGGGGTTGTAGGCCTTCAGGAGACCTCACTGTGGACTAGTGTGCTTTACTTTGTGGTAACCGTGTTTTACTCTTCTTCCAGGAGCCCTGGTGGCGCAGTGGTTAAATGCTGGTACTGCAACCACAAGGTTGTGAGTTCGATCCTGCCGGGCTCCAAGGTTGACTCAGCCTTCCATCCTTCCGCAGGTCGGTAAAATGAGTACCCAGCTTGTTGGGGGCAATTAGCTAAAATACATCGTAAACTGCTTAGATAACACTCAGTTGATAAGCGGTATAGAAATAAATGCTATTGCTTCCTTCAGGGTAAATAATGCTGTCCAGAGTCAGGTTTACAAAATAACCAACAGGTTTACTTTATTAATAGACAGAATGCTTTAAGGTTTCACTTCTTAAGAGTCAAAGAACAATTTCCCAATTAAATTATGTCAAACCCTTTGACTAAATCCACTCAAACACACAATGCTCAGTAATTTCCCTTAGACAACGTCTTCCAACTGAAACAGTTCA
Source organism: Ctenosaura bakeri (assembly GCA_948474755.1). Classification (NCBI taxonomy): domain Eukaryota; kingdom Metazoa; phylum Chordata; class Lepidosauria; order Squamata; family Iguanidae; genus Ctenosaura; species Ctenosaura bakeri. The sequence goes on along the minus strand of CAOLHI010000050.1, from coordinate 1,007,751 downwards.
GTAGAATTTAGCTACTATTCCCTAAACTGCAAACCCCAGGATTCCATAGGATGTTGAAAGCGGAATCATAGCGCTATAACAGGCTAGTGCGGAAATGCTGGGGGCTACATCTCAAAGGAGGGTTTGGCAAAACCACCGTGGGAGTATTCCTTGCCTAAGAAAATCCTGCGGAATTCATGGGGTCTCTCGTAACTCGACAGGCGACTTGAAGACACGTTCACACATGCAACAGACCAGCCCCGTTGAAATTTTTAAAATCCCAGTTCCTTTACAAAAGTTTACGCTCCCGACATTACTACATTCAGTCCGCGAAACCACCCACAGGCAGCGCCCGCTTCTTAGAACACAGGTCCACCTATTCACTCGGAAGCCACCAGCCGCGGCAGTTGCTCCAAAGGTAAACGAACCGCGCTTTCATTATTCTCCCGCCCACGCGAAGGATAAACACAGACCAACTCGAGTGTCAGTTAAAAATTGAACGTCCCCTCGAGCTCTCGCCATTGGCTCGTTCGCCTGAAGGCGTCATCGCACGTCCACCAATCAGAACGCCCCGCGCCTATTTTAAAAGAAATAAGTTAAAGTTACTCATTGTAGTCTGCTTATCCATGCGCGCAAACAGTTCGAAGTAGTCCCCCCTCAACAAACCACTGGTTCTGTGGTTTCTTAAGAACGGAGCTTACTCAGCAGATGAGAAGGAACAGTAGGACCGGATGCCTTTATTTGCTTTTGTTCTTCTTTATATATATTATTGTGTTCTGCAGCCGGTGCGGTTCCGCTTGGCGTAGGGATACCCAACCGGGAGTGATAAGGCCTGAAGCAAAGTGCGGCCAAGCGGCGATTTGAATAAGTGAGGCGAGTGCCCGCGCGCGCGCTTGAGACCCGGCGTGCGACGACAGGAGACCCTTCTCTCTTGCCTGCCGAGACCCGGATGGGAAGGGGCCCGTGAGGAGAAGGGAAGGGGGAGAGAGAGAGAGCGCGCGCGCACCCGCACGCAGGTAAGGGACGTTGGTCCGCCGCGCGCGCGGGGGCTGCGGGACCTCGTCTTCTCTACGGAGCCGAGCCGTCCCGTCACGAGGCGAAGGCTTCCTGGTTTCCTTGGATCGAGCGACGAGGTGGGGTGACCCCCTTGCCCCCCCCCGACGGACTTTGGGGAGGCTTGATTTTGTTAGCCGGGTGAGGACCTGAGGGAGGGCGGTCGATGATTCAGGCGACTTGGACGTCTCCCTTTCGTGGGGAGGCCGTACGTCGAAGCCGGTTTGACAGCCGTTAAAGACCAAAACCGTTGAGCGCTATGAAGAGGGAAGCTGCAGCCTGAGGGGTTTTATTCGGAGACGTTTGATCGGCGGAGAGAGGGGGCTTCTGAGGGGGAATTAAGGACTGCATTTAAAAAGAGACTTGAAAAGGTGTGGCGGTGAGAGTAACCTGGGTGGGTGGGGATCTGGAGAGAGGAAAATAATCTTTAAAAGACGCGTCTCCGATCGTTTGCAACGCGAATTAATTGAGTGATGCCTGGTCTGATCTCTTTGCGACCATTCTCTCCACTTTTTGGAGGGAACGGGCATCCTCAAGGCTGCTTTGTACTAGACGTGTCGTTAAGAGGTCTTTAAATGCGAGGGCAGGTTTGGTCTGGTTTTCATATTTTGGGATGTACCACAGTTTTATTTCTCATAGGAAATCGGGTCACATACAATTTGTATCCAGATTCGTGGCTGCCAGGGTACAGTGTTTCTCTAGGGCAGTGGCTCTCAACCTTCCTAATGCCGTGACCCTTTAATACAGTTTCTCATGTTGTGGTGACCCCCAACCATTATCATAGTGTCAGAAGCTCAATCTGAGAAGGGCGTGAAGCGAGGTCTTAGGCGACCCCTGTGAAAGGGTCGTGTGACCCCCAAAGGGGCCCCGACCCCCAGGTTGAGAACCACTGCTCTAGGGTAATGATTAGGGCCGTTTCCGCACTAGCCTGTGATAGCGCTACGATTCCACTTTCAACATCCTATGGAATCCTGGGGTTTGCAGTTTAGGGACCGGCCGGCTGAGTGGAATCGTACCGCTGTAACAGGCTAGTGTGGAAATGGCCTAAGTGATGATCCTGAGTCGGGGGGGGAGTGAAGAAGATCTTGGTTACCTTCTCTCTGTAGGGGCGCTTGGCACAGACGATTTGGAAAGCCTCGGCCACGTGACTTCTGAACTGCCAGGTCTGAGCATTCTGGTTTGTAACTTGGTTTTGCATCCTGTATTTCTTCTGCCCAGTTTTAACCAAAATGAATCTTCTAGGATGACGGTACTTCTGTTTATGAAAACTGGAAAATGTTCCTATATGGTGGTATAGGAATTCTGAATGTGTGCCTCTCTATGCTTACAGCAGAATAACGTGGGTAGTTATTATAAAGTTTGCCTTAAACATGGCTTTACAAAATTCCTGTAGTGTGCTTATAGTGGCCCTGCATCTAAACTTGATATGTTTATTTAAGCTATAAATGGATGGTGCATAAGTCTGGCACTTTAATATTTTCAAACACATTGAAGTCTTCTGGCCGTCTATAAAAGTTGCTTCAGAAAGCATCAGCAAATAAAAAGATGTGTGTACATTGATGTAGTGTCTTAAAAAAAATCTTAAGGGTACTATATATGCAAGATGATTTTAAGTACTTGAAGCTGAACTGTTTTGGTGTGTGTGGTGGGTTTTGTCTTTCCAAATAGTGGAATTGGTTATCAGGATAGAATAATTTCAGTTCTTTTGACACATATGACTTCACAACAGGAATAAAGAAAACACTTGTGAAAAGAAAGAGGTTATAGAAAATGGACTTACAAATGAGAATAAGTCAGTTAATATCTTGTTTAAATAGAAGATGGTTTAATGAAATAAGTCTATTTCTTTTCAAAAAAATATCAGTTTTCTGGGTGTATTACTGAAGAGAAGAATTTTGACCACTCATGGTAATTGAAAGTTTGAGATCTTAACATTTTTCAATTTTTTCAGGTGAGATATGCAAATAAGAAAATGCCTCTTTATGGGAAAATTGTTGTTATTAAAAGGAATGGGACTGATGGAACTCATTTCCCACTAACTGCAAGCTCTTGCTTGTTTGGAAGGTAAAACTTATTCTTTTTAGGAAATTTATTTTTGTGGTGTTGCATTGTATAGACTTTATGTTATTCTGGAACTGTTTATGCCGTATGAAAGACAGGATCTTATAGCAAAAATTCAATTGGTGGTATCAAGTGAATTCTCAAATGTCAGTCCGCCTTCCTGCCTCATTGTGTCAGTTCAAGGTCTGCATGTGGATAGAAGCTAGAGATTTATGAGAATTGGCAGAAAAATTAAATCTGCATTGTTTGTTTTAAAATTTAAGAAGTTTTGAATTAACAGAGTTTTTAGTGCTTGAGATAGGATGAGTTGAAAAAAGTACAGGCCACATGTAATGCTACGTCCCCCCTCCAGTGCAGAAACACATCCAAAATTTGGGGAGCCAGTCTGTTTTAGGCCCAGGAGAGGATTTTTTTTTTCTCTTTCAAAACAGGGAGTGTACAAGCATAACGTTTGGTTTTTCAGAAAAGTCCCAAACAGGCTTTGCAGAATCTCCCCACCCAAAAATTCAAGAGGTCTCCAGAGATAGGGAGCAAAATACATACATGATGAGATATGTAACAGTCACATGAAACTGAACGTGTTATGTACACTGCAGTCCTGTTAGTGCAGGGCTGTGATGCTACCGATTGTGTTTTCTTCCTGTAGGCCAGGAGGAGAAGGAATCTTTTAGCTCCTTTCCCAGATCCTGGGTATTAGGTGGTTTTGGAACTAAAGGAATAGTGGACTGAAAATTGCCTGTACTGAAAGGTATTTTTCAGAATGCATTGACAGGAAAAATAGTGGACTCTGTAACCTGGGGTCCCTTCAAAACAGCTTAGGAAACAGGAGTGATAACATGGGATAGCCTGCAGTTAAATATGAATAGATGGTGGAAATTGGAATCTATATTATCGTTTGTGTGCCTGTGGGGAATAGAGAATAGATATTGAAGCAATCATTTTTCTCTGTTCACTTTGGTCCAAGCTGAAGCCACATCTCTGCATTGGCATTTTGAGATGTTTCTATCATCATTATGCATAAATTCCATTGATTGTTAAAAAAAAAAAAACAAATTTGGGAGAGTTAATTGGAGTTGGTAGAGGGATGGGGAGGAAGGTTTATGGGAAACCACTAGTAAAGCATCAGGGATTCTTATCTATTAAAATAAGTGTAGATTTTATAATTCTGGGTTGCTGTTGTTTAAGAATTTTCTGTTATTTCCTTGAATATAGTGCATAGTTGTACCATCTACAACTATAAACTTCAAAATTCATTTTTTTAAAGGAAAAAAGAATGTGACATCCGAATTCAGCTGCCTCAGGTTTCTAAAGAACACTGTAAAATTGAAGTCAATGAAAATAAGGAGGTGTGTATTGATGTCTCTGCTGTCATCATTGGTACTTATTTTATTTATGTCTCTGTTTGAAAAATAAATAACTGAATTGGATATTTATTTATTTTTAGGCTACTTTGTTTAACTTAAGTTCTGTAACTCCAACACAGCTGAATGGAATTAATGTTCAAAATCCTACGTACTTGAAGGATGGAGATGTATTGACTATTATTGATCGTTCTTTCAGGTTTGTAACAATCATAGATGCAAACAGCTATGGGTCTGTTATTGCTGGTGCTTGCTTACTTCGGCTCCTGTGGGAAGGCTGAAGATAGTGACCTGGCTATCAAAGGCAGCTATACCTGAACCAAGCAAAAAGGCAGCAGAGAGAACGTACTAAATTACAGAGAATGGGGGCAGAACAGAGTGACTAAATCTCAGCACTCTGGGGAAAACATTAGGACAAAATAATGTAAACACAGAATGCTGAACAGTTTTTCAGTGGTGGAGATTAGGTGATAGAGTTTTGAGCAGGAGAGACATGTTCTGTTTTATACATTTAAGAGTTCATGAGATTTATATGGAATTTTGAAGAAGCTTTCAGGATTTAAATTTATTCCTGTTCAATGAATTGTAAAAGTAGAAGTTTGTGATTACTCTTAAGCAAAGAAAGTATCTCAATCTCAGATAATTTCTGGAATCCATGATAAGATGTATAAGTAGTACTGTGCACTGGAGCTGGACTCAAGAGCAAGATTTTGAGCACTCAGATTGCAGTCTTTGAACTTTTGCTCATATAAATATCAAATAATCTAATCTTAAACTGTCTATCTACCTATACTTGGAACAGGTTTGAATATCCACCTCTGTCACTTCCACGGAAGAGACTTTCAAGATCTCAAGAAAAGGAAACGTTACAGGTAAATTCTTGACAATAATAGTCTGCCTTCACGGTTTGCTAGGTAAAATGAAAGATCCAGGAGCGATAGGTTAAAATACAGGAGCTGCTTGTTTACTAAATTGGTGGTCTTCACATTTTTTGTTGGTTTAGTAAGCAACTATGAGTTGTTGCAGCAAAATAACTCTCAGTGTGAAGAAAAAAAGTGCACAGCAAATAACGTACATGTGTGCCCTTTTTCCAGTTCAGTTATACTCTCAGTACCTGTTTAATAGGCTGTTGGGAGTACGATGTGTTTTTATGTAAATCATACACCTGTGCATGCACATCTGTTCAGCTGATGAATATAGATGCAAAAGTTTTCAGCTGCTTAAATCTGCACTTGGAGAAATAAGCATGTATGAGAGTGTGCATTCATTTAGTATATATGTGAGCAGTGTTCATGAATGGGCTGGCTTTTGACCACTCCATTTGTGGTGGATTGTAATCCTCATAGTTAAAAAAAAAAAGGCTATCCATTCTTCTATGGGAGATAGTGTTTAGGCAAAAAATGAAACATTATGGTATGATATGTAAAAGAGTAATCCAACAGCATAGATCTCAATATACGCAGTTACTTTTAAGTATGACTTGCCTGCAGAAATGGTATATGCTATTGAAGTCTTTCATTCCATGTGGTATGAAAGTAAATGTAAATGTCTGATATGCATTTATAAAATCCTTACATCAGCACTTTTCTTTCAGAAGAAATCCATTGTTGTTGCTGTGTATCTTCAATTGTTTATGATTTATGGCAACCCTAAGGTGAACCTATCACAGGGTTTTCTTGGCCAGATTTGTTCAGAGGGGATTTGCCTTTGCCTTCCTTGAAACTGAGAAAGTATGACTTGCCCCAGGTCACTCTGGGTTTTCATTTCCAAGTGGGGATTTGAATTCTGATCTCCAGAGTTGTAGTCCAGTGCTCAAACCACCATATAGTGCTGGCTCACAGAAATACATTACTGAGGATTAAATGATGGCAGATGATTTTTAAGATAACTAGCTTCCCCAGTAGCATTGGTGAAGATTTTTTTTCTTTAGGTATTTATTGAATTTGGCCTGAAAATGGTAGCATCTAGCAAAACCTTACTGTGTAACAATAAATTTCCTTTCAGGTTCTTTATTCCAGTAAGTAAGCCTAATTCTGTAAACTTCCAAGTCCAATAATCTATTCATTATTCTGATACGTTTATGTAATTATACAGGTTCTTCATGTTCAGCAGGAAGAACAAGAGTTGCTGCACCCTCAGGATTCAGAAAACAGAAACTCTCAAATTTCTGGTTGGTATTCCTTGATTTTTTTAAACATTGTATTAGGACTTGTTGATACCAAGAAAAGGTACAACTAAATAAGCAGGTTAGTAATGGGATTGAAGTAGTAATTGCTATGGGCTTTTATGATGGGATGAGTGAAAGGAGAGTGGGTTCATCATTAAATTGGAGGTACTCTCAGCCTGCAACAGTCATCATTACATCTGCTACATCTAAACTCACACTGACACGCTTACAGGGAAATCTTAGCTCATTTTATTGATGGGTACAATAATTTATTAATGTATTTGTTTATCTAAGATTATAATTACATAGTTGAGCCTTTTTTGAGCTTTTGTTAACTGAGAATAAGACAATCATGAGTATATTGAAGCTTATTGTACATGATAGCTAAGTAACACATTCCAGGTCAAAAGGACTGTGCTTCTAAATTTTGCTTGTCAGAGGGACTTAACCAACCAGAAGAGTGTTGCTTTCAGGACCTCCTTGTGGGCTTCCCCAAACTTCTGGCTTGTAACTGGTGAAAATGGACCAGATGGTCCTTGACTCTGTTTTGATCCAGCAAGACTACTCTCAACTTTGATCAGTTGAGGGTAGTCCTGCTGGATCAGCAACAGAGTTTTGACAGTTCATAACTTTTAAAGCAGTTGTTTCTCATTCCAGTAGCAGCTTATATTTTCTGACAAAATGCAGTTAGTTTGGTACTGAAGAGAGAGAGGAAAGCTCAGATAAATTCAGGGGGATAAAAATCCTGTTTTCAATAGCCTTTTTATCCCAGAAAAATTGGAAAAAAATGGAGGAGGTGGAGAGATTATGGAATATTTTCTTAAGAATGGTGAATAAAATGTTTATTTGTATGTTCATTCCTCTAAAATTCTTTCTAAACACTATGTAACTGTATGGTTTTTATCTATGACAAATTACAATATTGAATCGCAGTTCCTGATCTTGTTTTCCTTTTCTTAGTTCTTCTTATGGGAATGAACATTTTGTGTCTGCTTGACACCATAGAGAAACTAAAGAGGACAAAATATTTTCCCCTTTTGGGATGGTTTCTTCTGTTTTACTGCTTTTTGCCTTTTCTTAATAAACTGGTAAACAAGATTTCTTAGACTTCAGGTGCTCAAACTGCCTTTGTAACAAAAATGAGAAAGCAAATTCAGTTTCTATTTGTAATTATTACCTGAATAATTTTTCCTTTTAATATACCAAACATATTAAAACCATTTTGTACAATACATTTCATGTCAGTAAGCTAACAAAATTACTTTCAATCAATGGGTGCTGATTTAAATTTTTAAAAGTTTTTCCAAGAATTTCCATTACCATTCTTTTGCTCCAAAATTTCCAGAGATTTTATATCTCTAGTACTGAACCACCAGCAACATCTTTTCCTTTGAATCACTGAAAATGGAATGGCATGTTTGCTCTTCAGAATACACATCTGCCTTATTCAGAATGCAGAAGGTGTGTTTGTTGGAGGGAAGGCAAACAAAGAGGAGTGGCCTAGCATCTACATGGTGAAAATAACATAAGAGCAATTTTTTAAATGGGGATTTGTTTCAACTGTATCACTGGCTTGTAATACCAAATTTTACCAATTTTACCAAGAGGATCTACAAGTACAATTCTATCTGGCAGGAATGGCAATCAGCTGCATTTTATTTTTTTTATTTATTTTTCAGTCTGTGACAGCTTGGTGACTTTCGTGGTTACACAATGATCTACTATTACTTCTAAAGAGGGCAGTGTTCACTGTTACACTGCTGGTGTCTGGGAGCCTTGCTTAACTCAGTAGAGCACTTCAGTTACAACTTCAGCTGTAACTGTTGTCCCAGATGAGCTTACCTAATGTTCTCAAAAATGTGAGCCTTACTGCACTTTTACTTTATTATAGAACATCACCCCAAGCTCTGATTTATGCATAATTAAAATTAAATAATTTCAGAGTGCCCACAGGTTTTTGATTGCCCAATGTAAATAAAATACAGTCAATGAAAAGGTCATTCAGTGAATTGTGTTGTCCTTTTGCAAGTGGTTACTGAATTAAATTAAGCATCCAGAGCAAATCCTGCTTTTAGAACTTTCCTTGCCGACTTGTCTATGTTTGATTCTGGGTAACATTGTTTCTGCTCAAAGAAAGAACTCAGAGACTGACAAAAATACATCTCAAATAATTGCTAACAGTTATATGTGTTTATATTGTATTTCTTTTTTGTAGAGAAAAAACATGAGTGGAAAAATCAAATTCTTAGTAGTGAGAAGAAAAGAAGTAAAGAACATACTACTGGGCAGTATACAACATCTGAATCTTCACATAAAATACACCAGTCAGAAAGAAAAAATGAGATGTCTCCATTCAGCAAATTGTATGAACTAATGAAGTATGAAGACAGGGTAAAAAACCATGAGGAAACCACAATATCCACACAGCAAAAAGAGTATTCACCCCCAAAATATGGTAATTGCATGCCTCAATCTACAGATAAGAGATGTGTAGCTGATCAAACTAAGACTGAAGCAGGAATTTGGAATGGCATTTCACATTCTGGAGATAATAAAAGTCAAGAAATAAGCAGTATGGCATCAAGTCCTGTGCCTTTTGATGGGAACAGCTCTAGAAGATCATCTGGAAGAAGGCTGTCTACAAGTCTTCGAAGCTATGTCACAAAACAGAAAGAAGGAAGTGAAGATGCAAATCTGTTAAATATCTGTAACACAGAGGAGAATGAAGCAGAACAATCTAAGGTTATCAATAGCAATGCTAATAAAGTTTTCAGAGCAACTAGACGAAGTGCAAAACATCTGCCTGAAACATGTTGCATAGTGTCCTTGGACTCTACTGATACAAGGTACCTTGAAAAAGCAGTTGAGCAGACAACAGGAAAAGATGATGCTGATATTAAAGCTAAGGTCACAGAAACAGCTGAATCTGATAATGTTTTGCTGAAACCAGAATCTAAGAGAGGGAATTTGCAATCACATTCTCATCTATATACTAGAAATGCCAGAAGTTCTTCAGAATGTAGATTGCAACAAGAAGAAGTAGATTCATTGGTTGAAATGAAGAGCCACTCTGGAACTTTATCTGAAACTGAGGAATACATATGTATTTGTATGGAGGGCCATGAATCTGAAAATCTGGTTGAAAACAGATGTTCTAAAATAATGGAGAGTAACACAGTGATGACTGTAAAACCAATACAAGCTCTGAAAGAAACAAAAATGGAGATCAGTGCAAATTATAGCCCAAAAGATGGAATCTCCAGAAATGTTGCCTCACCAGATCACAGTAGTAAAAGCAGAAGCCCCAGGATGAGTACTGAACAAAATAAAGGGTCTCCAGATAGAAGTTCTCTTATAAAGCATATAACCACAGAGGAATTGTTAGTAATCCCTACAGATCCTTCTGGTACAGGTAATATAAAACCTGTTCAGATACATGATGCCACTGTGGGGAGAGACTGGCCTCAGGAGGAACAAGGTGAAATAAAACAATCAGCTGTAAAGGGTTATGATCAGAATGGTGACACAGAAAATAACATGCCAGTGTCTTCCAACCTATCTGAAAGTGATCATGAAAATGATGTTGAGGTGCCAGCTGAAGCTGTTTCAAATTCATCAACGCCATTAATTAAAAAGTCAGGTAAATACTTACATTACCAGATAAAGATTTGAGAAATTGTTTTGGAAGTCTAGGTTGCAATTTTCCCCTACGCCTTTGTTGAAAAATTATACTTTTGCTTTAGAAATATGCTGATTATTCTCTTTTTTAAAAAATAAAATAAATTCCAGCCTATGAATGCAAAAGATCCTAGTAGGCTTTGCTAATCAACCAGTTCCTCCTCATGCATGAAAGCTGGTTTACTTAATGTGATTCATTCATAACCAGACATTTGCGCCAGTACAAAAGATTATTCTTGCTTTAATGCAAAGTAAAAAAGCACTTAAAAGGTCTTTCAAAGAGTTCTCCGCATTGACAACAAGTTTAGAGATGGATCAGTTTAGTTAGTTTTGTAAGGTGGTATCGTAAGTGATATATTTTGCTCTTCTCTTGTAGACATAAAAAAATCACCTCAAAAGCGTAAAAGTACAGAGCTTGACTTACAAACTCAGCCACTTGGGAAAAGAAAGAGAGTGTCGTTTGGTGGCCACCTGAGTCCTGAATTATTTGATAAACGCTTACCTCCAAACTCCCCACTTAAAAGAGGTGCAATTCCTGCAAGACTGAGCTTCCCATTTGGAAACTCACCCCGAGCAGTTCTGAAAAAAGCTTCAGGATTAAGACAGTCTGTAACCAAGGTAAATTAGCACCTGTTTGTGAAATTTCTAAAATGTTCAGCTCACTATTCCTTTTGTATGCTTTAATAGTATCTGTGTAGTTACACAAAATTTCTTCCACCTCGTTTTGAAGCTGTTGGATCTCAGGCTGTTGTTTGATTCTTAAGTGATCCAATGCATTCATGCAATATCCTTAGTATTTAGAGGTGAGAAACTCCCAGAAATTTCACATATGAAAATCTCTGCAGTCCTTATCAGATCTAGATGTTTAATAATATGTTAATCTTATGCTTAAAAAAGTAATAACTGAAGCTGTGATCCACTGTTTGTTCCATGGGAAATTTGGTAAGTCTATAGTTAGTTACATTCAGTAGGTTCACTGGCTTTATTCTAATTGGGATTAAGGAACACATATAGACCAGGAGTGGGAATTGTCTGGCCTTCCAGATGATGTTGAACTAAAACTCCTAGCAGCCCTAAGTCAGTATAGACAGTGGTGTGGAGTGGTGGGAGATGCAGTCTGAAAACCTCAAAGAACTGAAGAATTTCCAGCTGTAATGTAGGCCATAGAATGCATTTTGTGCACTGTGCAGCATAGGTGCTATCTTGGTTAACAGATAAAATGTTACTGTTAGAATATTTATGGAGGATGTAAGAATAAATGCCTCAAACAATACCGGCAGGTATACCCATTGCTAGATTGTAATGGAGCATCAGACTCCTACAGACGAAGATACCTAAACAAGTCTTAATTATTACTAGTTGTATGACAGGCATAGAATTGAAAGTAGAAATAGTACTGTAATTTTTTTCTTTTAAAAAGTTGCAACTGGAACAGTCTCTTTTACATATTGTCAACATTATTTAGATTGCTAAAATATCTAGAACCTAACAAAGCAATAGAAAGACATGTTAGCACAATCAACAGTGTATTAATATAACACAAAGTATTCTTACCAAATAATACCAAATCTGGATACGAAGTTAACTGATTTTTAATACAGAGTTATTCTGTTTTATCTTGTCCATAACCCTATGAGATGTGGAGTTGGGGAGGGGGCAAAGATCTCAGATCTGAGCTTAAGTAGTTTTATGTATTCAACCACATTAGATCTAGTTCATTCATTTATGTTTTTCTAAGCATTTATTCTTCTTTGTCTTTTTAACAGGAGCAGCACAAAACTGTTCTGATGAAAATTGCAGCTTCGCCCCCGGCCCGCAGGTCGCCGGCGCCCTCGCCCCCGGCCCGCAGGTCGCCGGCGCCCTCGCCCCCGGCCCGCAGGTCGCCGGCGCCTCGCCCCCCGCCCGCAGGTCGCCGGCGCCCTCGCCCCCGCCCGCAGGTCGCCGGCGCCCTCGCCCCCCGCCCGCAGGTCGCCGGCGCCCTCGCCCCCCGCCCGCAGGTCGCCGGCGCCCTCGCCCGCGTCTGATTTCTCTAGTAACATACCACAAAGAAAAGGGCGCTTCTCTGTTTCTCGTGTTGTCTGTCCATCATCAGAAGAACAGGATCCCATTGCTGAAGTAAAGACCTCTGAATCTATTGGTCCAGTATCTAAAGCTGCTTGCTCAGTAAGGAGAAGCAAAAAATTTGCTCCAAGGAGAAGTTCCTTACACAGAAGTGGCACAGTGGATGCTATTCATTCTAAAAGACGAAGTGGTGCTTCTGAAGCCAACTTAATGGGTTTGTTACAATTCTTTTTATTAAACTTTTCCTCAGCCATGCCTTTTTTTTTTACACAAGAGAACTAATAGAATATTAATTTGCAAAATGTCACTGAATGCATAGTATTTGATATGAAGCTTATAATAATATAGCAACAAAATATTGTACAAATTAGGTAAGATGGGGTTAAAAAGCAGTATATTTTCATTGTCATTCCAGTTGCAAAGTCTTGGGCTGAAGTAGTGAAACAGGGTGTTCCAAAATTACAGACTAAGACTACCAGAACAAAATGCAACTTTAAAAGAAGAACACAAAAGAAGATACCTACAAAATCATCAAAGGTATACTTAAACTTTGGCCACGTTTGATAGTATGCTTAGTAAACGGCACCAAATATTTTTTTGGCCACTGAAACTCATCAGTCTACAGTCTGTTGTAAGTAGCAGTGGGATAACACATGGTGTGTTAAATGAGTTTCCAAGTTCAGTCTCTAGTAGTCAGTGGTGTTGATTTTAATTGATCTTACATCTAGAATAGACAGTGGTAGGATGACTAACTGAAACTATGTGTGAGGTATTTGCATAAATTAAGAAGAGAATGTCCCCTATCTGAAGTCTTCTACAGATTTCCTTTGGCATGGAATTCCAAAGTTTGAGGTCTGGACACCTGTTTCCATTTCCATGTATTTGCTCATATCACTGCAGTTTGTTTTTGTACTCTTTTGAAACCGAAACCAGTCTGAATTGTTATTTTAAAATACATGAGAGCTGGAAATAAGAAGCATGTCAGTTTGTAAAATCAATTGGACAAATAATGTATCAACTGATTGTGCCAGCTTTTGAGAGAGTAAAAGATGGAATGAATTGCAGTCACTTCTGTACAATGAAATATATTTGAAAAGCCAGCAGTCAGATGTGGAGAACATTGGGGTACAGAACTTTATCAAGAAACAGGCAAAATTAAAATAATGTAAGAGTCAAGACTGCTTCCTGAAAAAAAGGGGGGTGTTAAATCATGTTTCTAATAGTGCTGTTAAAAAGCAAATAAGTGACTGCTGTGCTGTATATATATGGATAGGAACCTTTGACACATGTGCACTATTACTGAAGGGAATCGTAGTTGCATATAAGTCCCATGACATCCATAGTAGTCAAGGAGGTAGAGAGGAAACACATCTAATAGAAAACAACCAGTTTTCCCAATTTTAAATGTTTCAGGTCTCCAGTTCTTAATTCCGAATTGTGAATTATTGTTTGAAACTATGCATTCTCTATATTCAGGCTTTGGCAATTAAAATTAAAATCTTTAGAATGCATTCAGCATCTAAAGTAGTGGGTAAAACTATAAACAGTGGACTAAGAAATCTCAGTACACACTAGAGCTCAGTCATGAAATCATTGACTTCAAAACCAATCATGGTTAGTTACCATGTCATCTGTAATATGGAGGTAACAGTACTAGCAACAATACTGTGTTGAAAGCAAGTGTATTAAGTGGTGAGTGCTTAATGATAACTGTTGTTCTTATATATCTTAATAAGAATGTAATGAATTTTATTCTGTAATAAAATACGATTGTTAACCACAACCCTTATAATAATTTTTAATGTCTAATCTCATAGCATTGAAATTATTCTTGGCTAATGTCTTTAATGAGGGCCTAAATCCCATCTGATCTTGTTAAGTTAAGTAGGGTCATTTCTGTTTAGTATTTGAATAGGATACTGCTAAAAAAAAAAATGCCAGGTGGTGTAGGCTACATTTCAGAGGAAGGAACTGGAAAAATGACCTATGAGTATTCCTTGCTTAAGAATATGTTGTGAAATTTATTGGGTTACCATAAGTGAATAGCAACATGAAGGCAAGCACAACAGTGAAAAAAGAATGGAAAAGAAGATGCTGGTCTGAGAGTCATTGTGATGAAAATCAGTGTTGCTTCTTCTGCTGCTGCCAAGGTGCAAATACTTAAAAGGGTGGGTGACTAGGTGAAATGTGAACTGGGCTTAAGAAAAATTTGTTGCTACTATCTTACAAATTTGTCTAGTTATTACATTTAAAAATGAAATATTAGCATAGCCAATAACAATGGAGTTCTCAACATTAAGGGTGTGCTGCAGTCATTATTTTAATGTGGCTTAGCAAAGATATTTGCAAGGAGATTTAGTCTCCCAAGGTATACTACTGAAAATTCTACCTTCTTGAAGTTTCAACCTGCGGTGGAAATAGTGCCACGAAAATTGGTATGTGCCAAAGATAGGCATGCAGTATGTGAAAGTAGAGAGCTTTTGCATGAAGTGAATGAAAATTCTTCTTCGTGGTCTCTGTGCCTTCATACACTAGGAGCTTTAGCGCCTGCGCGGTAGCGTTCGGAAACTTCTAGAGCTTGTTCGCTTGGCGGGAACCCCTCCCCCACGCCGGTACTGCGCATGCTCCTCCCGCCGAGCAACGGTCTCTCCTCAGTTCTTTCTCGTCCGCCGCCGCGTACGGAAGGTTCTTCAGTTTGTTCCTCTCACGTTGTGCTTGGCTTGCTGTTTTTTCACGGTTTTACGGACTTTCGGACTGTCTTTGACCTCTCTTTCGGACTCCCCCTTCGGTTTTCGTCTTTTTGGATTTCGCAGTTTGGCGTTCTTCGTCTTATGTCCGCGCTCTTCAAGAAGTGCGTGTCCTGCGGCCGCAAGGTTGCCCTCAACGACAGCCATAAGGAGTGTCTCTTCTGTTTGGGCGAGTCCCACAACATCCGGACTTGCCCAATTTGCCGGGATTTTACTCCCCAAACTCTCCGCAACCGCTCCGCGAGACTCAAATCTTATTGTTGGGAACAGTCTCTGCGGGCGATAGACGAGACCTCCACTTCCAAGATGGCCGACAAAAAGACGACCACGCCATCGACGGTATCGGCGGCTGCCGTTCCGTCCACCTCGTCGGTATCGGGCTCGGTACCGGCGAAAACGCCGATCTCGGCGCTACCGAGGATCCCGAAGCTGTCGGCGGCTGCCAAGTCAGCAAAAGGATCCTCGACGGCGAGGAAGGCTGAGGCTCCCCTTACGGAGACGCCTGCTAAAAAGCGCCCTGCTCTGGACGGAGGCAAGGGCAAGGAGAAGGAGAAGAAGAAGAAGAAGAAGGAAAAGAAGCGCTCCCCGGCTGGGGACGTTCAACCTCCTACTCCTCCTCCTACTCAGCAGCCTTCCAAAGGGCGAGGCGAGTCCGTCGATCTCTCGGAGGATGAGATCGAGGACGTTCCCCAACAGCGCCCGGACTCGCCTGTGGCAGACCCTCCAACCCTGGTGGAGGAGCGCCACCGCCCTCTTAGCCGTCGCAGGTCGGCCGACCTGCAGCAGAGAGAGCCCTCTGCTTCTCCGGAGCGGCGTTCGACCTCCTTCAGGTCCCGGTCCCGCTCTTCCGAGCGTCCGTGGCCTCGCCGCCTCCGAGGGAGACGAGAGGAACAACCTCGCTCGTCTGCCTCCAGATACACCTCGGCGTCCTACGTGGCCAGGTACGCGAGGGAATCTGAATGGAGAGAGCGCCCGGCCTCCTATCGGTCGCATTCGCCATCGTACCGGGATCGGTACCATCGTGGCCCGAGTCGCTGGGAGACCTTCCGGAGGTCCCGGTCACCTCGTCGACAGCGCGAATCGCGCTCGCCTAGAGGGGACGAGGCTCGGTACCGTCGACGCCGAAGCCGATCTCCGTCGGACCGCCGCTCCTTCAGCCGCTCTCCCTCTCCTCGATATCATAGGGCGAGGGAGCCTTCACCACGGTATCGGGCGATATCGCCACCTCCTAGGGTCACGGCAACTGCGACGCGCCCTACGGAGTCGGTGGTGACTGAGCGGGCTACGACGACGTCAGCCTGCCAGACTACCCCGGTCACCACCAAGAGGGTGAAGTCAGTAGTCAGCCATCCCAAGCGGGACGGTGCTGCTACCAACGCCCCGGCTGCGGAGAAGCCTAGGAAGGCAACACCTGCGGCGACTACGAAGGAGCCGGAAAGCGAGCGGCGAGAGGACTCACCGAGCTCGGAGTCGTACGACTCGAGTGCGGAGTCAGAGGTGTCTGAGGCGGCCTCCCAGGAGTCTCCTCCGCTGGGATTCGGGGACCCGATCCCAGATTCTGCTCCAGAGGACGTCCACCAGTTCTCTGCGATGCTGCTCCGCATGGCCACTACCCTCGACCTTAAGATCGCCGATGCGGAGCCGGAGGACGACGATCCAGCCTTTTCCGTCTTCGAGGAGAAGCGACCTTCCACGGCCCCGCTGCCTCTCCTGCCCCGGGTATCCAGACTGGTGAAGGCCGCCTGGGATAGACCGGCCTAGGCTCAGCCGATACCGCACCGGTTAGAACACCTCTACAGGGTGCAGAAGGATAACGCCGGTTATCTCTTCAATCACCCTGCACCGAACTCTGTGGTCGTCGAGTCGGCACAGACGAAGGGCTCCGGCAGGCAACACACCACCCCGCCGGACAAAGAGGGCAGGAAGTTGGACGCCTACGCAAGGAGGTTCTATTCAGCTGCCTCCTTGCAGATCAGGCTGTCCAACACTCAGGCTTGCCTCGCGGCATACCTGAAAAAAGTGCTCGATCGCCTGCAACCGGCGATGGAGGCGGTACCGATCCTAGACCTCAGAGGGGTGAACTACTACATCCGCCCCAAAAGGTTCAAGATGGTCACGATACCGTCGATCCTCCCCTTCCTACATCGAGGGGACTGGTTCGCCTCCATCGATCTCCGAGACGCATACTTCCATATCGCCATTCGCCCGCAGCACAGACGGTACCTCCGCTTCGCAGTCGACGACACCTGTTACCAGTACAAGGTGCTGCCGTTCGGACTCTCGACTGCCCCAAGGGTCTTCACCAAGTGCATGGCCCCGGTGGTATCCTACCTGCGGACGAAGGGCGCTTCTGTCTTCCCTTACCTCGACGATTGGCTGTTGGTGGCGTCCTGCAAACAGAGACTTTACCACGACGTCCACATGACGTTGTCACTCCTGACCCGCCTTGGTCTACGGGTGAATCCGAAGAAGTCCCACCTCGAGCCGGCGAGGATCTTGGACTTCATCGGGGCAACGCTCGACTCGACCTCCGCCAGGGCGTACCTGCCAGAGTCTCGAGCCCAAACCCTGATCCGGGCCGCCGCTCACGCTCGTACGGCCCCGACGTTATCTGCGAGAAGCGTCCAGCAGCTCTTGGGCTACATGGCTGCGACGACCGCTGTGTCATATCTCGCCAGGCTGAGAGCGAGACCTCTTCAACACTGGTTCGTCCGCATATTCGACCCCCTGCGAGACGAACAGACACTCCGACTGCAGCTGCCGGGAGACGTCCGCTCATCCCTCCGATGGTGGCAGTCGCGATGCAATCTCATGTCAGGGATGCCTTTCCAACAGCCGACACCGAAGGTGACGGTAACGACCGACGCCTCCCTGTATGGATGGGGTGCCCACTGCGGCGATCTCAGAGTCCGCGACAGATGGACCGACGACGAGACCGCTCTCCATATCAACGCGTTGGAGCTACTCGCCGTCTGGAAAGCCCTACGGGCGTTCCGCCACGCCGTGGCGGGGCGCACGGTCCTGATTCTGACGGACAACACCACCGCCGTCTGCTACATCAACAGACAAGGTGGGACTCATTCCACGACCCTGCTCCACATCGCGCTCGACCTGTGGGACTGGTGCATTCGCCTGCACACGCATCCCGTGGCGGTTCACCTGGCCGGGCAGGAGAACACCACGGCAGACGCCCTCAGCAGGGACACCTCATCCCATCACGAATGGTCTCTCTCCGTAGAGGCGTTCAGACTGATTCGGGACCGCTGGGGCGAACCATCGATCGACCTCTTCGCGACCAGGGAAAACGCGAAGTGTCGCCGATTCTGTTCCAGAGCGGGCCACGATCGCGCCTCCATCGGGGACGCTTTCCAGCTTCCGTGGACCGGGGAACTCCTCTACGCGTTCCCGCCGTTCCCGCTGCTCGGCCGGACGATATCGAAGATCCGAGCCGACGCGATCCTGGTAGCCCCGTATTGGCCGAGGCAACATTGGTTCGCACCCCTGCTACAAGCCGCACGGGACGACCTGCTCCGGTTGCCACCGACACCGGACCTGCTCTCCCACTCCGGCGGCCGAGTCCTCCATCCGGACCTGCCACGCCTGGCCCTCCATGCCTGGAGGATATCGCACTAGACGATCCCGTGCTCGGTACCGTCCTCGTCGCGGCCAGGAAGGAATCCACCCGTCGCAACTATCAATACAAGTGGCGACGCTTCCTGACCTTCGCTAACGAGAGGAGTGAGCCGGTATCGCCCGCGGGGCTCTCGACCGTCCTGCATTTCCTCCTGCACCTCCGGCAACAGGGGCTGGCGTTTCCATCCCTGAAGGTGTATCTCTCCGCGATCGTGGCATACCAACCGCCACGGTCGGCTGCCTCGGCCTTCTTCAGGAACGATACCGTTAAGCGGTTCCTGAAAGGACTACATCATCTCTACCCGCCGGTATCGCCGCCGCTACCGCCGTGGTCCCTCTCATTGGTGCTCTCGCAGCTGACAAAGCCGCCCTTCGAGCCGATGGCGACCTCGGATGACAGGCTCCTGACCATGAAAACTGCCTTCCTGGTAGCGGTGACCTCAGCGAGGCGAGCGGGTGAGATCACAGCTCTTCGATCCGATGAGCCCTTCACGGTCTTCCACAGGGACAAGGTGGTCCTGAGACCTGACATCTCGTTCCTGCCTAAGGTGGTGTCCAGTTTCCATCTCAACCAGGACATCATCCTGCCTGCCTTCTTCCCGAACCCGACGACACCGTTGGAGCGGTCCCTCCACTCACTGGACGTGCGTCGGGCATTGGCCTTCTACAAGGACAGGACTGCTTCCTTCCGACAGACGCCGCATCTCTTCGTTTGCTATGGGCGACGTCGGAAGGGCCTCAAAGTGTCCACCCAGCGCTTCTCAAAGTGGGTGGTGGGGACTATTCAACTGGCGTATGAGCTCGCGAGGAAGCCTCCGCCAGTCCTGCTTCGAGCCCACTCCACCAGAGCTGTGGCTACTTCTGCGGCCCTCCTACGAGGAGTTGACCTGCATGAACTCTGCCGTGTGGCGACCTGGTCCCAACCATCGACCTTCGTGCGCCACTACAGGCTCGACTGCCGGTCGCGCAGAGATGCCCGGTTTGGACGTGAGGTGTTGGCTTCCGTGCTGTAGGACCTGACCCGCCGTCCGACCGGTAAGCTACACAGTCTCCTAGTGTATGAAGGCACAGAGACCACGAAGAAGAAGAACAGGTTGCTTACCTGTAACTGTGGTTCTTCGAGTGGTCATCTGTGCCATCATACACACCCGCCCTTCCTCCCCTCTTTCTCAGGTCCCTGTAGGTTCTACGGCGGACGACAGAACTGAGGAGAGACCGTTGCTCGGCGGGAGGAGCATGCGCAGTACCGGCGTGGGGGAGGGGTTCCCGCCAAGCGAACAAGCTCTAGAAGTTTCCGAACGCTACCGCGCAGGCGCTAAAGCTCCTAGTGTATGATGGCACAGATGACCACTCGAAGAACCACAGTTACAGGTAAGCAACCTGTTCTTCCATTACTGCTAGAACTTTTCAAGCATATCAGCCCAAATGACAATTTTGATAAGATTGCAAAGGTTTTATTTTTTGCTATATTCTTTTCTCAGAACAATGTTTCAGTATTAAAAACACCAATAAGAAAAGTCAAGGATCACTTTACTACTGGTCATGCAAATTCTCCAGCCCCAATTTTGGTCGGAAAAGCTCATTCCACCATCATGAATTCAGCTGCACAAGTCCCTAAAGTGATGTTCAACTATCCTGTGAACCAACAACATAACTTAAATGAAAGTTTTACAGGTAACCTCTTTTTTGATCAAAAGAATATAGTTTGTAAATTCTAGTTGGCCATAAAAACTTGTAGGCAGTAAAGAATTTCAAGATTTTGCACTACTCTGTTTTCAAGGTCTTGAGGGATTAATGTTATTAAGCTAATCAGGTTGTTTCAGTTCACTGCACTGATACAGTTTGGACTAGTAAAAGATGTTTGCGTACTTGCTTCTAATTCATCATTTACTAAACCCTTTATAACATTGCTGATATTTCTGATTATTATGTCTTTGGATCCATGCCACAGAATTTACCTCAGAAGTAACTTGCTAAGCAAATATATGCAGAAATAATCAACATTTAAGATCCTTTTAACTGTGTGTCTCAGTCTGTATAATCAATACACTACTGAATGTATACATCAAACCTTCAAGAAATAAAAGCCAGGCAGGCTCTCCCTGAATGCTGGAAAACCATTGTGAACATGCATGTGAGGAGAATGAGGCATGCTGTAAATTTATATTGTTGCCAACTTATCAGCTTGTTTTGCCAACAGATGGCACTCTGATATTGTTTAAAAGGTCACTGCCTAAATCAAGTGTAATACAATTGTGTGTTATCCTAATATACATGACCATGATTAAATACTAGACAGCCAGATGGTCACTCTGATACTAGTTTAGTTTCCCAAACCCACATTGTGTTAAATTCTCAATTCTCTTCATTTTGGAAGCATGCTAGCTTCATTTTCCCAACCCACTGATTGTAACAAAAATTCCTCATTTTCACAATAGCCTTCTAATTACATTCAGGTGTTTAGCATACTCAAAAAATGAATATTCTATATCTAGAAAAAGATTATTTTTACCTCTGGTATAGTTACATCTTAAAATTATTAGGAACTAGAAATGTAAATGTTTTGTGAAGGCAATGTTTGCAGTGTAGTGATGTGTATACAGGGTCCAGAGTATCACTTTACTCAAACTGTGTTAATTTCAGAACTCCAGAAAGTAACTGCTTTTTTCATATGTCTTTTTAATAACTTTAACCCCACATCCCATGCACCCAGTATAAAGGTTTCCATTTGTGTGTGTGTGTGTATAGCATATTTACCCGACATTGCCCAGGGTTTTTATTTTCCTCTTAAGAACTCACCAAACTGTTGTCTCCATTTCCTGTAAGTTTGCTCCATATTTCCCAATGCAATCTATATTCAGAGTTATTTACATACACAGTTTGGGTTCCTGAGGGAGTACACTGTCCTGCTAGCCCTTGTGACCATAGCAACTGGCCTATTCCTGTCTTGTAAATTTTCCCCATATTCCCCAATCAATCTGTATTCATAGTTAACATACAGACGTTGGGTTCCTGTGGGAATACACTGTCCTCCTCCTTGCTGCTAGGCATCATCTCTGTCAATGTTCAGAGCAGAGCAGACAATTAATCACCAAACGGCAGAGTAGGGTTTACTCACAAGGCAAGAGTGGGAAAAATGTCCAAACAGAGTTTAGGGTCCAAAGCAAACAAATCCAAAGGGCAAATACAACTCGTAGTCAAACAGGCTACAAGAGAACATGGCACAAGATTTCCACAACTTGCTGACTCTGAAAGGAAATGACTGGCTGAAAGCCTTTTATCTACTGATGCTGTTGCTACAGGTGTTCATTAGGGCTTGTTATTTAAACACGCTGAGTGGCATAGCCCCTGTCTCTGACACCGTCTCTTACATGGTAAGCGCCCGTGTTATCTCATCCTCTGGTATTTGTTGCCCTTGTTCCAGCCCCCGCTGTTGCTTGTTATCTTCTCCTGAGCAAGCTTCTGGGGAAACTCTTGTCTCTGGGGAAACTTTTGCCTTGGATTCAGAATCCTCCTCCTCACTGCCAGAGTCTCCAAGGCAGGGCATGAAACTCCCCATTGCAAGCGACCTATTCCAGTACCTGTAACTTTTCCCCATAATCCCCAATCCAATCTGTGTTTGGTGATGTTGATGTACTGGCTTTTTTTTTTTTCTTTCTGTTGAATTTGTGCAATGGCTTTATGTTTTTCTGGAAGCAGTTTTTGTTTTGAATTTTACCTTTAAGATTCTTCACATATGGAACCCATACAATCTACTGTGTGAGGTGAGAAGACTTTGTAACTATGGCCATTTCTGCCCTGCACTGTTATAGAGCTTTTAACATCCTGTGGAATTCCGAGGTTTGTAGTTTACTGAGGCCAAAGAGCTCTCTGGCTGAGAATTCTTAAATGCCCCTCCTTAAACTACAAATCCCAGGATTCTATAGGATGTTGAAAGTGGAATAAGAGCACTATAACAGTAAAGTGTGGAAATGGGCTATGTTGTCTACGTCACTTTAATTTTTCTCACATGCCTCCCAGAAGTTTTCTGGCATCCTTCTTGATGGTAGGCCTGATCTCCATAGCAACTGGCCTGAGGCCCAAGAGCTCTCTGGCTGAGAATTCTAAAGGCCCCTCCCTAAACTGCCAACCCCAGGATTCCATGGAATCTTCACAGCCAATCATATGAGGTCTTCTTGCCTCACATAGCCAATCGTATGCTGACACAGACAAATGTGCAGACAAACATTGAATGTTATATAGTAGATTTCAGGTAATAAATTCATATTTACCATTTAAAATAAGTGCTTGAAATCTAAATGATCTGATATAGAAAAAGGATGGAGAGAAAAAAAATTGATATACCAATGCATATATGATGATGAAGTACAAAGGCTGCTGCAGAAGACAATTTTGGAAGAGGAGTGGTCAAAATATTTGTTGGCCTTATTCAAGCCAATGAAGATAGGCATAATTTTCTTATCTTTTGTTAGGCAACCAATTTAGTAGAATTTTTGTTGAGGGATCCAATTTATTCTTACATTCCCACAGCCCAAATTCTAACTTGCTGTTCTGAAAACCTCAGTTTTACAATAATTCGTAGAGGGACTTTTCCGCATCAGCTTAGCCTCACAATGCAACTTGTTCTTTGCCTCATCTTAGAACAGACAAGCAGTTTTGGGATAAGACTATGTGTCACTTTATGGATGTATCCCTTTACCACCAGACAGCAGTCAAAATGTGAAGGCAATGGCATATGAATGCCTATTGTTGATGCAGCCAATACTTCTTTTTATTGGTGATAGGTATAATTTGTTACCTTACTGCAAGGTTGACCAACTTAAAACAAATTTTCTGCCTGTAAAATATGAATGCCTCAGAACCTTCCCTTGAGCTGATATTTTTTAAAATATAAAAATACACTTTTTTGTTGCTACTGCCCACTAGAAAATCCCAGTAGAAAAAATCCCCCACAAACAGCTTTCTTTGGAGCGAAGTTGTTTCTTTTTGTTAGGACCTTCAAGGAGATAGAAACATGAAGTGTGCTTTGCGCTAGACGTAACCTTTTGTCCACTTTGTTCTCCATGGAAGAAAGAAATGTGTATTAAAAAGGTGCCAGCCATGCCACCCATATCTTGGAGAAATGAGTAGGAGGATTAGAATATCTTTTGTCCTTGGAGAACAGGAAAATAAAGAACATGAAATAGCTTTTTTCTTTTTCCTGTTTGGTTTTTGCAGGAGACAAGGTATAATTAGAGATTTTTATAGAATGCCTATCTACATTTGCTCCTCGATCTTGGAGAAAGAATACCTCTCCTCTCCCAATGGACACAATGTATTGGGCTTTTAAAGAAATATGTACTATCCCACTATATCCTACAGAAACTGATTGTGAAGTATCTGTTTCTATGAAGAAAAAAAGAGAAAGTGGTTTCTTCTTGTTTCTGTCAGATTTATTGTTCCTGTTCTTCTATAAAAGCCAACATGCAGAAGGGAAAGCACCCCTTTTCTTTCATATGAAAAACCTGTCAGGGCAGGATGGTAAGGTAGTTTTGAGCAGTGAATTTTGTGGGAATGAGGAGGCACGTGGAGTTCTTGAACTATAGTTGTGTGTGATATTTCTCCAAGGACTGTCCCTACTTCCTTGCCCAGTCATTTCTTGCACATAATGAATTAGTAATGACTGAGGAAACGGTTTGATATACCATCGTGATCAAGATCTCTTAAACTTTTTTCTACCCAGTTTATGGCCGAGTAGGGTTTATGAGTGTAAATTGTAATGAACATGAATGCCTGAAAATTTTCTGTGATGATGCAGGATGGAATTGCACTATATATGAAATAGTATGTGTGAGAATCATTCAGGAAAAAAAAAAAAAAAGAGTTGCTAATACATTTCCCTTGTTCTGAATTGCATTCAAACACATGAACATTAACTGAACCTTAAATGCATTTTTCAGGGATGACTGAGATGTTTAAAACTCCACTGAAAGGAGAGCAGAAGAATTCTGTTTCTTCTAGTCAAAGGACTACACCAGAAATCACCTCAGAAATGCACTCTCCAGGACAATCTGGTACATATTCTTGGGGCTATCATGTAGTAATTTGGTTTGTTGCAAGTTACTCTGTGTAACAGTTGTGAAAGTTGCAAAGAGTAGTATGACTGTAACCCACCCCAGGGGGTTCACATAGTCAAAGGACTACACTAGAAATCACCTCAGAAATGCACTCTCCAGGCCAACCTGGTACGTATCCTTGGGGCTATCATGTATAGGTTCAAGAATGGCTTCCCTGTGAAAGATTTTGAGGCATCTGCAGTAGATTGAAGAGCCTCAGTTACTAATTCTCTGTTAGACTAGTGCACTAACAACTCTGAGCTTCTAAACTCAAATCTCTGATGGATGGATGAATTAAGGAAAATATCTTTGATTCCAACTCTTGCTAAGTTTCTCCCTTAATTTAGTTTAAAACAAGACTATAGCTTCCTGATAGTGGAAATCAGAAATGTTTGACTGTGATCATGCATTATATATCTGGTATCTAGACCTCATTTTTATGGCATGCTGTTGTCAGATGACAAATTAGGCAGAGAATCATTAAACTTCAGTAGAAACTAAGAGGCAGAGATGCTCTTATCTTTTCACTAAGAAGAAACAATGTGTAAGATATATTTAACTTCTTATTGCCATTTCACTTAACCTAGGGCATCTCACAAGTTCCATGTGGCAGTTTGGTCTTCTAGATTAGGCTCTTCCATGTTTCTGTTTGTACAGCATTGATAATTGCCCTCACCTATCTAGCAATACATTCATTTACAAATTCAGGGATATCTGATCATTGGCCCCACAAACACTTGTGATCAAAGAACTGTGTCCAGGAATTGTTATATTTTGTCCAGTTTCCCTCTTGCAAATACCTAGCTGAAAAAGCCTGAGATCTTTCCCATGACAAATATTGTTTATATACCTTGCAACAATTCAGAACTATAGAATTATCAGTCTTCGCCTTGATCTCAGATATATTGTGAAATGTAGTGTGTAGTGTATCGGGAATATAGATGTGGAGATTATTTGGTCTTGAAATAAGCAGGATTAGGAAGAAACTATATCATGGATCTTTCTGGAATCTGCCTTCATATGCTTATCAGTTTGATCATTTCCTGAAAAATAACTGCAGTAAGTTGCAACAAGCATTGTTAATATGTCATGTCTGTAGAATTGGTAGATTCTCAGTTTTTTAACAGGATCTTATTCACTTTAGTTCATCTGTGCTTCAAGGAGATCTGTGCTTTCTTGACTTGTCTTTAAAGGACTGTAGAGGACTTCATTATTTGTCAACAAAGTGGTGTATATTTTCTTACCCTATGTTGAATCCCTTTAAACTCTCAACTATAAAATCTGTGCTGTATTTTCATACATTAGAAGGACTTTCTTGTCGTAACTATTACTTCCACTGAAAACATGAAAATTAAGGGAAAGAACTGCTTTAAATTTGAGTACTGCCTGATTAGCTACAATTAAATTTTCTAACTTGACTATATAGTCTTTTTAGAGAACTGTGCTACTAAAGAATTTTAAGCAGACTCATGGCTTTTAGAAAATGGATGAAATTATTACTGCAAATCCTCAGACAGAAACTTTTTAAAATAAGGTATCATAGTGAAGAAGCACTAAACAGCACTGAAACAGTGAAATAAAGTTAAATGGCAAATGCTTCCTTTTCACTGAAAAGTGCCATATCTTCTTCCAGCCATTTCAACCATGGAGGGCACTGCATAATCCAAAACTGCGAGTGCATTTGTATGGTCCCAATGAGTCATCAACACAATGAATTAAAAAGAGATTTTCTCTAAAGTGTATGAAACTAACTTGAGGCATTAACAACCAAGTATATGCAGCTATAGGTGACCTTTACAAGCTATACATAAATCTTTAAAGTAGAGAGCAAAGAGTGATACAGAATATTATTGTCATACCACTGATAGGTAAAAAATGAATGTCTTAGTTGCGAGTTTGAGGATGACAAACCAAAAGGGAAACAAGAAAGTTTACCTCGTTTGTCTATATCTGGTTAGTTTGCAAGTCATAACACAGAATTTGGGTACTTTAAAAAATGGAAGCATATCTATTATGTCCGTTTTTGAATAGTCTACACCATATGTCTTTTAAGGCTTAAAAACCTACAGCAGCCTTTGATGAACAGGGAAACAAGTGTAAATAACACTTCTGTTATAAAATATGGATAAGGCAAAAAATATGCAACAGGCACTTAGGAAGTCTAACTGATCTTCTACCAGTTCAGACCACTGGTCTACTATCTGCAGTAAGTAGCAACAGGTCTCTGTGGTTTCAAATAAGGCTCTTTAGCCCTTCCTGGAACTGTTAGGGATCAAACCTAAGATATTTTGTTTCAAATATTTGTCCCCATGTTGTGGGATCTCAGAGTTTTGGACAAGTAAAAATAATTTTTAACATCTCCAAATGTAAATGATACAAATTTTAACAGACTACAAATATATTACATAATTTAATATAAGTTAACATAAGTTAAAACATGTTATAATGTTAATAAGCCTAAAATCATGTACGGTTTTGGAAAAGTAAGTAGGCTTTAATAACAACAAAGTATGTTTTGACATGATGGCAGAAAAAAAAAGTCTTGCACCGATTGGCCCACTCCTACATCCTCCAAAAATGTATTGCTCCCAGTAGTGGAAGACAGAAGAAGACTCCTTTAGTATATTTCAATCCTAGAGTGGGTATTCCTGAAACCTTTTGGTTCTATTACTGAACCATAAACTTGTTCTGTAGAAGCTTGATATAGCAAATGATTCCTTTCAGTTGTAACTCTCTGAATGTGTAAACTTTGCAGCATCTTGTTGTGGAAGACAGTAGATTTGACTGCTTCCTAGCAAGGAGATAAATGTATCAGTGAGGTAGTCAGAATGAGATCTTCTGTGAATATTGCTCCTGGACAGAAATGAAAGACAGAGCTGTTCAGCAAAACAGAAGTGGTATGTTAATACCTGGAAATGTTCATCTTGACAGCAGCTGGTCAAATAAGCTTTTTTACATATAATGTCTTCTGTCCTGAAATTTAGCAGGATAAAATCCAAGAGAAGACATGGTAGCTAATGCTGAGTAAGTCTAAAGGGAGCACGTTGCACTATCTTCATGTACTAGTGAAAACTATTGCCTTATTGGATTGGACAAGAGCTCAATACAAGGAGGTGATAGTGGACAAATTGCCAGCTGATTCAAAATTTTATTTGTTTTAAGTGGTGCAAGGCAAGTTGATAGATGTGCTCTAAAAAGAGCAGTCAATAACAAAACTTCCCCTTTCATCCCTATCTTGTTATATTACTACATTTAACCATTTCTCATATCTCTCATAGGAGAGGCATCTGCAGCACCTTTCAGCATACCAAACCAACAAGGAGTTTGTAGTCAAGATACTGTATCGCCCTTCTTAAACAAAATGCCTCAGGTTTCCAGTCTTGGTCAAGATGACTTCCAAATGACTCCCAGAGAAACAATTGGTAGCTTGGAAGTAGTTGTTAGGAAGAATAATTCACTAATATCTGTAGGTGAAACAGCAGCAGTAGAAGATGAAAATCCAGAACAAAACTCAGAAACCATTGACGGGCTGTCAGCAATCAAGAGGATTTTGAGGACACCCAAGGAAAAACCAGAGACCATGGAGGCACTCTCTGGGCTCAGAAAGATTTTGAGGACACCTAAACAAAAACCAGAGACTGTTGAGGGTCTTTCTGGGGTCAAGAGGATCTTGAGGACACCCAAGCAAAAAACTGAGCCTGCTGAAGCACTCTCAGGGATCAAGAGGATCTTGAGGACACCCAAGCAAAAAACAGAACCTGTTGAGGCACTCTCAGGAGTCAAGAGGATTTTAAGGACACCCAAGCAAAAAATGGAACCTGTTGAGGCTCTCTCTGGAGTCAAGAGGATCTTAAGGACACCCAAGCAAAAAATAGAGCCTGTTGAAGCACTCTCAGGGGTCAAGAGGATCTTTAGGACACCCAAGCAAAAAATGGAGCCCGTTGAAGCTCTCTCAGGGGTCAAGAGGATCTTTAGGACACCCAAGCAAAAAATGGAGCTCGTTGAAGCTCTCTCAGGGGTCAAGAGGCTCTTGAGGACACCCAAGCAAGAAACAGAGCCCACTGAAGTGTTTTCAGGCATCAAGAAGCTCTTAAGAACACCCAAGGAATACCTGGATCCTGTGGCAGATGATATTATCTGTTCTGAATTGATAAAAACTCCAGAAGAAACATTAATGGGAAGTTTCAAGAAAAGTCATAAACAAATAATCCAGCCTATAGGGAATTATGCTGATGAAACACCCAAGGAAGAAGTGATACTAGAAGATTTGGAAGGAATTCAAAGACAGTTGAGGACACCAAAGCAAAGATCTAAACCTGTGGAAGATCTGATTGGCATTAGCCAACTATTTAGGACACCAAGGCAGAAGTTTTTGCCAGTTGATGACCACTTGGGATTACAGAAACTTATGGCTGAGTGTAAACAGAGTGGTTTAAGTCCTGAAATAGATTACACAGGTGTCAAAGAAATGTTGGACATTGCTGATGGACATAAGGTATGCGCTCTGAGGCCAAATGTATTAAATTTTGTGGCTTTAAACTGTAAAGGTCATGAGTGCTTGAATATCTTTTGTGATGTTCCAGGGTGGAACTACAACTGTGAGGCAATTGTCAGGAACAATTAGGTAAACATAATGAATTATTTATAGCAGTGTTTTTCCTTTATCTGAATTGCATAAAAACATTTGTTAAAATATTTGGGAAGTAGATTTTTATTCTGAAAGCCTAGCAATTATTTCAGTAAGGCAAGGGATTAACTTCACCTAGTTTTTCTTTCCTATTATTATAATTAACAGTTTTTTGCACTTTCTTATTTGGCATGCTGTGTTTTATTTAACATATGAATGATACTATAATAACAGATGATTTATAGACCTATGGTCTTTTCATGTGAGCTACTCTTAACTATGTAATACTTTCAGGGAGAAATATTAGAATCTGCAAATATTATGGAAGAAGATAATGGACCTTGTGTTAATTCCAGAAATAAACTCGGTATGTACAAATATTACTTCAGTAAAATATTTAATTTACAATATGCTGTCGAAAGGAGAATAAGTAACTAAAGCTAGTAGTTTTCACAACAGCTTTAGACATCCTCAGAATAGTCCTTCAGTAGACCTAACAACACATCTGTCTAGATTTTGATTCTCTTCAGTTGAGCAAGGACATGATGAGACAGCTTGCTCCTCCCACCTACTTGGACAGGTAGCAATGACAAAGCTTTGTAGGAACACCCTCTTGTGAGGAGTAGTTGAAGGAAGCCAGCTGCATTCCTGCTTTTGCTCTGATAGGATGTAGTTAAACTACTATATCTGTCTAAATGTTTGCAGCATGATGTGATCTAATGTTTACATAGAGACTTATATGTAAATGGAAAGCATGTACGAATGACTCATTTTTGTGGGGATAGTTTGTTGTGGGTATTTGTAGAGCTGTAAGTGTAATGCTCCTGTGTAGATATTAATTTGAACATGCAGGGCCTGATGTTTTATGTCAGCATAGAGCAACAAGAATCCACCAGTTGTTTGGAAATCACTGATTAGTATGGCTTGAATGCCTGCTTCTCATACAAAATAGAAAACAATATACTCTACTAAACGGTATCTAGGAACAGAGAGCAGGTACAATTTAGCTATAACTATTTTGAGGCCCATTTATTTTACAGATAATTAAAGTGGCTGGATGATAACCCATAACATGATTTAGTGTTCTGTATTTTATTCATCTGCAAAATGAATTGTACACTATTCTGTTTTGTTTTGTTTTCTGTCACACACATTGTCTTCATCTGGATGAAATTGGTGTTAAGAATTTTTTAACAAACAAAACAAAACAGTAAAGCTCAATTCTGAATATTTAGATATAGGATGAGATACTAAAATACAAAGATTATGGAAAGTACTGTACAGGTAAAATGGAATTGTTTGATATCAGAAAACAATTTCTTTGGTAAAAAAAAATTATGACATCACTAAGCACAACCTCTCAGAGATTTTGGATAATAAAAATGTCCTTTTTATGTGCCTTTCCATGATAGCCATACTGTAAAAATAATCATGAGCATGCTTTATTTTAGAATCTCTGGAGAATGAATCTGAAAGCAAGGAAGCAAAGCTGGAAGCTTCATTTGAAGTGAAATTTCCTCTTACAGTACAAAGAAAAGATCATAATTGTGATGCAAAATTTGAAGACAACCCATTGAATGAATTAGAAAGAGAGGCAAAGTGCATGACAGAAAAGTGCCAGTTAGATAAAACTGAATCTCTAAATGAGGACAAAACTGATTCTGTGAAAGAACCAGATGCAAATCTTAGTCCAAAAGATAAAGAAATGGCTGAGCCTTTGGCTCCAGGTAGAAGAACTAGGAAACGAAAAGCTGATGAGTCCAGTACTATAGCAGAACAAACAAGGAAGATACAGAAGCATACAAGGAATTTGCGTAAAGCAAAGTCAGATAAAAATATAAAAAGCAATGACAATTTTGAACAGAGCATTGCTGCATCAAGTGCTTATGAAAGCCACATGCCAGTAACTGAAAATGTGACCAAAATATCTTCTAGAGAAAAATCTAGAAAACTTTCCACTGAGACAAATGGCAACATGCAAAATAAAGATTTTGAAACATCAGTGGAAAGTATTGGTAACAGCATACATAAAAGAAATAGAAGGGGAAAGGCTGCCCCATTAAAAGCAGAAACTGAAATATTAAACACAGCTATTAATGAATATAAAAGTGAAAGTACAAAATGCACAACACCAAATATATGTAAAATTGAAGGTCTGGAAAACAATACAGCAGAAATCAAAGAGAATGCAGTGAGGAGGGGAAAGGGAAGAAAAGTTCATTTCTTACATGAGGAAAATAATTCTATGGCTCCTGAAGACAAATGTGTTCTTGGAGATAACAGTGGTATTCCTGAAGAAGAAAGAAGTACATTTTCTGAAACTTCTACTTCCTCTACAAAAGAGAATACATCACGAAGGAGCAAAAAGAAAGTGTCTGTTTTACCACAACAGCTTTGCTTTGCTTTTTCAGAAGAGAAGCACACAGAGATTTGTGGAGACACAGACAAGAAAGGCATAAAGTTGTCTTTTGAAAACATAACTCTTACAAAAGATGACCCCTCAGTAGTTAGTTCTAGTTTTTTCCAAGGAAAGAATGTGCAGGAAATTCAAGTTGAAGAGAGTCCTAACAAAACTCAGAAGGTCCCCTTGGAAGGCATTCAAACTTCTGCAGTTCACAGTCCGTTAAAAAGGCAAGATGCTGCAAAAGGAAATCTACCCAGGAGAGGCAGAAGCAGACAAACCATTTCTCATGAAATATGTACAGATTATGACAGTAAACAGTCAGCTGAGATGAAAAAACAGAATGTGGTTGTTACCAGTGAAGAGAATCAGCCTAAAAGGGGTAGAGGAAGAAGGACTGCCCCTACATTCCAAATACCTTTGCCTCTGGAAGACATTACTCTTGCAAAAGAAGGTCCCAAAACAGACAGCATCAGTTCTGCCCAAAGAGAATGTTCCTTGCAACAAATTCAAAAAGAAACGAATCCTAATGAAACCCCAAAGGAGGCTGTGGAAAGCAATCAAACTCCTACAGAACACCATCCAGCAAGAAAGCAAAAGGTGGCAAAGGAGAACCCACCAAGAAGAGGCAGAAGTAAGCAAGCCATTTCTCATGAAACTTCCACAGAATATGACAGTAAAAAGGCAAGTGAAGTAATGGGTGTCACCATAAATGAGAATCAACAAAAAAGGGTGGGAAGGAAAAGGGTTGTGCCTATACTCCAGGAAGAAACTCTTACAAAGGAAGACCCAATAACATACAGTTTCAGCTCTGCCAAAGGAGAAGTTTTGAAACAAATTAAAAATGAAGAACCTCCTAATGAAAGCCAAAAGGTGCCCAGGGAAGTTGTACAGACTCCTGCAGTGCGCAGTCCACCAAGAAGGCAAAAAGAAGCAAAAGAGTATCTTCCTAGGAGAGGCAGAAGGAAGCAGGTAATCTCTCCTGAACCTTCCACAGAATATTGCAGCAAACAAGCAGCTGAAATAATAGACCACAATATAGTTGTTACCAAAGAAGACAATCAGACAAAACGGGGAAGAGGGAAAAGAGTTGTGCCTGTATTCCAAACACCTCTGCTAAGACAAGATAATGGTGCTGGAAAAGAAGGTCCCAAAACAGACAGCTTAAATTCTGCTCAAGGAGAATGTTTATTGCAACAAATTCAAAGTGAAGCAAATGCTAGTAAAACCCAAGAGATGCTCATGGAAAATGTAGAGGTTTCTGCAGAGCACAGCCCACCAAAAAGGTTTAAAATAGCAAAAGAGGATCCACCCAGAAGAGGCAGAAGAAAAGCAATTTATCAAGAAACAATGACAGAATGTGAGAAGAAACAGGCAGATGTTATAAAAGATGAAAATATGATTGTCAAAAATGCTGACTCTACAAAACAGAGTGAATCAAAAAGGGGCAGAGGAAGAAAGATTCCCCCTATATCCCAAGCACTTTCTTCTCCCCTTAAAAATAATAGCTCAATTTTGTCACCATCAGCCAAAAGTAAAAGTGAAGTAGAACAACCAAGTGGTGTTTCGGAAACTGCTGCTACTGTAAGTGAGAATCTGTCATGTAGAGGCAGAAGGAGAAAAACAGTTGACATAGCTGTAACAGGCTTGGCTCCTGCCAATAAAAAATCTAAATTGCTTAAGAAAGACAAGGAGGAAAAAATGCCTAAAAACTTTCAAGATTTGACAGAAGGGAATGTAGGCAAAAAGGGAAGGAGAAAACAATTAATTCTTTATGAAACTTCAACAATAAGCAATGCCCAACTAGGAAATAGTGAAAGTGATAAAACTTTGCATTTAGAAACACCTTTCAAAAAAAGGAACCAATCAAAGAGTAATAGGGAAAAACAGAACGTTGTATCTGAACTATTGCCTTCTCTCAAAGTAAGCATCACTCTGCCATCATCTTCAGACAAAGAAAGAACTGCCAGTGAAAATTCAAGCACACTTGCTGAAAATGTTGAAAAAGGGAGACGAGCAAAATGTGGTAGAAATAATAAAATAGTAGAAGGTACCAGATCTGTGAGAAGAAACAACAAAGCTATTGAAGAGGTTTTTCAAGAAGAGGGTTTGGAAAAGAAAACTTTGACAAATGAGAAACAGTACAGAAGAGGCCGAAAAAAAGTTGATACATTTGAACAAACTGTTTCTCTCAAAGAAAAAGATGTATTAACTGCAGGCAGTTGTGCTGCTTCTGAAGATCAACAGGAGGTTCTGGACAATGCTGCTTCCAGTAAGAAAGTTGCTTCATATAGCAGGGGCCAAAAATTTCATAAAGGAAAAATGCCAAAAGATATTGATCAAAGTTATACTCCTCAAAATGATCAAAATAGTGGTTCTGAATTCTCAGTTCAGATGTCAAAAAAGAATTCATCCAACAGAGGCAGAAGAAAACAAGCCAAGAATGACTCAAAGACTAGTACTACTACTTCAGATATTGTAGGAGGCTTCATTGCGGAAGATAAATCAACCAAATCTAAAAAAGGTATGTGACCTTCCTTTTAGAGTTGAGTAGGTAACCTAGTGCACTCCTGACTTAGGGAAATGTGCAAAAGGCAACCAGTTGCCTATTCCTGCTTTTAAAGAGTTTTTTTAAAGGAGTTTCAAGTTCTTTTGAAAATTATTTAAAAGTCTTAATACTTTATTACATTTGAAATTATTTACTATGCAAGTTGAGCCTCCCTTCTCTGAAATGGTTGGGACTGAAATTGTCCTGTATTTTAGATTTTTTCCAGATTTTGGAGTATAGTACCTTTTTGGAATAGATTCGCGTCTCAGTCATTCAATACTTGTGTATGAGATGCAAGACTAGCGAGAGATAGAATCTGCGGCATGGCAGGAATCCAAGCGCAGTGCTCAGCACAAATCCCTGACTCCCACTATTTCACTTTCTTTTTGCTGCCAGCCACCCACTTCGCCTCTAACGTGGTAGCTGTGGTGCTCCTGTTTGTTGGTCTCAGATCTTCAGTCTCTCTCTCTCTCTTTGCCACCATTTGCTTCTACCTTCAGGGTGGCAGCTGCAGCATTCCTCTGATCTGAAAGATGTAGAGGGAGGAGCACCATAGCTGTGCCTCAGAGGCAGAAACAGGCAGCTGGCAACAAAAAAAAAAAATCAGATTCTGAAGGTTTTTGGATTTCAAGATAATGGAGGCTCAACGTGTGCTAGAAATTCGGACACCATAAACTTAGTTCTAAAATGGCTTTGTTAGAACTTTGAGTGATACTGGATATAGTGTGGTATTGATTGTGATTTGAATGACAGGCAGGGAGGTTCTAGTCAATTTTTACAGGAAAACATCATTCCAGGGAAGGCAAATAAGTGAGCAAGATGTTCAGCCAGTGATGTAGATAGACTTAGATTCACGCTCACAGTCAGTAATACTTAGCATGTGCAATATTTGTATTATGTGGACTTTAAAGATAACGCACATGCAGATACTTGCACGTACCTTCATGAATAGGGATCTGTAGATAATGAGAATGCTGTATTGTATAATCTGGCTGTTTCAAAAAGAAAAATGTTTCATTTCATGCAATATTTGTTTTGTTTGAAAAACAGAAAAAGCGGAGAGTACAGCACTGAGAAAAGGAAAGAAAATAAAAGAAGATCATAGCACAGCTATGCCTGAGCCTACGGCAGAAACAGAAGGCAGGACAAGAAGCAGAAGAACAAGAAAATGAATATTATAATTGTTGGTGCTAGGTTCTGATTCCCTACCCCCCTTTAACATTAAGGAAACAA
Organism: Ctenosaura bakeri; assembly: GCA_948474755.1. Lineage (NCBI taxonomy): Eukaryota > Metazoa > Chordata > Lepidosauria > Squamata > Iguanidae > Ctenosaura > Ctenosaura bakeri. The sequence goes on along the minus strand of CAOLHI010000050.1, from coordinate 972,107 downwards.
TATGTCTTAAGATTTTAAAATCCAGGGGATGCTCGTCACTTAAGTATTTTGTCTGGGTAATTTTCTTCAGCTTATTTCTCAGCCTTGATAGACAAAGCTTTGTATATATCTGTTTCAAATATTTTGTAGGATTTCTTGTTTAAAGATGCAGGGATTTGGGAACTTTGCTTTTTAACTGCTGTGATCTGTATTGTCTGAAGAGATTTTAGTACTGATATTCCTGTATTTGTACATTTTGACATTAAATCATATATTCATCTTGTAACTCTTACTACAATGTTTCAGTTCAAACCTAAGATGGCTGCCACTGTGGTCCATAACTCATAGATAACATATCAGTCAGTATTCAATAATATTAGCAATGGTCAATTCACTTCAATATGGTAGTAACAGAGTTGCCAAGATGAGAACATATTGGCGTTCCTCTCTCCCAGGACATCCAAATTCCTATGAGGAGGCCATCATTTCCTGTTTTAGCTGCAATCCTATTCATAGTTTTCTGTTCAAATGTATCATTCCTAATTTTGGACCCCCAGATTCTGAATCATTTCCAGACTTTACTCTACTCATCATGGCATCTTGAACTAGTACAAAATGAGGGGATGGTTGTTGGCAAGGTGGACCTAAGGAACAGTTGGCAGAAGGCTTGGTGGCAGAACCTGTTTTAGATGTAACGGGATCACTGCCAACTGCTGTGGCTGCCACAGCTGGCCTAACTTAAGGACTGATCTGACACTACTAGACACCTAGTCTAGCATTCTAATCCCCCCTTCCAGTATAGATGTTTCTGTTTGGCAAAGATCTTGCAATGTATGGCACAGCTGCCTGAATCCCAAAATATTAAGTTGCCTGGATTGAACAGCTAGCAGTATTAGGTGGCCTCCCTTGCTGTAGCTCTTCAAGAGAAGTACTGGGTGTGAATGATACACAGAATTTGGGGATTTATGTTTATATTTTGTTTGGTTTAACTATATTTTTTGTAGAAAAATTACAATAAATACATTTTATTAAGATTTTATTTTTTTAAAAAAAGTAGAACTGACTTTTGCTTCTCCCTGGCAACTAAGTCTTTTTCATCTGTTGGGACAGAGTTGGAGACCAAGACAGCTATGACATAACACAAAAATTGGGAGAAGTAGCAACTGTTCATGTATTCAGTTGAAAGAGGCTAAACTTAGTATATGTAGGATGTTTATGTAAATAAGCAGTGCAATATCTAAACTTGGTGTCAGCAACCTTTTTTACAACAGCATCTGCATTTATGCTTGAGCTCTACACCATGGTATTTCTTTGTCCCACTCTATTGCAGTATAGTCTTCACCCACTTGTCTGACACATCAAGGACTGGAGCACAGAATTGGTTGAAAAATGGAACCCATGTACTGTAGGAAATGTGAAGGAGTTAACGGAGACTCACTTGTCACTGACCGCACATGTGCTGCTTGCAAAGTCTTATTTGGCTTGACACTTCCCCCTGCCTCAGCTTGCTTTGCAAGTAGTGCACACTCATGCAAGCAATTCCAAGTGAGGCTCTGTGAGCAAGAACTGATTAAAGAACAGAAGCCCTATTGAGTTAATGGAACTTGTCCTTAATTTGGAAGTGTCAAAAGAGTGAGTTGTCAAATAAAAAGGGCATCAAAAGGTGGGGGCTTCCTGTAGAGTGTTGGGTAGAGTGTTTACCCAGATCATCCTTCAAGAAAATAGGCATCTCCTCCACTTCCTGGAAGAAAGTAAAATCCTTTTAGGAACACCTATCCATGGAGCAAATCAAATCCAGCCAAGGATACAGAGCACACATCTTTACAAGCACCCAACCAAGGTTGGGCCTCAAGTGCACAGCAATTCTGAACAATATTTTTATGTGCCTGGTCAAGGTATGGTTGATATCCTGGCGGTGCAGGCACTCAGCTTCTTTATGTTCAGCAGGGCAAGTGGAGGGAAATACAAGGAGTGAGCTCATAATGGTAACAAGCCCCAGCTGTGGTAGAGAGGGCACCTGCTGTGGAGGATAGACAGTAATCAGTACGGGACAGCTTTTTGATGTCAGGCATGCCAGTAGAAATGCAGTGCAAATAATTCAAGGAGCCCAATTTATCTTTTTTAGAAGATTTTTTTCTACAGGAGAAGGCATCAGAACTGCATGTGCTCCTGAGTTTGCGCTAAGAAGACCTTAGGGGTGGGTTCACCTTTACATTTATAGTATTACCCTGCATCACAGGTGAATAATATTATACATCAAATATATATTGTTCTGGAGCTTAAAACTGGGTCTTCAGCCGTTCAGACTAGAGACTGAATACATAATATGCAAGTACCTTGTATTAAAACCAGAGTAGCAAAAGAATGTGCTATTGGGTTTCAACATGAAACTAGAGGACTCTGGTTAAATGGATGGGAACCACATCTAACCAGAAATGGTTAGCAGAAAATGGGAACCACATATTTATGCAATTTAATAATGTTATCCAGAGTAAAAGTTGAACTAGCCACTTGTGAGGCAGTACTATAAGCTCAAGCCAGATAAATTTGATTCATACAAACTAGACCAGTACTTCTTGGGCTATCTGATGTAGGAAACTGAATTTTTCCCCCTAACATGGTAGAGACTGGTACCAAATGTGTGCCCATTGAGTACAATTGTTTCGTGGAAACTCCAAGGATCAGCTGCCAACAGATCATGGTCCAGCACCAGTCCATAGACCACCATGTGGAGTAGCACTGCGCCAGACTAATTAGTCTCATATACAGAGTGCATCTCTGGGAACTTTTTATATGGGAACTACCCAAAAGTACACACCATTAAATTACTATTTCATCTATATGCACTACTGAAGATATTTTTATTGATCCTTGCCTTAAAAAGAAAACATGAAATTTTCTGCCAGTAGAGAAGGAGTCACCCAAAAATGAGTTAATATCTTCTGCTACCCAGGCAAGGCAAAGGGTCATGGGATTTAAATTAAGCCTTTTTCACTGGATTCCTGGCTCCTCTGTTGGATCCTTAGCTCTTCAGTTCTTCTTTGTGGTCTCTGTGCCTCACACACTGGGAGTTTTTGCGCATGCGCGGTAGTGTTTGGAAGATTCTAGAGCTAAGCAGCTTGGCAAGAACCCCTCCCCCATGCCCATACTGAGCATGCTCAGCCCGCCAAGCCAACGGTCTCTCAGTTCTTTTTCATCCGCCTTAGCGATTGGAAGGTTCTTGGCTTTGCAGCTACTTCTTGGCTTGGGAGCTTGAACTTGGATTCGTTTTTTTTGGCTTCTGGACTTTAGATTTGACTATTGGATTTGGCTTGTGGATTTTGGATTTGGACTTGGTGTGCTTGGATTCTTTGAACCCCTCTTTTCTTTGATAAGTCCCATGGCTGGGAAGAGTCGTTGAGGGTGAAAGAACAAGCGACTGAAGAAACTACCATGTCTTCACATCCTTCCTCAACTTCGCGTCCCACGACCACACCCTTGTTGGTGTCGGCGGCTGCCGTACTGACGACGACGACAGTACCAGGCACGGTACCATCCTCATGGCCTCCAATATCAGCCCTGCCTCGCATCTCGAAGTGCCCGTCGGGTGCTTCTGCATCAAAAGAGGCTCCTGCGGGCTCGCAAGCAGTACCATCTTCGAAGCGTCTCACCGCCGCTCAGTGAAAGCGACCTCTGTCTCATGAAACATTGAAAAAGAAGGAGAAGAAAAGAAGAAGGAGAAGCGGGGTTCACCCTCTCCAAGGAGGACCTGCCTTCTGACACCTCCTCCTACTCAACACCTGGAGGATGTCGTTGAAGAGATCGGCCCACCTGAGATAACTGAAGTGTATGAGGAGGACCCGACGGATGGCTCTTCGGCACCTTCGGGCCTGCCTGTTCTTTCTGCCGCGGTTGTTGCGCTTGGTCACCTAGAGGGGATGGACTGCCCGGAGCCTGTATTGGTCACACCTCAGGCCCTGTCTCGTCATCGGGCTGCCTCGCGTGACCGTGCTAGGAGGAGGGAGACCCCCTCCTTGGACTGGCTGGAAAGGCATCGCTCTCCGTGGTGGCGGAAGCGCTATCCGGAACGGGCCTCATCTCGGACTCCGTTAGACTCGCCCTTCTCATCGGTCTCCTAAATAGTTAGGTACGGCCGCGAGCATCTCTGGCAGGAGCAACCGGGATCGTACCGGTCCTATCCCCCAGCTTACAGGGATAAGTACCACCCGAATGTGAGGCACTGGTCTCCGTATTGTTGGTCTTGATCACCATCTCGCGGCAGATACCACACTTGGTACCGGCCTTCGCCTTCGCACTCTTATTCGAGGTCACTGTATTATAGGAGGCACCGTGACTGTTCGTCGCACTACCGGCCTGTGTCACCGCCGCCTAGAGTCACCGCAACCATGTCACACCCGGTCTCAGAGGCCCTTCCGACGCAGACCTCGGCTCCGACTCTGACCTCCACCCGGGCCATTCAACATCCGGTGCCTGTGGTGCTGCCAATCGTGACCACCACAGCGTCCCAGCCGCTGGCCGCTCAGCTGGTACTGACATCGGTACCAATGATGGTAACCGCTCCTACGGTCACCGTATCAGTGCTGGCCCGACAGCCTTCGGCAGAGAGGTTGCCATCCCAGTCCTCTGGACCTATGAGACGGAGTCTGAACTGGACTACTCAACACCAGGCTCCCATGAGTCTCCACCCTTGGCCTTCGGGGACCCCGCACCAGACTCGGCACCAGAGGATGTGAAGCAGTTCTCCGACATCCTCCGTCGAATGGCAAATGCGCTCAGCCTGGATGTTTCGTACCCAGCTCCAAATGTGCAAGACCCGGTGTTCCATTATGTGGATACCCGTCCTCCATCTACGGCACCATTGCCTTTCTTGCCAGTGCTACAGGAGGTCCTGAAACATCCCTGGACCCAACCGGCATTGGCACAACTGATACCGCATCGCCTGGAACATCTATACAGGACACAAAGGAAGGATGTCGAGTTCTTATTCAATCATCTGGTGCCCAACTCCATTGTGGTTGAGTCCTCCCAGACCAAGGGTGGTAAGAGGGCGCATACCACCCTGTCGGACTGGGAGGGCCGTCGTTTGGATACCTTTGGCAGGCATTTCTATTCTACCTCGTCGCTCATCGCCAGGGTATCCAATACACAAGCCTGCCTCGCCGTGTATCAGTGGAACCTCCTCAACCGGGTCTATCCTCTGCTGGCACACCTTCCTGAGGATCATCGGATGAGTGCTATCCAATTCTTCAACAAATCGGTAGCACTCGCCAACCAGCAGGTTCTGTCTTCGAGGCACTCAGTTGAGGTGGCGGCCCGAGTGATGGTGGGTTCCATCACTCTTAGGCGCTTCGCCTGGCTGAGATCTGCAGGCCTGCGGGAGGACAATCGGAAGAGAATCAAGGACCTGCCCTTTGATGGGCAAGGCCTGTTCCACGCTATGACCGATGAGGCGATGGACCATCTCGTGAAGGCGCGCTTGACTGCAAAGCGGATGGGGATCCATCAGCAGCCTCAGCCTTGTCACAGCTTTGGTTCCCGCTCCTCCTAGCGCCGTTCTTTTTCCTCAATGTACCAGTCCCACTCTCCGCGCTTGGCTCCGTCTCGGCCATCGACATCGTCCTCTGCACACGACCTCTTTGAAAACGCCAGTCATCTTCGAAGAAGTCTTTGTGTGGGACAAAGTCCTGTTTTTGATCGTCTGCGCAGGTCGCTACCACAGTCACTCTTCAGCCTGCCTACCGCCTTCGTAGATCAACCGAGCTTGGCCCGACATCTCGCTGAATGGCGTCACATCATGACGGACTCTTGGGTTCTCTCCATTGTCCGTCTTGGTTATGCCATAGAATTTCAAGATATACCACTGCAAGGTGTCTACTGTTCCACCCCGGCCAGCTCTGCTCTGCTACAGGAGATCCAGTCCCTACTAAACAAAGGAGCCATAGAGCAACTTCCGTCCTCGGCCAGTACCACCGGCTTCTTTTCCCGGTACTTCACGGTACCGAAATCGGATGTTCTTCTTCGTGGTCTCTGTGCCTTCATACACTAGGAGCTTTAGCGCCTGCGCAGTAGCGTTCGGAAACTTCTAGAGCTTGTTCGCTTGGCGGGAACCCCTCCCCCACGCCGGTACTGCGCATGCTCCTCCCGCCGAGCAACGGTCTCTTCTCAGTCTTTCTCGTCCGCCGTCGCATACGGAAGGTTCTTCGGTTTGTTCCTTGACTTCGTGCTTGGCTTGCTGTTTTTTTCACGGTTTTCGGACTTTTGGACTGTTTCTGACCTCTCCTTCGGACTTTCCATTTGGTTTTGGTGTTTTTTGGACTTTTCTGTTGGCGTTTCGTCTTATGTCCGCGCTCTTCAAAAAGTGCGTGTCCTGCGGACGCAAAGTTGCCCTCAACGACGGCCATAAGGAGTGTCTCTTCTGCTTGGGTGAGTCCCACAACACTCGGACTTGCCCAATTTGCCGGGATTTTACTCCCCAGACTCTCCGCAACAGGTCCGCGAGACTTAAATCCTATTTTTGGGAGCAGTCTTTGAGGGCGATCGACGAGACCTCCACTTTCAAGATGGCCGAAAAGAAGACGACCACGCCATCGACAGTATCGGCGGCTGCCGTTCCGTCCACCTCGTCGGTATCGGGCTCGGTACCGGCGAGAACGCCGATCTCGGCGTTACCGAGGATCCCCAAGCTCTCGGCGGCTGCCAAGTCAGCAAAAGGATCCTCGACGGCGAGGAAGGCTGAGGCTCCCATGAAGGAGACGCCTACTAAAAAGCGCCCTGCCGGACGGAGACAAGGGCAAGGAGAAGGAGGAGAAGAAGAAGGAGAAGAAGTGCTCCCCGGCTGGGGACGTTCAACCTCCCACTCCTCCACCGACTCTGCAGCCTTCCAAAGGGCGAGGCGAGTCCATCGATCTCTCGGACGATGAGATCGAGGACGTTCCCCAAGAGCGCCCGGACTCGCCTGTGGTAGACCCTCCAACCCTGGTGGAGGAACACCACCGCCCTTCCAGCCGTTGCAGGTCGGCCGACCTGCAGCAGAGAGGGCCCTCTGCTTCTCCGGAGCGGCGTTCCACTTTGTTCAGGTCCTGGTCCCGCTCTTCGGAGCGTCCGGTGGCCTCGCCGCCTCCTAGGGAAACAAGAGAGGAACAACCTCGCTCGTCTGCCTCCAGATACACCTCGGCATCCTACGTGGCCAGGTACGCGAGGGAATCTGAGTGGAGAGAGCGTCCGGCTTCCTACCGGTCACATTCTCCATCGTACCGTGATTGGTACCATCGTGACCCGAGACGCTGGGAGACCTTCTGGAGGTCCCGGTCACCTCGGAGACAGCGCAACTCACGCTCGCCTCGAGGAGAAGACCCTCGGTACCGTCGGCACCGAAGCCGTTCGCCGTCGGACCGCCGCTCCTTCAGCCGCTCTCCCTCGCCTCGATACCATAGGGCGAGAGAACCTTTGCCTCGATACCGAGCGGTATCGCCACCTCCCAGGGTTACGGCTACGGCGATGCGCCCTACGGAGTCGGTGGTGACTGGACAGGCCACGACCACCACGGCCTGTCAGACTACGCCGGTCACCACCAGGAAAGTGAAGTCTGTGGTGAGCCAGCCGAAGCGTGACACTGAGAAGCCCAAGCAGGCTGCACCCGCTGCGGAGAAGCCCAAGAAGACTGCACCCGCGACGGCAGTGAAGGAGCCGGAAAGCGAGCGGCGAGAGGACTCACTGACCTCGGATTTGTACGACTCGAGTGCGGAGTCGGAGGTTTCTGAGGCAGCCTCCCAGGAGTCTCCTCCGCTGGGATTCAGGGAGCCGATCCAGATTCAGCTCCAGAGGACGTCCACCAGTTCTCTGCGATGCTGCTTCACATGGCCTCTACCCTTGGCCTTAAGATCACCGATGCGGAGCCGGAGGATGACGATCCCGTCTTCTCCATCTTCGAGGGGAAGCAACCTGCCGCAGCCCCACTGCCTCTTCTGCCCCGGATTGCAAAAGTGGTTAAGTCCGCGTGGACAGACCTGCCTCGGCACAGACGATACCGCAGCGTTTGGAGCACCTCTACAGGGTGCAGAAGGATAACATGAGTTCTTCTTCGTGGTCTCTGTGCCTTCATACACTAGGAGCTTTAGCGCCTGCGCGGTAGCGTTCGGAAACTTCTAGAGCTTGTTCGCTTGGCGGGAACCCCTCCCCCACGCCGGTACTGCGCATGCTCCTCCCGCCGAGCAACGGTCTCCCCTTTCAGTTCTTTCTCGTCCGCCGCCGCGTACGGAAGGTTCTTCAGTTTGTTCCTCTCACGTTGTGCTTGGCTTGCTGTTTTCACGGTTTTACGGACTTTCGGACTGTCTTTGACCTCTCTTTCGGACTCCCCCTTCGGTTTTTCGTCTTTTTGGATTTCGGAGTTTGGCGTTCTTCGTCTTATGTCCGCGCTCTTTAAGAAGTGCGTGTCCTGCGGCCGCAAGGTTGCCCTCAACGAGGCCATAAGGAGTGTCTCTTCTGTTTGGGTGAGTCCCACAACATCCGGACTTGCCCAATTTGCCGGGATTTACTCCCCAAACTCTCCGCAACCGCTCCGCGAGACTCAAATCTTATTGTTGGGAACAGTCTCTGCGGGCGATAGACGAGACCTCCACTTCCAAGATGGCCGACAAGAAGACGACCACGCCATCGACGGTATCGGCGGCTGCCGTTCCGTCCACCTCGTCGGTATCGGGCTCGGTACCGGCGAACGCCGATCTCGGCGCTACCGAGGATCCCGAAGCTGTCGGCGGCTGCCAAGTCAGCAAAAGGATCCTCGACGGCGAGGAAGGCTGAGGCTCCCCTTACGGAGACGCCTGCTAAAAAGCGCCCTGCTCCGGACGGAGGCAAGGGCAAGGAGAAGGAGAAGAAGAAGAAGAAGGGAAAAGACGCTCCCCGGCTGGGGACGTTCGACCTCCTACTCCTCCTCCTACTCAGCAGCCTTCCAAAGGGCGAGGCGAGTCCGTCGATCTCTCGGAGGATGAGATCGAGGACGTTCCCCAACAGCGCCCGGACTCGCCTGTGGCAGACCCTCCAACCCTGGTGGAGGAGCGCCACCGCCCCTTAGCCGTCGCAGGTCGGCCGACCTGCAGCAGAGAGAGCCCTCTCTTCTCCGGAGCGGCGTTCGACCTCCTTTAGGTCCCGGTCCCGCTCTTCCGAGCGTCCAGTGGCCTCGCCGCCTCCGAGGGAGACAAGAGAGGAACAACCTCGCTCGTCTGCCTCCAGATACACCTCGGCGTCCTACGTGGCCAGGTACGCGAGGGAATCTAATGGAGAGAGCGCCCGGCCTCCTATCGGTCGCATTCGCCATCGTACCGGGATCGGTACCATCGTGGCCCGAGTCGCTGGGAGACCTTCCGGAGGTCCCGGTCACCTCGTCGACAGCGCGAATCGCGCTCGCCTAGGGGGACGAGGCTCGGTACCGTCGACGCCGAAGCCGATCTCCGTCGGACCGCCGCTCCTTCAGCCGCTCTCCCTCTCCTCGATATCATAGGGCGAGGGAGCCTTCACCACGGTATCGGGCGATATCGCCACCTCCTAGGGTCACGGCAACGGCGACGCGCCCTACGGAGTCGGTGGTGACTGAGCGGGCTACGACGACGTAGCCTGCCAGACTACCCCGGTCACCACCAAGAGGGTGAAGTCAGTAGTCAGCCATCCCAAGCGGGACGCTGCTGCTACCACCGCCCCGGCTGCGGAGAAGCCTAGGAAGGCAACACCTGCGGCGACGAAGGAGCCGGAAGCGAGCGGCGAGGGGGACTCACCGAGCTCGGAGTCGTACGACTCGAGTGCGGAGTCAGAGGTATCTGAGGCGGCCTCCCAGGAGTCTCCTCCGTTGGGATTCGGGGACCCGATCCCAGATTCTGCTCCAGAGGACGTCCACCAGTTCTCTGCGATGCTGCTCCGCATGGCCACTACCCTCGGCCTTAAGATCGCCGATGCGGAGCCGGAGGACGACGATCCAGCCTTCTCCGTCTTCGAGGAGAAGCGACCTTCCACGGCCCCGCTGCCTCTCCTGCCCCGGGTATCCAGACTGGTGAAGGCCGCCTGGATAGACCGGCCTCGGCTCAGCCGATACCGCAGCGGTTAGAACACCTCTACAGGGTGCAGAAGGATAACGCCGGTTATCTCTTTAATCACCCTGCACCGAACTCTGTGGTCGTCGAGTCGGCACAGACGAAGGGCCCCGGCAGGCAACACACCACCCCGCCGGACAAGGAGGGCAGGAAGTTGGACGCCTACGCAAGGAGGTTTTATTCAGCTGCCTCCTTGCAGATCAGGCTGTCCAACACTCAGGCTTGCCTCGCGGCATACCTGAAAAAAGTGCTCGATCGCCTGCAACCGGCGATGGAGGCGGTACCGGAGGACATCCGCCAAGCCTCCTCCGTGATCTACAACGAGGCCATCTCCATCGCTCGCCACCAGATGGCCTCCTCCAGGCACGCAGTGGAGATTGCCTCCCGTGTCATGGCGGGATCCGTCGGCCTCCGCCGCCATGCTTGGCTGCGACCGGCCGACATCCAGGAGGACACCAGAAGGAGGATTGAAAATTTCCCCTTCGACGGTGAAGGCCTATTCAATTCGTCCACAGACGAAGCTTTGGACAATCTCGTCAAGGCGAGGCTGACCGCCAAAAAGATCGGGCTGCAGCCGGCCACGCAAGCCCGCAGGGCCTCCACCTTCCGCCCATCCTGGCGACGATCTTCCACCTCGTCGTTCCAGCGTTCGGCCCAGTCTGGACAGTCGAGACCGTCCTCCGGCTCATCGGCCAGACGCACGATTAGGCGGCGCCCGGCTTCGTCCAAGAAGTCCTCCTCCGAGACAAAGTCTCGGTTTTGATGTGCCTGGCAGGACCTACCAACACCCACTCTTCAGCCTACCATCAGCGCTCGGAGACCGACCGACACTGGCTCGACACCTAGCGGAGTGGCAGTATGTCACCACGGACTCTTGGGTGCTTTCCATCGTCCGTCTTGGCTACGCCATCGAGTTTCTCGAATTTCCCCCTCGCGGCGTTTACTACTCCACGCCGTCGAGTCCGGCCCTCCTGGAAGAGATCCAATCCCTCCTCCAGAAAGGGGCGATCGAGCAGCTCCCGCAAGAGGCCAAGACCACCGGCTTCTTCTCCAGGTACTTCACGGTACCGAAAGCCGACGGTACCCTCCGGCCGATCCTAGACCTCAGAGGGGTGAACTACTAATCCGCCCCAAAAGGTTCAAGATGGTCACGATACCGTCGATCCTGCCCTTCCTACATCGAGGGGACTGGTTCGCCTCCATCGATCTCCGAGACGCATACTTCCATATTGCCATTCGTCCGCAGCACAGACGGTACCTCCGCTTCGCAGTCGACGACACCTGTTACCAGTACAAGGTGCTGCCGTTCGGACTCTCGACTGCCCCAAGGGTCTTCACCAAGTGCATGGCCCCGGTGGTATCCTACCTGCGGACGAAGGGCGCTTCTGTCTTCCCTTACCTCGACGATTGGCTGTTGGTGGCGTCCTGCAAACAGAGACTTACCACGACGTCCACATGACGTTGTCACTCCTGACCCGCCTTGGTCTACGGGTGAATCCGAAGAAATCCCACCTCGAGCCGGCGAGGATCTTGGACTTCATCGGGCGACGCTCGACTCGACCTCCGCCAGGGCGTACCTGCCAGAGTCTCGAGCCCAAACCCTGATCCGGGCCGCCGCTCACGCTCGTACGGCCCCGACGTTATCTGCGGGAAACGTCCAGCAGCTCTTGGGCTACATGGCTGCGACGACCGCTGTGACATCTCGCCAGGCTGAGAGCAAGACCTCTTCAACACTGGTTCGTCCGCATATTCGACCCCCTGCGAGACGAACAGACACTCCGACTGCAGCTGCCGGGAGACGTCCGCTCATCCCTCCGATGGTGGCAGTCGCGATGCAATCTCATGTCAGGGATGCCTTTCCAACAGCCGACACCGAAGGTGACGGTCGACCCACGCCTCCCTGTATGGATGGGGTGCCCACTGCGGCGATCTCAGAGTCCGCGACAGATGGACCGACGACGAGACCGCTCTCCATATCAACGCGCTGGAGCTGCTCGCCGTCTGGAAAGCCCTACGGGCGTTCCGCCACGCCGTGGCGGGGGCACGGTCCTGATTCTGACGGACAACACCACCGCCGTCTGCTACATCAACAGACAAGGTGGGACTCATTCCACGACCCTGCTCCACATCGCGCTCGACCTGTGGGACTGGTGCATTCGCCTGCACACGCATCCCGTGGCGGTTCACCTGGCCGGGCAGGAGAACACCACGGCAGACGCCCTCAGCAGGGACACCTCATCCCATCACGAATGGTCTCTCTCCGGAGAGGCGTTCAGACTGATTCGGGACCGCTGGGGCGAACCATCGATCGACCTCTTCGCGACCAGGGAAAACGCGAAGTGTCGCCGATTCTGTTCCAGAGCGGGCCACGATCGCGCCTCCATCGGGGACGCTTTCCAGCTTCCGTGGACCGGGGAACTCCTCTACGCGTTCCCGCCGTTCCCGCTGCTCGGCCGGACGATATCGAAGATCCTCGCCGACCGAGCCGACGCGATCCTGGTAGCCCCGTATTGGCCGAGGCAACATTGGTTCGCACCCCTGCTACAAGCCGCACGGGACGACCTGCTCCGGCTGCCACCGACACCGGACCTGCTCTCCCACTCCGGCGGCCGAGTCCTCCATCCGGACCTGCCACGCCTGGCCCTCCATGCCTGGAGGATATCGCACTAGACGACCCCGTCCTTGGTACCGTCCTCGTCGCGGCCAGGAAGGAATCCACCCGTCGCAACTATCAATACAAGTGGCGACGCTTCCTGACCTTCGCTAACGAGAGGAGTGAGCCGGTATCGCCCGCGGGGCTCTCGACCGTCCTGCATTTCCTCCTGCACCTCCGGCAACAGGGGCTGGCGTTTCCATCCCTGAAGGTGTATCTCTCCGCGATCTTGGCATACCAACCGCCACGGTCGGCTGCCTCGGCCTTCTTCAGGAACGATACCGTTAAGCGGTTCCTGAAAGGACTACATCATCTCTACCCGCCGGTATCGCCGCCGCTACCGCCGTGGTCCCTCTCATTGGTGCTCTCGCAGCTGACAAAGCCGCCCTTCGAGCCGATGGCGACCTCGGATGACAGGCTCCTGCCCATGAAAACTGCCTTCCTGGTAGCGGTGACCTCAGCGAGGCGAGCGGGTGAGATCACAGCTCTTCGATCCGATGAGCCCTTCACGGTCTTCCACAGGGACAAGGTGGTCCTGAGACCTGACATCTCGTTCCTGCCGAAGGTGGTGTCCAGTTTCCATCTCAACCAGGACATCATCCTGCCTGCCTTCTTCCCGAACCCGACGACACCGTTGGAGCGGTCCCTCCACTCACTGGACGTGCGTCGGGCATTGGCCTTCTACAAGGACAGGACTGCTTCCTTCCGACAGACGCCGCATCTCTTCGTTTGCTATGGGCGACGTCGGAAGGGTCACAAAGTGTCCACCCAGCGCTTCTCCAAGTGGGTAGTACGGACTATTGAACTGGCGTATGAGCTCGCGAGGAAGCCTCCGCCAGCCCTGCTTCGAGCCCACTCCACCAGAGCTGTGGCTACTTCTGCGGCCCTCCTGCGAGGAGTTGACCTGCATGAACTCTGCCGTGTGGCGACCTGGTCCCAACCGTCGACCTTCGTGCGCCACTACAGGCTCGACTGCCGGTCGCGCAGAGATGCCCGGTTTGGACGTGAGGTGTTGGCTTCCGTGCTGTAGGACCTGACCCGCCGTCCGACCGGTAAGCTACACAGTCTCCTAGTGTATGAAGGCACAGAGACCACGAAGAAGAAGAACAGGTTGCTTACCTGTAACTGTGGTTCTTCGAGTGGTCATCTGTGCCATCATACACACCCGCCCTTCCTCCCCTCTCTTTCAGGTCCCTGTAGGTTCTACGGCGGACGACAGAACTGAGGAGAGACCGTTGCTTCGGCGGGAGGAGCATGCGCAGTACCGGCGTGGGGGAGGGGTTCCCGCCAAGCGAACAAGCTCTAGAAGTTTCCGAACGCTACCGCGCAGGCGCTAAAGCTCCTAGTGTATGATGGCACAGATGACCACTCGAAGAACCACAGTTACAGGTAAGCAACCTGTTCTTATCTCTTCAACCACCCTGCACCGAACTCTGTGGTGGTCGAGTCGGCACAGACAAAAGGCACCGGCAGGCAGCACACCACCCCGCCGGATAAAGGGGGCAGGAGTTGGACGCCTACGCAAGGAGGTTTTATTCCGCCGCCTCCTTGCATATTAGGCTGTCCAACACGCAGGCTTGCCTCGCGGCATACCTGAAGAAGGTACTCGACCGCCTTCAACCGGCGATGGAGTCGGTACATCCGTCAGGCCGCCTCGGTCATCTTCAATGAGGCCATATCCATCGCCCGGCAGCAGATGGCCTCCTCCCGGCACACCGTGGAGATCGCCTCCCGGGTCATGGCGGGATCCATCGGCTTGCGCCGCCATGCTTGGCTCAGACCAGCCGACATCCAAGAGGACACCCGAAGGAGGATCAAGGATCTCCCCTTTGACGGTGAGGGCCTCTTCAACTCGACTACTGACCAGGCACTGGACAATTTGGTGAAGGCGAGGTTGACTGCCAAAAAGATCGGGCTCCAGCCGGCCACGCAAGCCCGCAGGACCTCCACCTTCCGCCCATCCTGGTGACGATCTTCCACCTCGTCGTTCCAGCACTCAGCCCAGTCTGGCCAGTCAAGACCGTCCTCTGGCTCGTCGGCCAGACGTACTTTTAGACGCCGTCCGACTTCCTCTAAGAAGTCCTCCTCGGACGCGAAGTCTCGGTTTTGACGTGTCTGGCAGGACCTCCCAATATCCACTCTTCAGCCTACCATCAGCGCTCGGAGACCGCCCGACTCTGGCTCGACACCTTTTGGAGTGGCAACATGTCACTATGGACTCTTGGGTGCTTTCCATCGTCCGTCTTGGCTACGCCATCGAGTTTCACGATATTCCACCTCGAGGCGTTTACTACTCCACCCCGTCGAGTCCGGTCCTCCTGGAAGAGATCCAGTCCCTCCTTCAGAAAGGAGCGATCGAGCAGCTCCTGCAGGAAGCCAAGACCACCGGCTTCTTCTCCCGGTACTTCACGGTACCGAAGGCTGACGGTACCCTCCGGCCGATCCTCGACCTCAGAGGGGTGAACTACTACATCCGCCCCAAGAGGTTCAAGATGGTCACGATACCGTCGATCCTGCCCTTCCTCATCGAGGGGACTGGTTCGCCTCCATCGATCTCTGAGACGCTTACTTCCACATTGCCATTCGCCCGCAGCACAGACGGTACCTCCGCTTCGCAGTCGACGACACCTGCTACCAGTACAAGGTGCTGCCGTTCGGACTCTCGACTGCCCCAAGGGTCTTCACCAAATGCATGGCCCCGGTGGTATCCTTTCTGCGGACGAAGGGCGCTTCCATCTACCCTTACCTCGATGATTGGCTGTTGGTGGCGTCCTGCAAACAGAGACTTTACCACGACGTCCACATGACGTCACTCCTGACTCGCCTTGGCCTACAAGTCAATCCGAAGAAGTCCCACCTCGAGCCGGCGAGGATCTTGGACTTCATCGGGGCCACTCTCGATTCCACCTCCGCCAGGGCGTACCTGCCAGAGACTCGGGCTCAAACCCTGATCCGGGCCGCTGCTCACGCCTACACGCCCCGACGTTATCTGCGAGAGGCGTCCAGCAGCTCCTCGGCTACATGGCTGTGACAACCGCTGTGACCTATCTCGCCAGACTGAGGGCAAGACCTCTCCAACACTGGTTCGTCCACATATTCGACCCGCTGCGTGACGAACAGACCATCCGACTGCAACTGCCGGAGGACGTCTGCTCATCCCTCCGATGGTGGCAGTCGTGAAGCAATCTGATGTCAGGGATGCCCTTCCGACAGCCGACACCGAAGGTGACGGTAACGACCGACGCCTCCCTGTACGGATGGTGTGCCCACTGCGGCGATCTCAGAGTCCGCGACAGATGGACTGACGACGAGACCACTCTCCATATCAATGCGCTAGAGCTACTCGCCGTCTCGAAGGCACTACAGGCGTTCCGCCACGTCGTAGCGGGGCGCACAGTCCTGGTCCTGACGGACAATACCACCACCGTCTGTTACGTCAACAGACAAGGAGGGACTCATTCTACGACCCTACTCAACATCGCTGTCGACCTGTGGGAATGGTGCATTCGCCTGCACACGCATCCCGTGGCAGTTCACCTGGCCGGGCAGGGGAACACCACGGCAGACACCCTCAGCAGGGACACCTCATCCCATCACGAATGGTCTCTCTCCCGAGAGGCGTTCAGACTGATTCAAGACCGCTGGGGCGAACCGTCGATCGACCTCTTCGCGACCAGGGAAAACGCGAAGTGTCGCCGATTCTGTTCGAGAGCGGGCCACGATCGCGCTTCCATCGGAGACGCCTTCCAGTTTCCGTGGACCGGGAACCCACGCGTTCCCGCCGTTCCCGTTGCTCGGCCGGACGATATCGAAGATCCTCGCTGACCGAGCCGACGCGATCCTGGTAGCCCCGTACTGGCCGAGGCAGCACTGGTTCACACCCCTGCTACGAGCTGCACGAGGCGACCTGCTCCGGCTGCCATCGACGCCGGACCTGCTCTCCCACTCCAGCGGCCGAGTCCTCCATCCGGACCTGCCACGCCTGGCCCTCCATGCCTGGAGGATATCGCACTAGACGATCCCGTGCTCGGTACCGTCCTCGTCACGGTCAGGAAGGAATCCACCCGTCGCAACTATCAATACAAATGGCGACGCTTCCTGACCTTTGCTAATGAGAGGAGTGAGCCGGTATCGCCCGCTGGACTCTCCACCGTCCTGCACTTTCTCCTTCATCTCCGGCAACAGGGCCTGGCGTTCCCTTCCCTGAAAGTTTACCTCTCCGCGATCGTGGCATACCAACCGCCACGATCTGTGGCATCGGCCTTCTTCAGGAACGATGCCGTTAAGCGGTTCCTGAAAGGACTTCATCATCTCTACCCGCCGGTATCGCCGCCGCTACCGCCGTGGTCCCTCTCGTTGGTACTGTCGCAGTTGACAAAACCGCCCTTCGAGCCGATGGCGACCTCGGATGACAGGCTCCTTACCATGAAAACTGCCTCCCTGGTAGCGGTGACCTCAGTGAGGCGAGCGGGTGAGATCACAGCTCTTTGGTCCGATGAGCCCTTCATGGTCTTCCACAGAGACAAGGTGGTCCTGAGACCTGACATCTCGTTCCTGCCGAAGGTGGTGTCCAGTTTCCATCTCAACCAGGACATCATCCTGCCTGCCTTCTTCCCGAACCCGACGACACCATTGGAGCGGTCCCTCCACTCCCTGGACGTGCGTCGGGCCTTGGCCTTCTACAAGGACAGGACGGCTTCCTTCCGACAGACGCCGCATCTCTTCGTTTGCTATGGGCGACGTCGGAAGGGCCTCAAAGTGTCCACCCAGCGCTTCTCCAAGTGGGTGGTACGGACTATTCAACTGGCGTATGAGCTCGCGAGGAAGCCTCCGCCAGTCCTGCTTCGAGCCCACTCCACCAGAGCTGTGGCTACTTCTGCGGCCCTCCTGCGGGGAGTTGACCTGCATGAACTCTGCCGTGTGGCGACCTGGTCCCAACCATCGACCTTCGTGCGCCACTACAGGCTCGACTGCCGGTCGCGCAGAGATGCCCGGTTTGGACGTGAGGTGCTGGCTTCCGTGCTGTAGGACCTGACCCGCCATCCGACCGGTAAGCTACACAGTCTCCTAGTGTATGAAGGCACAGAGACCACGAAGAAGAAGAACAGGTTGCTTACCTGTAACTGTGGTTCTTCGAGTGGTCATCTGTGCCATCATCACACCGCCCTTCCTCCCCTCTTTCTCAGGTCCCTGTAGGTTCTACGGCGGACGACAGAACTGAGGAGAGACCGTTGCTCGGCGGGAGGAGTATGTGCAGTACCGGCATGGGGGAGGGGTTCCCGCCAAGCGAACAAGCTCTAGAAGTTTCTGAACGCTACCGCGCAGGCGCTAAAGCTCCTAGTGTATGATGGCACAGATGACCACTCGAAGAACCACAGTTACAGGTAAGCAACCTGTTCTTACCATCTCCCCACCCCTGGCCTCCTCACTTCTTTTCTGTCTTGCACAAGGTAATTCCAAAGAGGAGAGAAAGGAGGACAGCTGTTCTTCCCTTTTCTGGCACCTCAGTGAGAGAGGGTGGAGTCAGGAGCTTTGTTTTGCCCCCAAAGCAGAGTGCACCCCTGCCCCCCCTGTGAACATCCTGTCCAGGATATTATAGGCAATATAGCACCAGGCAAACTGCAAACGATTGTGGTTGGTCTCTAGAAAACACACAGTCTGGCTTGCATTTTGCACTAGCCATATCTTCCAAATACTTTTCAAGGTCAGCCATTACAACAGTCTATTTGGGAATTAATTAAAATGTGGATTATTGTGAGGAAATTCATTGCTTCTATGAAGAGGCACAATTGTTGGGTAGCCAAAGCTGTGTAAAGGAATTCCTGCTTGGGCATAAAATTAATGCTGTTCTCTGGATCCTGCAGAGGAACAATCCACAATCATATGGTTTGTATTCCCATTTGCCAGCTTAAGAGGCAGTAATCACATGATCAGTTAAAACCATTTTACAGTTGACTCTTTACCCCACCTATTCAAAACTGGTTGCCAAAGGAACAGTTGTAACCAATGAACACAAATATGTTACTGAAACCTCACACTTGGGGAAGCAATGCTTCATCCCATCACTTCAGTTCTTCTCCCTTCTTTCACCTACTGCTAAATCTTGTTCTATTTCTTTTTCTACTTTGGAGACTGTCCAATGCTTTCTGACTTTTGTTGTTGTTGTGTGCCTTCAAGTCATTTCCAACTTACGGTGATCCTAAGGTGAGCCTATCACGGGTTTCTTCTGTGGCTGAGAGTATGTGACAAAATCATCTAGCAGGTTTCCGTGGCCTAGCAGGGGATTGAACTCTGGTCTCCTGGGTCATATTCCAATGCTCAAACCACTACGCTATGTTGGCTCTCTTTCTTACTTTCACTCTCCTTCATATTTGTATTGCCATATTTTTTTCAATGGTTTCCTCCTTTTTTGTTTACTTTCTACTGTCCTTTTTATTTCTGCTATAGGAAAGGAAGAAAATAAACATAAACAGAAGCAGCAGGTTTCACCACAGTGGGTATTTTGCAAGATTTACCAGTTGCTCAGTTCCTTCAGCTTGCATTTTGCAAAACGGCTGCTCATTCTTCAGCCCAGGGAACTATCTGTGCTCCTGTCTTGGAGCTGCTTCCCCACATTTTGGTTGAATTTGGATCAAGTAATAAGAGCAGAGGAGAGAGTATGGCTATGGATGAGCCCCCAGAGCTGTCATGGCAATAGCTCTTAACTCTGGGAAAGCGACATCCGTCTCATTTCACCAGAGGTGTTGCAGCAAAAGCCTTTAGCTTCCACTGATTTGTTTCTATAATGAGAGAAGCAGAGGGAATAAGAGTAGTGGAATGTTTGGTGGTGAATAGAAGTGAAACACTGAGGAGGAAGGAGGAAAAAAAAGACTCCAAACAGGAAACCAAAAAAGTTTGAATATGATAATAAATAATATTGTGAGAAATATAAAGGACAGAACACAACAAAAGCCTATAGTCAAGCCAATATGACCAATACCAAAGCATGCCATGCAATCCAGAATAATACAAAATAATATAAATGTCAATATGACACCAGAGCAGCTGATGCAAAGGACACAGACCAAATGAAGCCTATAGGCAACACAATGTATCTAAGTATCACACAGTATAATACAGTCTTGTTTGTTTTGAGACGCTCCTTTGTTTGTGAATATAAGTGGCCAGGTCACTATAGATTTCCACCAGTTGCCTTCTATCCTTGCTGTTGTTGATGTATGCCTTCAAGTCATTTCTGAGTTATGGCAACCCTAAGGCAAACCTATCACTGGGTCTTCTGTGGCTGAGAGTATGTGGCATGTCCAAGGTCACACAGATGCCATATTGGATTGCTCAAGAACTCTTGGGATGATTCCACTCCTCCTTATGGCATAGTACACTAAGTAATGGTATGCCCAGGGCCTCAGCAACGCAGTTTAGTCTCACAGTTCAAGTAGCAGAGGTAATGATCATTTTCTTCCAATTATTTGCAAGGACAATGTAATTAATCAGCGATTGCTTTCATTAGCTCCCTTTTTAAGGCAAGTTCCTGTTCTTCCTGTGGAATATTATAGCAGTGTTTAACCAGTGCTGTTCATACTTCTGGAATACAACATAGCCAGCCAAAAGGGTTTGCTACAGTACAAACACAGCATCAGGTTTATCCCTTTGTTGATAACAGGAAAAATGGGGTAAATTGTGATTCTGGGTTTATCCTTCATCATGATGCGTCTCTATTAAACACTAAGGCTATTTCCACACTAGAGTGTTATAGTGCTATGATTCCACTTTCAACATCCTATGGAATCCTGGAGTTTTCAGTTTCGGAAGGGGCCATAGCCCTATAACACTGTAGTGCAAATATGGCCAACATCTTCACTGCAGAAATACGGACTAGTATCTGAAGTACAAGAGCCAGTGTGGCACAATGGTCTGAGTGTTGGAGTACAAACATGAAGAGCAGGGTTCGATTCCCCACTCAGCCATGGAAATCCACTGGGTGACTTTGGGTGCATCACGTACTCTCAGCCCCAGAAAACCCTGTGATAGATTCGCCAAAGGGTCACCATAAGTCAGAAACAACTTGAAGGCACACAACAATAATTTAAAGCACATTCTGTGCAGGTGCCAATCTGTTCTTTCTAGGTATAAAGGAGTTTGGAAAAGGTTGGTACTCCAACACCTGGAAAAGACAAATATTGGATCCCCTCCTTATCTCTTTGAGATGTATGGAGGGTATATGGCTGCCTATCTGAATGTCAAATTATTCTTAGAGGGACTGTCCTTTTGAAAGTTCTTTTCTTTGAGGTCATTGTGCCTCCACCTAATGCCTCTTCATCTAAAAAGCCGGGTACCAAAGGATTAAAGGCCTTATAACGGGTATTTTTGCCACATATTAACTCATTCAATCTTTTTCAACCCTGGTGGGGGTCATTCATGGTTTTAATAAAAAGCCTTAATTTAAAAATTTTGAGGGGGGCAAAATGTGGGGAAATTAGTCATCTAAGTCAAAAATTTTGGAAAAGGTAGTGAAGCAGAGCAAGCTCTTCTCAGTCACAATGGACACAGGTCAAACAATCAAATGGTTGGCCTCAGTCCTCCAAGTAACTTGCCCCAGTCTCAAACTGAACTAATTAAAAATCATCCATCAAAACCTATACAGGCATTCAGTTCAGTTACTTCTCCAGAACCTACCCTCCATCTGCAGCCCAGCTCTGAAAGAATAGGAGCAATATTATCAGTGAAGTGTGTTGCAAATCCTTCACAATGGAGTAATCCAGATGTGATGTACCTAAGGCATCTGCTGCTCTGACCAGATATGCAGTTTTGAGGAATAGTTGGTACACCAGCTTAAGCTCAACTACTGGAAACTGAGATGAAAGTTCAAGATCTAGATAACTGGCAAAGGAGCAAGCAGATTTTTTTAACGTTTGTATGCATTAATTTATAAGCAAAGATTCAAATTTAGAAATAATTATTGCACCTTAAATAGAAACACAGTACTTTATTATAGTGGAGATGACTATGATCAGGTAACCTATATGCTCGCTTGGTCTGCAGTCCAATATTGGACAAGGAATTGCAAGGCTCTTCTTCCTCTTCTTAGGGTCTTTTCTTTAAATGGGACTTGCACTGGACAATTCTCCAATAGTGGCTTGCACTAGTAAAACAGGGTACGTGAACACTACTTCTGTTCTACCTTGATACCAAATTTTGTGCTGTGTGTTTGCTCATGTTTAGATTCATGTCAGATATTTGTTGTTGTTGTGTACCTTCAAGTTGTTCTTGACTTATGATGACCCTAAGGCAAACATACCATGATGCTTTAGGGAGGCCAGCCCCTCCCTAAACTGCAAACCCCAGAATTCCATAGGATGTTGAAAGTAGAATCATAGCGCTATAACAGTCTAGTGAGGAAATGGCCTAAGAGAGTACCTTGTCCAAGGGTACCCAGTGGGTTTCCATGGCCAAGCTGGAATTTGAACCCAGGTCTGCAGAGTTGTGGCTGAACACCAAGCTGCTACACCATACTGGCTCTCTCATTTTAGATGTAACATTTGTTAAATGGAGTTGTCAAAAATCAATAGTCTTGTCATGGCTTTTATGCCTGTGAATTAATAATCACAGTGTAAGTAATTATACTCTCACTTGAGAACTCCAACCCCAAAGAGATCTACTATGCTGAAACTGTGTTATTTTTGGAATGTCACCTTTTTAAAAAAATACATAAATAAACCCCTCTTGTTCTAACATTGGGTGAGAATTAGGAGCAAAGTCTAATTCACTATGAACTGCAATAACTTTCTGTCATTCTTTGCTCTTACCATGGTCTTGATATGTTATATCTGTGTGCAATTTACACTGGTATTGTTTTACACTGATTTTATAATTGTCTTATACTAAGTTGTTCAGTGTCCTGGGACTTCATATGGTCATATATGGAGGGGCACAAATCTTTTCTTAAACACATTAAGACACCCAGACATTGTAGCCATCCATCCTTTCTGCCTCGCTGCACTTTAAAGACCCTCCTGTGAGCTAGCATTACCTACGCTAAATCTATGCCTGTGATAAGGGTTTTTACATGGTCATTCACTCCAAGGTGAATGCAGAGGGACAGAACAAGCCACTGATTATCCAGCCTGGGAATTTATCCCTTGACTATGTTAATAATCAAGGGGCTGAAATGAGTTAGATATCTTTGTTTTACTAGAAGATAACAGATCATGTAAATAAGCTCTAGGATTATCTGTTATGCTATCTCTATAATACATATTTTTCCCCATGTCTCGTTAAAGCTATTTAGCAGCTTCAGCTCAAGACAAGATAAAAAAACCTTTGGAACAGTTAAATTGGCAATGTCAGGAAACTGAGCACACTTTTCAAATGTTAACAGGATGTAAACTTCTATTTATGTTTCCAATCAATTGTATCTTGCAAAAAGGAAAGAAATACAAATGAAAGTATTAGCTCATTATCTGGCTGATAATGCAGCTGGGGAGGGGGAGACAAAACTGATCACATTGGCAAGTCAGTTTAATACCTACCTTTTCATATTTAAAATTGCCTTGTCATTTGAGTAATGAATTTTCTCTGTGCTTTATGCTGAAGGATTATAGCTAAATTTTATTGTAGATGGTGCAACAACTGATGGAGCTGCTAAATCACATTTACAGCACAGGTGTGTCACCAACTGAACTAAAACTATTAACCTTAATACAATTTTTAAACAATTATTAAGCTAATCAGATGCAAATTAAACAAAATGAACCTATAAATATATGTGTTTTTCAAATTAGTAATTGGATTTTTTGATGATCTTTGGCTTGACATTGATAAGCTGCTTCTCATAACAGTCTAATTAGGCAATATGTAAACTTTGGCATTCGGTTCTGTCCTAGTGGCTTTTTCAAATGATGTTTGTAAAATTTGCAATTTCATATTACAGATTAAAAATTAAAAACTGCAGGAGGCTAACATTAAAATGAGAATTCATTTCAGGGAAAGCCCTGTAGACAAAATTCACCCTAATAGAATTGTGCATAAGGGGCTGCAAATCATGATCTATTGTTACACAGGGGAAGGCTTGTCAAAACCAGTATTGTTGGCCTGTAGTTCTATTCACTGTATTAAACCCATCCGTGAAGTCACTTTGGGGAAAATGTGAACATTATCAAAGAACAGTAAATTAGCAAGAAATTAAAGCATATACCCTTGCATTTCCAAAACAAAAGATCCCTTCATTAAAAACCTTTCATCAGTGGTTTAATATTCATAGCAGTAATTTGCATAACTAAATCAGTTTTCACTGATGAGAAACGACCAAAGTTTTTTCACTAATTTCTTTTTTGAATGAGCTTGCTAGTTTTTTTAATTATTATTAAAATTTTAAGCCAGTAGTTGGATAAACCTGCTACGTTCTGTGTACGTGTGTGTGTATGTTTAACCCTATTTTCAGGTTATTATGTGTGTGGGGAGATTCTGCAAGTGTGAGGACAAAATTGTTTTGTACACTTTAACTCTGCATATATTTTTCTTTATTTAAAATTCAAGCTTCATAACAAAAAGTAAAGATGCTGGAAACAGCTAAACCTATCCCTTTTTGTTTCCCTGTTTGCAGAGAAGGAAGATCTATAGTGCTGACAATGTGGTAATTACAGTCCTCCTATGCTAGGAACTTTCCAATATCTCTGAAAAAGGCATCATTTCCCATGTTAATTGTTCTATTTGGAAAAAAAAAGTGGGTCTCTTGTGAAGGCAGAAGAAAAAGAATAGAGGTTTTTTCGTTTTTTTTTTTCCCCAAGGCTTCTGTATTTTTTTGGGGGGGGGGATCTTTTCTATTTTGTTGGCTTAAGGACATACAACAGGAGATGCTATAACCTGCTGTTTGAAGGAGTCTTTGGGGATGATTGCAGCCAAATAATGACTTATTATCAGTTTATCACATTTATTATCAGTTTTAACACTTTTAAGCTCAAAGATGCAGCAACAGGAGGAATTTATAGTTAAACTTTATTTCAGTAATGTTATTTTTAGTAGATATTTCTGTGCTCATCGAAGATGGGTTAACTATTGTTTTATGTCTGATACTTTTGGAAAATATTTTCTTTGTTAAAAACCGTGGAACTGATATTTAAAATCCAGGAAGATATGACAGAAGAGGAAGAAGAGGAGGAAGAGGAGGGGGGAGGAAGAAAAACTGGCTTACAGCAAGAAAGTTAGCATCAGGAAATGACAACTGATAACATCTTTTCCTTCTTTGTAAATGCAGCATCTAGTGATGTATAAGCTTCATGCCATCCAGTTTGATACCAGGACGAATATCACTCCCAGAGATGTCTCATCTTAAAAAGACAAATAGATGAAACATGTTTGAAAAGTGACTAAAATTGATCAAGTCAATAAGCTTCACATGACTCAGATGCAAAAAAGACGGAGATTTCTCTCCACCTTAGAATCTTATTTAGTATCAGGCTTATTGGCTGATGCACAGTTGACACTTGGATATTTCACAAAGTCCCTGTCTTCAGTTATGGCATTTACAGTGCAACTTTGTATATATTTACCCTGAACTAAGCCCCATTAAGTTCAAAGAGGCTTACTTCCAGCTAAGTGTGTGTATGATTTCTGTCTTAAAGGTAGATGTTACTATCTTTTGTTTCCCTAAGATCATCTGTTCCTCATTTTTATTCACTGCAACATTTTCCATACCATCTTTACTGGTTACACGACAAAAAGAGATGAGAGGAAGAAGGCTGTAGGAAAAACTGAAGTGAAGCCTGAACCAAGGAAATAGGGACTGTGGTGCTGTACATACAACATATTTTATGATTTGAACAAAGTAAGGAAATTAGCTCACTGGAAAAGATCATGAGGAGATAACACAGCTACCATAAATGTTAACAAAAAAGAGAGAATTTTCCTAATGCTTTATCAGTATTAAGAACCTCCTAGTACTGAACTATCAGACTTTTCCTAGTAACAGAAGTAAAAAAGAGGTGGAGAGTTAATGGTTTGACAAATAATGAGTAGAAAAGTTGCAATGGCAATTTTGAGGTAAGAGTTCCAAGCAGACCAGAATTTCCTTCAGTCCTAACAATATTAAGTGAGTCATGTTAAGACCTTGAGGGATACATCTGGAGTAATTTCAGGAGATGGAGGAAGAAATAGTGTAACATTTTAACTTGCTTATTTCTTTTGAAATGAGGATGCTTCAGGACTTGATCACACTTCTTAGAATCACAGAATTATAAAACTGGAAGAGACCACACAGGCCATCCAGTCCAACCCCCTGTTATGCAGGAACACACATCAAAGCACTCTCAACAGATGATCATCCAGCCTCTGCTTAAAAGCCTCCAAAGAAGGAGACTCCACTACACTCCCAGGCAGCATATTCCACTGCCAGACAGCCCTGATTGTCAGGAAGTTCTTCCTGAGGTTCAGGTGGAATCTCCTTTCCTGCAGCTTGAATTCATTGTTCCTTGTCCTAATCTCTGGAGCAGCAGAAAACAAGCCTGCTCTCTCCTTGACATGACATCCCTTCAAATATTTAAACATGGCTATCATGTCCCCTCTTAATCTTCTCTTCTGCAGACTAAACTTACCCAGCTCCCTAAGCCGCTTCTCATAGGGCATGGCTTCCAGACCCTTCTTGCTCAAGCAATAGGCATTATAGATCTCTTAATGGGTTTCCTGACTGGGGTGACTACTTAGAAGTCAAGAAGATACCACTTTTACATGTAACCAGAATGTCCAGACTTTGCATGCTTTGTTACAGTCAAGGACAAAAGTCAGCAATTGAGAACTTAATTTATAGTACTGGTGTTTGTCCCTATTATAGCTGTGTTCCTAAAAGTCATTTGTGACTTAAAGTGACCCTAATACAAACTTACCACATCGTTTTCATGGCAGAATTTGTTTTGGAGGGGGGGTGTTCTTCCCTTCCTCTGAGACTGAGAGAATGTGACTTGTTCAAGGTCACCCAGTGGGTTTCCATGGCCAAGTGAAGATTTGAACCCTGGTCTTCTAGTGTCCTAGTCTAACACTCAGAGCACTACAGCACACTGGCTAATCCTAGCTGCTATGCATCGTTTCTGCCTTTCATTCATGCAGTTTTTCCCTGTCCCAATATTGTCTAATATTAGACAAGGTGCTATTAGTATGCCAACCCTCCCCCTCCATAAAAGCCAAACTAGAGGTATACAAATGAAACCATGGCCATTTCCGCACTCGAGTGTTATAGCGCTGCTATCCCACTTTTAACATCCTATGGAATCCTGGGGTTTGCAGTTTCATAGGATATTGAAAGTGGCATAACAGCACTATAACACTCGAGTGCAGAAATGGCCCATGATGAGATCTTTAGTAACATCTTTAAGAAAAGAAAAAAATCCTCTGTAGGCCTGTACTAAGTCCCTGATTACTATATCATATCGTATACTAATAAACATATCCTGTATAATAACAGCAAATTCAAGCACTCCACAAGAGAGAAAGACATACCAGTATACATTGGCATAAAAAAACAAAAAACAAACCCAAAAACTAAAAAACAGGTTTGCAGAGGTATTTTTTAAATTTGATTTTACCACTGTTGCATATGCAATGATTGCCATATTTTTTGCAAAAAGTTGGGTTATCAAATAAATAAATACATGTACATTGGAAAGGGCACATCAATTATTACAAGGAAGGGCAAAATTTAGGTTTTTTTGGCTGCTTATAATTGCAGCAGCTGTAAAAAAGAGTTTTTTAAAACTGAGAGAGAAGAAAAATGAAAGCACTGTCACTGCCACAATAGTTAAACAGTCTTAACTCTCTGAATTTTACCTATTCCCTCCCCCATATCACCCATTTTTGCCTTCTCACTTCACCTCCAAATTTCAGCTAAGTAACATATATGCCTCCAAGCTGCCTGCTGACTTACGATGAGCCCATCAATTTTACAGGATTTTTTAGGTAGGAAATACTCAGAGGTGGTGTCCTATCACCTGCCACTGAATACAGCCCATAGCACTTGGTATTACTTGGTCATCTCTCTTCCAAGTACTTATTAGGCGTGACCCTGCCAGGATCAAATAGGATCTGAAGTTTTTGGGGCAAGTGCAACTACCTTATTCTGGATCCACCCACCTGCAACAGATATAGGTAACTCCAGCAGGTTTGGGCCATTCTCTCCCCCTGATCCAGGGGACACACCAGGAGTTGCACCATCTCATCTTAATGGTGACTGGATCCCCAATTTAATTCCAAAACAACTACAACAACAACAACTCAACATTGTTCAAAAAGTGACTCAAGTTTCCTAGAGACTTCAATATTCTTGTCACTTGAGCCCTTTGTTGTATAAGAGATCCATCCACTAGTGCTAAAAACAAATCCAACTGACTGCTGGCTTTTATATTTTGGGGAAAAAAGACACCCACTCTTGTTTGACCTAATAAGAAAAGATTCAACATTAGATCTTTTTGCATAAATTTAATTTAGTCTGTAAGCCATGTTGCTTCCACTTTAGCGGTTTAGTCTACATTGAATCACCATCCTTCATTTATGAAGAATTCAAGTGAGGTCATTTATGACCCATTGCATACCAGTTCTTTTTCTATTGTTCTTTCCTCCCTCTCTTCTGTTGCCTGTCCGCCTTTTCTTTTCCACTTTTTCCACTTCTTCATTTTATACTTCCCAGTCAGTTTAAAGAAGAGTTCCAGTCAACTAGAAATCATGCTTGCTATTCTGCAAATTTTCAATTGCAGGACATTTTGTTATTGCTGTTATTTTGGAATTTTTTTCTCTAGTGAACCAATGTAAGTTTCCTGCATTATTTAAGACATGTAGTATTTGTCATTTGTAACAGTACTTCCATCGTTGAAAACTGTACAGTACATTACATAGACATGTACTACATATAGAAATAATCATGTATGTGTTGTTGATTCATTTATATGTGTTGTATGGTTGCTGCTAGTTCCAATAGTGCTCTCACTTTTCCAGTGTAAATTTGACCTCTCTTGTCTGTGTGCCCTTGTCTTCATTTCAGCTGAAATCCTGAAGCTATAGATTCCACCCAAGCATACATCAAGCGCCGTGCCCCTATGGCCCTGTCCTATTTATAGAAATTTCTAACAGCTTCCATTCAAATAGTGTTTCAGATCAACATGGAAAATGAACTTCAGGTCTCATTTGAATACAGTGTTCTTCACATTCAAAACCACAACACAATTTTGCATGATTTATGAGCAGTTACTGCCAAGAGGCAGAAGCTCAGAGGGCACAAATATTGAAAGAGCAGTGTTACTGTGGTCCAGGCCTACCCAGAGATAGCACTTGATATCGTTTTGATATCAAACCATTCAGCTTTCCTCTGCCACCCCGCTCCACTTGTTTGCGAGGCCTTCGGACAAGCACGTAAACAGGCGCGGCTGATAATCGCTGGACATTCCATTCTCCACCTAGGCAGGCTGGACAGAGCCAGTTCGACGCTTCAGGGACCTCTCCGGCAAACACCTCCTTGCTTATGTGTGATACTAACAAAGGTTCCCCTGCCCCGAGCAGGTAGCTGCACAAAGCTGTACTAAGCGCTCCGCATTTGCATACTGGCTACACTATTGTTAAATCGGCGCTAAGCCAATCATGCTAAATTCTGACCTTTCCAATGCTTTGTCCCGCTCCTAAAATGCATTGTTCTCACCGAGTAAGATATGGCCTGCAGTCACAATTCACTCTATAAAAGCCCCCGATTCAGAGACCTTCCTCGGACCACTTGGATCACTCCCGAGTTCCATCCCGCCTTGCTGCCGCTGGTGAGCCGTCCCCTCAGTCCCTCGTACTAAGACTCCATATCCACGAACTCAGTCTTCACACCTCTCCAGGACTACGAGACAGGTGTCGTATCACCCATTTTCCCTCCGAAAATCCCTACTTCCAATTCTTTAGTTAGCTGTGTGACTGTGTTGTCTTTGATATTTGTCTGTATCTAATAAAACATGGTTTTTGCTACTTTAAACCATCTGATTGCTTGACTGACCTGACCCTGTAGACGCTGGGTTGCAGGATCCTGCTAAGTTACCCTGCCTCTCACTAGCTTTAGTGAGTGCTCCAGCTAATTTTCCCCAAGTTGTGTTGTTGTTGTTTTGTTATTTGGGCACTCCTCCCGGGACCCCCAGAGAACAGGGTAACAGCAGGACTGCGAGAAGATTAACAAAACTGGGCAGTAACATTTAAATAGCATTATACTGTTAGTGGGCTTCTGTTTTGCTCTCCTTTCACGGACAGGCAAATGTGTGCTTATTTAAACAGGCCTTCAGCCTTTAACCAGTTGGACTAGAAGGATATGAAATGAGTGTGGGTTTTTTCACCTGTAATCTGTTTTATATGCTTGTAATTATTATAAATTAATGTTTTAAGATTAATGTTTAAATTGGATGAATTGTTTAAGGCTTTTAAAAATTCTTCTACTACATATTGTTTCAGCTATTTTGTTTTAACTTACAATGTAAGTAAGCCATTTTAGGCTCCAAATTGAGAGAAAATGGGATATAAATAAAATTAATAAAATTAAATCAGATAATACACTGTAGTTCAATTTCATTTGTTAGCCAAATCTAAAAGTTCAGTAGTTAAAAAGGGTCGGGGGAAGGACAATAAAAGTTTTCTTTGCGAACCTCTCTGAATTAAAAATTGTTTTACTGTACAGTATTTATATAATCACCACATTCTCAGGCTAGCTCACAAAGGCATAAAAGCAAATCATGGACAAGTGGTTTTGTGACAGCAGAAAAAACCATGCCAGATTTCTTCAGAATCATGATTTCTTCTTTGTGGTCTCTGTGACTTGCACAAATGGGGTCATTTGCACCTGCGCACTATATGTTTCAGAACTTTCTGGAGCCAGATGACATGTGTTTTGGCTGTAGCCCTGCCCACTCCTTACACACTTATGTAGCATGCTTCCTGCCTAAACTCTCAGTTCCTTTTTGTCTGTTTCAGCAGCAGTGTTGATTAGGAGACTTCTAAGTGTTAGATTTCTCTGTGTTCACTTTAATACGTACCTTGATTTGGCTTATGGTTTACAGTTTTGGGGTTCTCTTCTGCATTTTGGCACATTGATTAATTAGACTGATTACAGTTAACTTATCTTGGCTTTGTTATCATTTTTGGCTTGGTTGTTTGTTTGTTTTTTTGGACTGACTTGGACTGTTTCTAGGTGGTGTGGCTGTTACATGTTGCTTGCCCTCATTGTTTTTTGATCCCTACAGCGTTCAAGCACTGTTCCTCTTGTGGAGGTAAGATACCCAACAGGGACTGTCACTTTAAATGCCTTCTTTGTCTTAGGGAGGGACACAGTGCTGGTGCCTGCCCCCATTGCCAAGCCTTCACTTTGCAATCCGGGTGGAACTATACTGTCGGTTTAAAAGTGCTCTTTTGGGAGAAGGCCTTGAGTGCTTTGGACTGGGCTGCAGAGAACAGGCCTGTATGCATGGCTTCAGTAACAGCTGATAAGGTATGTCCTCATTCATCTTTTTCAGACTCATTGGTACAGCATCATCCAGTGAAGAGACATGCCTCTGAGCCTGCAATAGCTAAGCCTAGAGTCCCTTCTACACCCGTTGTGTTGCTCAGTATTGTGACTGAATATGTCTCAGGTCATCAGCACGAGAGGCATAAAGTCCCCTTGACATCAGGGAGGACTCTGGAATCATTGACTGATACTGCTTTGAGCCTTCCTCAATGTATGGAGGAGGAGGAGGAGGAGGAGGAGGAGGAGGGGGAGATCAAGCTGAATGATCCCTCTCCATAAGTATCCCAGGTATCATTAGATCAGCCACCTTTACCCATGCCTGAGTCTGATGTCTTGGTATCAATCTTGATCCAGTCTAGTCCATCATCTGTCCAGGGAGGGCTGACTCCAATGGCTGAATGACTGGTACAACCCCTAGGCCCTGTAAGATCTCCAGGGTTGGCTGTAGTCCATATCATTTTGATTGGAAAGATAATGGATTCTTCCCTACTAGCACAAGAACTGACCTCTCCTCCACCTGCCCATCATAGAGGTCCATCTTTTCATCCAGCATCAGCACCATCTCCAGACATTGACACCTTGATCACCATAGAGACCATTTCCACTTACGCAACCCCAGTGTCAGTGTGAGCATTGTTCTACCTATTCTTTATTGAGTTTGGAGTCTTGTTCACTTAGCCCTCAATATGGAAAGTCTCAGAGTCCTAGATATTGCCAATCCTGACATTCAGACTGCTATCAGAGGGACTGTATTGGTACTATGAAAGGGAGGACTCTTATGGTCAGCCTTGTGGGATGGACTATCAATATGGTTGACTCTGAACTCTTGCCATTGACTGACTACTGCTACTACTATTGAAAACATAGGTATAATAGTTGATGTGATTACCTGGAGGAGATATGTTGCTTACTTTGTCAACACCAAGAACTGGCCCATACGCTGGGTCCATCAACTTCTGCACTGAGGTGTTTCAAGTCATCCTCTTCACCTTGACATGGATCCTACAGCAGGTCTCCTTCCCATAAGGATGATCATTGGGCTGCTTCAGCTCCACCATCACTTTCCAACATGACTCCATCTGTTAGAGTGAAGCCTGAACCTTCAGCCTCCTTAGGACTGTTGATATCTACTGTGTATGAACCATCCCATGATGGTGCTTCTTGTGTTGCTATGCATCCTTCTTCATTGACCTCAGAGAATTCTTCTGCCTCATCATTGGTTTCTTCTCCTGAGCCTGTAGATGTATTTCCAGAGACTTTGGTGGTGGACTGTGATGCTGTCTCTCTGATGAATGATTTAAGATCCTTCACACATCAAAAGTTGGATGGTCTCATCACTCAATGTACAATTTCAACAGACTCAATCAAAGGTCCAGGACCTCATTTACTAATGGGTCCAGAGCCAGGCTCCTTCTCCTAAATCTCGTCTGCTACGGCTTTATCTACTATAGGTCATGAAGAAGTTCTGGATGCCTCCTTCCTCGATCCCATCAACATTGAAGAAAATTGAGGTCCTATACAAAGTTGTTGAGACTGGAGCTGAGTCTCCCCAGCACCCCAAGCCGAACTTGATAATTGTTGATATAGCTCAATTCCATCTATCTCATAAATTGCACTCTACTCCTGCGGACAAGAAGGGAAAGAAATTAGATGCCATAGAGCATAAATTTTATTCCTCCTAAGCTCTCCTTTTCTGAATAGCAAACTGCAGTAACTGCATGAGGGCATATCAACAATTTTTAAAAGATCAAGTACATTCTAGACCAGTTCCCTGAAAAGGATAGGTGGGTAACTGGTATGCTGCAAGTAGAGGCACATAGGCTGGCCTTTCAACAGATAATGAGTTCACATCATGTGGTGGACTATAGCAATAAAGCTTTGGCAGGTGCGGTAGCACTCCACTGGTATGCCTGGTTATGGTCATTGGCCCTATCTCAGCAGGCTCAACCATACAGAATCTCCCCTTTGGAGAAGGGGGACTCTCTTGCTGTGCTACTGATGACAAATAAGAACATACTCACAAAATGAGGACCACAGTCAAGAAGTTGGGCTTTCAACCTCAATCACAGAGCATAAGATTGTGCTTCCATAGGTTCTCCTCTGGAGCTCAATGTACCTACATTTCTGGGCTAGTTGTCAGCAGCAGCAAACTCCTCTTCAATCATTAGAGTCTTGGAAGACATCCTCCAACTCTAGATACAAGCTGACTCAGTTTAGGAAGAAGCATCAAGACTCCAACATGTGGCATCTTTGACTTCTTCCAGAATCATAGAGTTGGGAGAGACCCCAGGGGCCATCTAGTCCAACCCCTGCTATGCACGAACACCCATCAAAGCATTCTCAACAGATGGCCATCCAGCCTCTAATTAAAAAACCTCCAAAGAAGGAGACTCTACCACACTCCCAGGCAGCATATTCCACTCCCGGACAGCTCTGACCATCAGGAAATTCTTCTTGAGGTTCAGGTGGAATCTCCTTTCCTGCAGCTTGAATTCATTGTTCCTTGTCCTAATCTCTGGAGCAGCAGAAAACAAGCCTGCTCTCTCCTTGACATGACATCCCTTCAAATATTTAAACATGGCTATCATGTCCCCTCTTAACCTTCTCTTCTGCCGACTAAACATCCCCAGCTCCCTAAGCTGTTCCTTATAGGGCATGGCTTCCAGATCCTTCACCATTTTGGTGAATTGAGGTGCCCAGAACTTGACACAGTATTCCAGATGAGGCCTAAACAAAGCAGAATACAGTGGTACCATTACCTCCCTTGATCTAGACACCATACTCCTATTGATGCAACCAAGAATCAGGTTGGCTTTCTTGGCTGC
The DNA here is from genome assembly GCA_948474755.1 of Ctenosaura bakeri. Classification (NCBI taxonomy): domain Eukaryota; kingdom Metazoa; phylum Chordata; class Lepidosauria; order Squamata; family Iguanidae; genus Ctenosaura; species Ctenosaura bakeri. Next base: position 938,072 of record CAOLHI010000050.1, on the reverse strand, counting down.
CACATCACATCACTGACTCATGTTCAGCTTGTGATCTACCAGGACTCCTCAATCTCTTTCACATGTACCACTATCCAGCCATGTGTCCCTCATCCTATATTTGTGCATTCCATTTTTTCTGCCTAAGTGTAGGACTTTTTCTCTCTGTTGAAATTCATTTTGTTAGCTTTGGACCAGCTCTCCAATCTGTCAAGTCATTTTGAAATTTGATCCTGTCCTCTGGGGTATTAGCAACTCCTCCCAATTTGGTGTCATGTGCAAATTTGATCAGCATGTCCTCCACTCCTTCATTCAAGTCATTGATGAAGATGTTGAATAGCATTGGGCCCAGGACAGAACCCTGTGACACCCCACTAGTCACTTCTCTCCATGCTGAAGAGCAGCCATTAGTGAGCACCCTTTGGGTTTGGTCGGTCAACTAATTACCAATCCACCTAACAGCAGCCCCATCCAGCCCGCATTTTACTAGCTTCTTTGCAAGAATGTCATGGGAAACTTTGTCAAAGGCCTTACTGAAGTCAAGATATGCTACATCTACAGCATTCCCTTCATCTATCAAGCTTGTAACCCTATCATATAAAAGAAATAAGATTAGTCTGGCATGACATTTCTGAGAAATCCATGCTGACTTTTAGTGATTATGGCATTGCTTTCTAAGTAATTACAAACTGACTGTTTAATGATCTGCTCTAGGATCTTTCCTGGTATTGATGTCAGGCTGACTGGGCAATAATTATTTGGGTCCTCTTTTTTTCCCCTTCTTGAAGATGGGGATAATATTTGCCCTCCTCCGGTCTGCTGGGACTTCTCCTGTTCTCCAAGAGTTCTTGAAGATTATTGCAAGTGGTTCAGAAATGACTTCTGCCAGTTCTTTTAATATCCTTGGATATAATTCATCTGGCCCTGGAGACTTGAATTCCTCTAGTTTAGCCAGATATTCCTGTACTACTTCTCTACCTATTCTGTGCTGCATTTCTCCCCACCTCTTCCTCACCTGCTCCCCATCCCCCAGGTTGAGTACTTTGGGAGAAACCTGAGGCAAAGAAGGCGTTGAGTAGTTCTGCCTTCTTTCTTCCCTCTGTTATTAATTGGCCATCTTCTCCATGCAGTGACCCTATCATTTCTTTGTTTTTCCTTTTGCTGCGGACATATCTAAAAAAGTCCTTTTTATTGTTTTTAACATCTCTGGCAAGCGTGAGTTCATTCTGTACTTTAGCTTTTCTGACCTTCTCCCTACATATCCTGGCTATTTGCTTGAATTTCTCTTTGGTGGTGTCACCATTCTTCCATTTCTTGTATATGTTTCTTTTAACACTTAGCTCAGCTGAAAATGATCCCCCTGTTTCTACCAAAGTTTCCATCACCACTTTATCAGCCAACATCCCAGCTTTTGGTGATAGGCTTAGCAAGTACCATCATGGTTGAGCCTTCATCACTTCAGCTTCATGGGTCCTAGACATTATCAAGAGGGGTTATACCATAGGATTACAGAAGATTCAACCTTCTGGGATTCTCCATGCCACTCCTTCTTTTCTCACACTTAAAGAAGAGGTGAACAATTTGTTCCTGAAGGGGGGCATAGAACCTCTTCTGCACAGGTGTTCTCATGCTATTTCATTGTCTCCAAAAAGGATGGTGGACTGCACCTCGTCCTGAGTTCTTTGAGGCATCAGTTTTCATATCCAAACCTGATACTTCAGGATGATTACCTTCAATATCACCCTTCTCCTACTGCAGAAGAGTGATTGATTTGCCACGCTAGACTTGAAAGATGCATATTTTCATATTTCCATCTATCCAACACACAGGAAATTCTTCTGTTTTGACATGGGGGACCTACTGGGTTTGCATTCTACTATTTGGGTTATGCACTGCCCCATTTTATTTGAACCAATTGCATGGCTGTGGTGGCTGTTTGGCCTTGACTACAGGATAGCATCCTCTTTCTCTACATAGGTGACTTGCTTTTGGTTGCCCCTACTCTCAGGTGTCTACTCCAGGACATCAACACCACAATAAACCTCTCTGTCTCATAGTAAATTATAGGAAGTCTTGTGTGAAACTGTCACAGCCTTCAGATCAGATTCATTGGCACCTTCCTAGATTCTCAGGCTCAAGTGGTCTTCCTTTCAGAGGACAGGAATCTGTTCCTTTGCTGAGCCATTCTTGGTGTCTCCAAAGAAGTTAAATCTGTGCTTGGGATGTACAGGTGCTCCTGGGTCTCACAGTGGCCATGACACCTTGTGCCAGGCTGAGAATGAGACTGCCTGAAGCTTGTTTCCTAGTGAACTTTGGCCCTTTTCTGGACTCTCAGTCAAAAATGCTTACAATTTTTCAGAGTATCCATTGGTCTCTCAGATGGTGGCTGGAACACTGCAACGTACAAACAGGAATACTCTTTGTAACTCAGTAACCATAGTCACTTCCCTAGAGGGCTGGGGAACACACTTATAAAGTCTGTCAGGGGTTGATGGTTCATGGAGGAGAGGGTATTATACATAAATATCCTCGAACTGATAGTGTTCACCAAATCTTTCAAGACCTTTGAGAAGATCCTATCAGGCAAAGCTGTTCAGGTTTTTATTAGACAATACAACCATTATATGCTACCTGAATGTGCAAGGTGGCACCTGTTCAGACATTCTGGTACATCTCATAGTTCAGGTTTGGAACTGGTGCATCTGGGTTATGGCAATTCATCTTCCCAGAGATCACAACATTCTGGCAGACATCTTGAGTTGGACACCCATGTCCTGTCATGAGTAGAAGCTATATCCAGGCATCCTCTAGAAGATCATCGCAATCTGGGGAAGCCCAACTGTGGATTTCTTTGAGTCTCCCTCAACAGACAGTGCAAGCTCTTCTGCTCCACAGCCCACAAAGGGAATCACTGTCTCAGTGAAACATTCCTGTTCAGCTGGAGACAGTCTATTGTGTACGCTTTTCCTTTGTTTCCCTTTATCACCAGGTTCATTGTCAAAGTTCATCTGGACAATGTCAGGTGCATTCTGATCACTGACCCAGACAGTTGTGGTTTATATACTTGACCAAGAGAAGAATACTTGAGGTTGCCATCCCATCTAGATCTTCTCACCCTCCACTAGGGCAGGGTGAGACATCCTGATCTGCAGACCCTCAAACTGACTGCATGGAGACTTTTCTTCTGACTTTGCTGTCTCAGTTTCTCAGACATATAATAGAAGATGCTTGTAAGCCTTTTCTGAGGCAATTCTACCATGGTAAATGTACTAAGTTTACAGACTTTCTGCGTGTTCAGGAAGTTTGGCCTGATGCGGCTATGATTTTGCATATTCTGGAATTTATGGTCTCATTGTCAGACAGGTGGTTGTCTGGTCCTCCATCAAATGTTTTCTCTCTGCAATATCATGGCATTTCCAGTGTCTGAGCTGGCCTTTTTGCTTCCTGGATCCTTCAGTGAAAAGATTTCTAGAGGTATATAAGAACTTGCATCCACCCTATTGCTGGATGGATCCTTGCATCCTCTCCCAGCTTTCCAGAAAGTCTTTTGAACCTATAACTATGTGCAACCTTAGGTTGCTGTCCTGGAAAACTGCTTTCCTGGTTGTGGTCACCTGTGCCAGGTGCCCTGTGCCAGGGACCTTTGTGTACTCTGGATCAGCCTTACCTGAGATTTCACAAAGATAAAGTGGTGCTTCCCCTGGATATCTCCTTCCTTCTGAAGGTCATCTCTGTATTCCATTTGAACCAGGACACCATGCCTCCTGCATTTGTGCCGAGCCCCACATCAGACTTGGAGCACAATCTTCATTGCCTAGACATTTGACATGCCAAGTGAGAGCAATTGGGCAGAGTATGGAATAATAAACCAGGATTCTGAGGAACTGTGTGAATATATCTTCTGCTTCTAGAAACAGCATTAAGATGTCATGTTCAAGTTGTTCTTTCCATAGTCAGTGAAACAAGAAAGATTTTCCCTGTACATCAGGAATGTGAAAAGCCTGCAACCTGCATGCAGTCTCCAGAGTGAATATTTGTGGGTCTTAGGACCTCACAGAGATTTAAAAAAAAAAAAAAGACTCCCTGTTCTCTCTCTCTCTCTCTCTCACACACACACACTCTCTCTTGTCATTCCAAAATTACCCTTGGTGTGTGTGGGGGAAATGTTTGCCCATGCTTAGAGACACCCTGCCCCCTCCAGTTTTGCAACCTTTTTTTTTAAAAAGAAAATATTTAGCCCCAGATTCCCCCAAAATGTCTTTTGGTGGTGTGGTTTTCATTTTCACCACACTTTGGCCACCTCTAGATTGCTGTATGCCTCGGAGAGGCCTTTTTTTGAAACAGAGGATAACTTCTGCTCACTTCCAGTTGTTAAAAAGGGCCTCCTTGGGGACTAAAATGGCACAAGGCACCAGAATCTGATGAGAATGTCTCCCATGTTTCCCTAGAGGACAAGAGCAGGTGCAGTGGGTGGTATTGGCCCTCCAAGTTGTCCTGGGATGCTAAAGCGGCCCCCTAGCCTTCGATAGTTGCCTTCTCCAACCAGGTCATAGCTGGGTGGCTGGGGAACAATGCGACTGAAACGAAGGAAGCCATTTTCCCATATATGTAATAGAACACTTTTCTATTAGACATCTTTGAATCTACCTGTTAGTTGTGCAAAAAAAAAAAGCACAGCACAGCTGCATCTTTCTCTGTAAGGTATCCTTGTACAATGATTGGAGATGAGTTGATTCAAGACAGGGATATCAACAAATGTGAAGGCACTTACTATTTCTTCTGGTGGCACAGTGGTTAAATGCTAGTACTGCAGCCACAACATTGTGAGTTCGATCCTGCAGGGCTCCAGGTTGACTCAGCCTTCCATCCTTCTGTAGGTTGGTAAAATGAGTAACCAGCTGGTTGGGGACAATTAGGTAAATACATTGTAAACCACCTAAGGAGTGCTTCGCACTGATAAGTGATATAGAAATGTAACTGCTATTGCTATTGCTATCATTATTGTGATGTAGTTGATTTGAGATTCCTAGAAGTAAACACTGACACAAACATTGCCTTGATCTAGATTCCCAAATATTATGATGAGTTAAGACCCTAAACTGTCAGCAAGGCAAAGCTGATCTTAGAAAACTTGATGTCAAAGCTAGTATTTTACAAGTTCATTAGGAAAATGGATAAAGATACAAGTGTATACACTTTTAATTAGAAAGAAAATATGGAATTTATTTGCTTATATCAAAGGAATTTCAGTACTTTGTCTTTTGTACAGGGGAACATTGCAAACAAATTCCAGCTTGTGATGCAGCTTCGGTCCTTGATGTATTCCTAAAAGTATTCCTGAATGTTCAAATCACAATTCTGTGGTTTGGGTGCAGAGGGAATTCTGATATCAAAAATGTATTAAGTTTAATGTGCAGAGTTTATACATTGCTGAAGTGTCTCCACAGATTAAAACAACTCCATGATATATTTTAATAAAATAGATTGAAATTACTCTGGACTTGCCTGTTAAAACAGAAGCCTATGAACTGCTTCCAAGTACATGTTGTATATAAATCAATTTCATGTGGTGCTTATTCCGAATCATGAACACTAAAAAAAGGAGGGTGGTGTGGGAGGGATGTACAACCAGCTTCAACTGCTTTCTCAAATGTGTAGGGCTCTTGCAAACTAAATTTCCTGAAATATCAACAGTGCTTGTATTCACAAAGGATTACATTGATGAAAAACATTGAGCTGAAAAACGCATGTTTTAGTGAGTCCGAGCTCTGAAAATGATTTTCATTATGCATATTTGATATCTGTATATTTGAAAATCAGGCCAAATTATGTTGCTAAAAGTTTCTTCATTCATTAGGCTGAAACTCAGAATGAGATGCTTGGGTCCAAATTGACATTTGTTTTGTGAAAATCTAGGCTTACAAGCAAAAGTTTCCATTTAATGCTATCTTGCATGCTATGGAATAGCAGCTGCAAACGTTGGATGATGAAAGGGAATATAGAGGGTTTTTTAAATTTTTTTTTAAAAAAAGATGTCATAATATTAAACCAGAATGTTTCAAGCTCCAGGCTGCCAATTCTTACAATTTTACTGTTTGATTGTGCCATTTAATTTGTTTTCCTAAAGACTTTAACAGCCTGATCCTCTTGGAGCACAGTCTGATTTCTAGGCTCCCAGCATAAATACAAAGGGATATCTTGTTTGAATGCTGCAGTGCTGGAAGCTACAGCAGCCTCGTACCCTGAGCCAAGAGATGGCTCTTGGTTAAGGGGGGAAAATGACATTGCACGTCCTTGCAAAGGGCCTGATTCACTAAGAGGAAAAAAGAGAGGATGGAACTTGTGTATGTAAAGCAGAGCTTTTCAAACTTTCCATGTTGGTGACATACTTTTTAGACATGCATCATTTCACGACACAGTAATTCAGTAAGTAATTCAGTAAGTGGAGGCAGCCCCTCCACCCAAGCCTGGCCCACCACCACCATCCTTGTTGCTGTCCTTTCCGGTGTCTTTCTTGGCCAAGGGTGGCAGCAGTGGCAGCAGGAGAGTCAGCCCCTCCACTGCTCTCACAGGGTATTTCTCAGTTTGGGGTGGTGGCGGCAGAGGTAGCCTCTCCACCTGTTACATTTGCGTGACACACCTACACACTGCAGGCAACACACTAATGTGTCATGACACACAGTTTGGAAAGTTCTGATGTAATCTAACGCCATTTCCACCCTACACTGTTATAGTGCTATTATTCCACTCTCAACATCCTGTGGAACTCTGGGGTTTGTAGTTTAGTGAGGCCAAAGAGCTCTCTGGCTGAGAATTCTAAATGCCCCTCCTCAAACTGCAAACCCCAGGTTGGGACTGGAAAAGGCTATAGACAGAAGGGAAGAAGGGGTACCAGAAGTGGAAGAAGAGGTACCTGCCAACCCTTCCTTTCAATGGCAGCAAAAGTTGGATTTTTTCCCATGTTTTGCCCCCCAGGTTTTTTTTTTCCTGTTTAAATAAATCTTCTCCTGGGCCTAAAAAAACACCTCCCAAAAGAATGCAAAATTATCACCCATTCTGTAGGAGGCATGAAGGGACAGTGGGGTGTGTTTGGCGTTCCAAGATTCACTGGGGACTAATGCAGCCTCCAGCTCCTAACAGTTGCCCACCCATGCCCTAGTTGTGGAGGCCAGTTGTGCCATACACCCTATGCTAGTTTGTCCCCAAAGAGGCCTTTATTTAGAGAGAATATAATCTGGAAGTCAATTTCTGGTAAATTACTTCCTGGATTAAAAAGGATATCTTTTGTGCCTAAACAGCCCAGAGGTGTTTAGATGCCCTCTAGAGTGGTGGTGGTGGGGGGTAATTTCTCACAATAGTCCCCCAGAAGGTGGATTCTTTTTTTAAATCTTGGAGGGCTGGGTGAGGTTGAAGGGGCACAAGTGTAGGATTGCCATACCTTCTGGTCAGTTTGGTTTCACTCAATTTCTTGTCATGCGACCTGGTGCCTGGATTTGGAACACTATCTGCTCTGGATTCTAAGTTTTCAGCCAAAGAAAGAACACCAAAAAACAAAACTCCTACAAGCCTCTAGTTCCTGTAAGAATAGAATTAAGAATGGAATGGAATACTGTCACTCTTCTATCCAATAGTTTTGCACGAAACAATCCTGCTCTTGAGTATGCTGATTCCATGAATGAAGTCACACTCAGCACTCAATGGTGACAATAAAATTGTAGAGTAGACCCACTGTCTCTCAATAATAGCCTCCAGGTTCCTGGGTCAATGTTACAACTGAGGAACATCAGAGTATGGTCAAAAGAATGTGTTCAGGCAAAAAAGGAACAAAAGTTATTGTTCAATTAGGGTAGATTCTTGGGATTTTATGCTGTTTTCTGAGAAAGGTGAAGGCTGGTTCAATTAAGAATCAGCCTCCTTTAGCAGAGAACGCAAGGGAAAACACTGAATCCCTTGGGTCTCTCTGAGACTAGGGCCATTTCTGCACTAGACTGTTATAGTGCTATTATTCCACTTTCAACATACTATGGAATCCCGGGGTTTGCAATTTAGAGAGGGGCCTTTGAGGCCTCTCCCTAAACTGTAAACCCCAGGATTCCATAGGAATTGAAAGTGGAATAATAGCAGTATAACAGTCTAGTGTGGAAATGACCTAGCTTTGGTAACATAAGGCAGACAGGCAGTATGCAAATTACTCAGCTAAAAACTTTACTATTTATATTTCCCTAGAGGAAAGTTTTGAGCAAAGGAGCAGCTTAGGAGAAGGGGCACTCACAGCCTTGAGGGAGGAAGAAGAGACAGAGAGAAGGCGGCTTTCTGCACTAGCCTGTTATAGCGCGATGATTCCACTTTCAACATCCTCTGTAATCCTGGGGTTTGCAGTTTTGGGAGGGGCCGGCCGGATTACAGAGGATGTTGAAAGTGGAATCATCATGCTATAACAGGCTAGTGCGGAATGGCCGAAGAGAGGGAGGAGTCTTTTATGTGGTTGCAGACACATTGGAAATTCCCATGGTCCCATGGACACATGGATTACTATGCACTGCAACTGGTTATTCAGTAAATCTGGAAAGTTCTAGAGAGACCCTACATATAGGTTAAAAGGAGTACGTATAGGCTAAAGGTATACTATCTAAAGCCCTGTCGTTTTAAGAGTAAGTGGGTACAAGATAATGCTTGGTTGGAAAATATTTTCCAACAGTTATTAATCAGGAAGTACACACAAAATTGCCATTTTAAACGGAAAAATTTTGGAATGTATATGTTGCATTTAGGAAGCCTGGAAAAAAAAGAAAACAAAACCCACAAAATTAATACTACAATACTCTCTGTGTTTGTGCAACATGATTAACAATGAATAGGAGCCAGCGAAGTAAGGTTGTTTGACCACTGGACTATGGCCATTTCCGCACTACACACTTACAGTGCAATGATTCCACTTTCAACATCCTATGGAATCCTGGGGTTTGCAGTTTAGGGAGGAGCTAGGCGGGATGCCATAGGATTCCATAGGATGTTGAAAGTGGAATCATTGTGCTATAAGAGTGTAGTGCGGAAATGGCCTCAGACTCTGGAGACGAGGGTTGAATCCCCACTTGGCCATGGAAACCCACTAGGTGATCATAGGCAAGTTACAGTCTCCCAGTCTTCAATGCCCTCTTTGTGAATCTTGCCAAGAATGTATAGGTTCACCTTAGGGTCACCATAAGTCAGAAATGACTTGAAGGCACACAGCAACAGCAACAATAATACATTTTTAAATCAAAATTCCTGAGCCACTGCTCAAAACTATATTTTTCCCTCAGCTGCACTGTGCAATATCCACCCCTCTGTCCAATGAGTATTATTGCTGTTGTCAACTGCCGTCAAGCCAACCTTGACATATAGTGACCTCAGGAATGAGAGATCATTAAGTTATCCTATCATCAACAGCCTCACTCAGCTCTTGCAGACTCAGGACCAAGGCTTTTCTGATTGAATATATCCACCTGTAATGCAGTCTTCCTCTTTCCCTTCTGCCGTCTATCTTAGCAAGCATTATTGTCTTTTTAGTGAGTCGTACCTTCTGATTATGTGCCTCAAGTAGGACAGTATCAGTTCAGTCGTCATGGCTTCTAGAGAGAATTCAGGCTTGGTTTGCTGTAGGACCCGTTTATTTATATTTTCGGTAGTCCAAGGTATCTGCAGAACTCTTTTCCAGCACCAAATTTCAAATGAGTTAATTTTCTTCCTTTCAGCCTGCTTCATGATCCAGCTTTCACAACCATACATAGAAACTGAAATACAATGGCATGACAATCCTCACTTTAGTACATAATTATCTATCTTTATGCTTCAGGATCTTGTCTAGTTTCTTCACAGCTGTCCTTCCTAGTTTTCTTCTGATTTCTTCATTGCAGATCCCATTTTGATTAATGACTGAACCAAGGTATGAAAAATCTTTCACTCTTTCAGTGTCCTCATCATCTGCTTAAAGTTATGTAAATCCTGTTTGGTCATTATTTTTGTTTTCCAAATGTTCAGCTGGAAACTGCCTTTGTGCTTTCTTCCTTGATTTCTTCAGTGGTCATTCCAAGTTTTTGGTATTTGGCTAGTAGTATGGTGTCATCTGCATATCTTAAATTGTTGATATTCTCTCCTCCAATGTTCAAACTTCCTTTCTTCAAGTCTGATCCTGCTTTACATATGATATATTCAGCATACAAATTAAATAGACAGGGTGATAAAATGTCGCCTTGTCGCCTTGTCTGCCCCCACCCCGACAATTGGAAACAATTCCATTTTTCTGTATTCTGTCTTCTTGCTCTGAGTACAAGTTACACATCAGGACAATCAAATGTTGTGGTATAACCATTTCTTTATGAGTGATCCATAAATTTTCATGATCTACACAGTCATAACCTTTGCTATAATCTATAAAGCACAGGCTGATTTTCTTCTGAAATTCTTTAGTGTGGTCCATTATCCAATATGTTTGCAACACGATCACCTGTGCCTCTTTCTTTCCTGAACCCAGATTTGACATCTGACATTTCTCACTCCATATATGGTAAAAGCCTTTGCTGTAGAATTTTGGGCATCACTTTGCTTGCTTGGTTAATTAATGTAATAGTTTAGTTGTTACTGCAACCCCTAGTGTTCCCCTTTTAGGGGATTGCTATGTATATTGAACATTTCCAACCTGCAGGCCATATTTGTTGACAGATTTTAGTTAGAACTAGAGTAGATTCTGTTTCTGTTGTTTGAAGCAGCTCTGTTGATATGCCATCTGCTTCTGGTGATTTACAGTCACCCCTCCACGTTGACTAGGGTTGGGGCACAGGACCCCCATGAAAGTGGAAAAACTGTGAATAACTCTAGGCCCTCTCAAATCATATTTAATACACACACAAAAAGTATGATCACCATATTCAACCCACCATTGTTATCACATTGTATGTTTCTGCATTGGTTATTATAGTAGTGCTCCTTGTCCCTGTCCTCAGTTCACTGAAGAGTTGCATTCAGAGTTCCGACTCTACCATAGCATAGACTCTTTCAGTTTCTCCCCCCCCTCCTCCTTCTCCCACTGTAGTTACATTAATGGGTTTTCCCTGAATTCCTATTGATATTATTCAGCCAGACTTTTCATGAAATCCTTTGACTGCTTTTGCTACATCTCCTGTTACTACAAATGTCATCCCATTGCTTGTTAGATTTTAATATCTTGAGTAAAACACTGTGAGATTATCTGACTCAAAATGTCCCTTTTCTGTCCACTTTAGCTCACTCACCACAAATACTGCAATATTTATATGTTCTATGGTACCACTGTCATCTCTGAGAGGTCTTCCACCAATGTCACCCCTTCCACCCCACTGCTACTGCCCAGTTGCTTTTTGGCACATTTTTTCTGGATCCTTAGCAAAAGTCTGTCTGACATAGGAATCCATACCAGCACCACTGCTGCTGTCAGCATAGTCTCTTGCCTCACAGGAGCATAAAATCCCATCACCATGGAAAAGTAGTGCCCTTGGTGGGAATGCATATTATAGATCAGATAAAATTCCAGATTCCCCATAACATACCATTCACATATAATAGCATTCAATGGCATAGATATATTAGTATGTGAAGGATTTTGAAGCCTCTTTGAATTTAACTGTGAGAAAGAAGTTTATAGCATAAGCATGAATGGACTGAATCTACAAAAGTTAATGCTACACACTTTTTATCAGTCTCAAAGGTTCTATAAGATCCTTTTATATAGCACTCATATGGTCACAGGTTAGGATAAAAAGGATGTTAAATGGATGAATGAGACTGGAGAAAATAACGTTCAATACTTTTAGCTCCAGAAAATAAATAGTTAAAATGGTTAAGAATGGCATAGTTGGAAAAAATGTGATTGCTGCAAATTTGTGTTTTTCTGGCAGAATGTCTTCCTTGTACTATAATCATGTGTACAATTATCTCATCCCAATGAATTTATTTGGTCTTACTTCTGAGTAAATAGTTGCATAGTTAATGTAAAATGGAACATTGCTGTCCAAGATTCTCAATATCCAGCAAATGTCTCCCAATAGCCAGTAAATATCTCCTTAGTTTCTTTCTTATGCCACTGAACAATATTGTTGCATACACTTGCACACACACACATACACATGTACACTCCCCCACAAGAGGATTAGTAAATCAAAAGGAATTGGGTGGAGAGGAGACAACCAGTAAAACTAAGCCTTACAATATAAGATTTGTGCAAATCTCAAAACCAAGCAATGCGAAAGTGAAGAGAAATGCTTTTCTGCAACATTGAGACAATTTTAGAAAAATCAGAATGGGAGAAAAATCTAAAATCAATTTTCAAGACAAAATCTGTATGATCAAGAGACTTAGGGCTTTATCACACCAGCCTGTTGTCTTGCAGTGATTGCATTGCATGAGCAAATGGAAACATGCCACTATGGAAACAGTCACTTTCATACCTTCTCTGCAATGATACTTTGGACATGCACATTCCTGAAATCAATCTTCTGCATTGCCTTGCTGTCCCAACCTTCCTATCTATATTCATGCTACATGGTGCATGAACGTTGTTTCCTTCTTCTTCTTCTTTTGCTGCAATTGTGCAGTTTCCATTTGTATTTTGTTATTGTTGTTCTTTTGCCATAATTGCACGATTGCTGCATGTTGGTGACCATCATGTCAGTTCAATTGCACAATTATGGGGAAAAGAAAGAAAGATGTACTGAGGAATGGAGTAAATGCAATGTTATTCCTGCATATCACAATATCCTCGTTGTCCAGACACTGGAAGTGAAGTAGCTTCACCCTGCTTAGGGAATGTGAGAGGGAGAAGAGGAAAACCACATCCATTCAGACCACATGCCTGCTGGAACATTGGAACTGTAGTGGAATGAAGCAATCACACCAAAGAGCAATAGTTGAACAGCAGTGATATTGGAGCCATTCATAGGTTTTTCTCAGCAATGAAAAGATGCACCCCAATAACAATGGAAATGCAATGCAACAATGGAAGAGTCATGATGTGATAAGAAAAGATCAAACATAGAACTAAGCCAGTGAAATTCTACAACAAACCTATCATGTCATAAAGTCCTAAGAGAGTGCCCTATGTGCAGTTCTGGGGGTGCTTTAATTCAGAGAGCATCTTCTCAAGGAAAGCTCTACTTCTTGTGTTTGCAAAGGTGTATTTATTCCTTTTCCTTATCTCAAGAAGCAATTCATGATCCCAAACCTCTGAAATGTCTGCTGCAGCAGCAGCTCTTCTTTTTATTCTGGTCTTACTGGGGAGAACAAGATTCCACTCTCTTCTCTCCAGAACACAAGCTGCCTCCTGCTGAGTTGAGTGTAAAATTTTGTACTTTGTACTTAATTTGCAGCAACTGGAGCACATCCAGGATGGGAGGGGATAGAAGTTTGGAGGAGGTCACAGATAGTGGGACATTTTAAAATCAACTGAGAAACCTGGAAGGAAAAGGAATAAGTGTGGCTGCCTTGCCCAAATCCTCATCCCTACTTTTACAGTTGGTGAAGCCCCTGGCAGCTCCCCACAGAGTCCTGAATCCATGTATTGTAGGAATAGTTTCAAAGCATGGACTGTTTGGAGGAGGGAGTGAAACAGAAAGGAAATGTTAATTATGTGTTTCACAACTTATCTATAACATACGGGGAGATGAGGGTTATAAAACTGTTAAGCCCAGGGACTAACATTACCCAACTGTGCAACCATTCCTTCCACCACACCATGACAGAAAGTAACTTGCAAATGCACTTAATGAGTCTCTCAGACATGATGCAGCAACTTGGAACTGGTTTATAGTGGCCGAGAGTTCTTCATCCATAATAAACACTCTCTTTCTAGAATGCTCATTTAAAAATCTGGATTTGATCTGTTTGTTTCTGGTTATTAAATCCCCATCAAGGGAAGTCATTCAGCTGTGAATTCAGTCACAGTGGGAAAGAATGCTGCAAAATGAGGGTTAATGTTTCTTTTCTTACCTAATGATTATATTTTCCCCCTGAATTTCTTCCCCATTCACGTATTAGATCTCCTTTTCTATTTGTGTACATTCAAAATTTGTCCTGCCCAAATGACATGTGCTAATGAAGCCCATCATCACTGCTTAATGTAGCTGTAGCAGCTTGGTGTCCTATACCAAAGCGGCCTGTACATTAATCAAACTGCTCATTATATAGCGGCTTTATTATTGTAAGGAGAGCAACAGCATAGGTTGCTGGCAGCATCCTGTACTGGGCTGGATTTTTTTTTTTTTTGCAGTGTAATTATAGAATTGGGATGAATTTACATATTGCCAGGATGCTGCCTGTAAATATTAATGGCTGACTTTTTATTCATTTAGCTAATGTTTTTGAAAGATGCTGAAAAACAAAAAGATCATATCTGTATGTTGTTTTTTAATTTATTTTCACCTTTTTGTCTCCTTTGGAGCCCCCTAGTGTATCATCACTTTGTTTACCACAAATTAAACCTTCGCTGATTGTTTACCAGACTGGAGACCCATGTGCATTCCTGCAGCTCTCTCCCCATTTTTTTTTTAATAACCACAACCTGGGATTCGTTTGCAAGAGGCCCTAATCTGCATGAGAATTATACAATTAACTTTTGATTAACCACCTAGTTCTTTTGGAAACCACAGTGTATAGGATACTCTGCATTTAAATAATTTTCCTTAAATTGGGAGCAGGCCTTTCATTAAGCGGGTGAGTTTGACTAAACAACAACATTTGGAGATAATCAGGGTCAAAACAATAGGCGAGGCAGCAAGGCTAGAATGTCATCTTTAAATATAACAGCTGAGATAAAGGCACCCAGATTGTGCCTTATCAAAACACAAAAAAATCAAAGCTGTCTCTTGTCTGTGGCAAAATACCAGGCCCTGGTGTTCAGGGCGACCATTGTTTGGGTCTATAAGTGTTGCTGGATTTGCATTCAGAGAGCCCGTTCTGACACACATTACATCACGTAGGGTACTTATCTAGAATTCTGACAATAATTATCAGGAAGAATATACTCAGAATGACTTTTTTGTGATTTTTATGCATCCCCAACACAAGGAAGGGGAGATAACAGTATTATGAAAAAGGGGAGAGTCTCAAAAGACTCTCCCTGGAGCTGCGTTCTTCGATTAAATTTGCTATGCCACTCTGGTGTGCTGAACAAGTGGAAAGAAAGACGATGAGGCTTTTATATAGGGCAATAATAGTCCTGAACACAGCCCTTACCAAAAGATAAGATCCATTGTCAAAACAAACAAAAGGAGCGGTATTAAACACCACTCCAAGAATATATATTAGGAAAGTTCTGAAGGCTTTGCTTTCTTTTTTCTAAACCTTGAACCTGATTCTCTCCAGCAAGTCGCTTAAAAAAAAAGGCATTCCTAGAAGTGGCTCATTTAAAAGTGGAGTTCATTGCACAGCATCTCCCCTTCTCATCATGATATCCTGATAAGAGGTGGTTAACTTAAAAGAAATAGAAAAGAGAAAGAAAGATAATTTGCCCATTATGCAAGTGGGGAGAGGAAAGGCAGATTTTACATTCACATTCCTAAGAAACTGTGAGACCTAGCTGACATTTTTCCAATGGGATGTTCTGCTTGTGGGCTTTACATAGAGAGCTGGTGGTTCACTGGGTGGGAAGGGAATGCTGGGCTGGATAGTTTGATTTCCTTTCAGACTCCTCTTTTGTTCCTAAGTTACTCAGAAGCAACAGTGAAGAACTAGCAACCCTGCAACCTCCACTTTTACTTGTTAAACTATTTGCAGTCTCAGGGGGGAGAGATGCTGGCCACTGAAGAACGAAACACAAGAGACAAAATATGGAGAGAAAAAGGCCACAATTTTATTTGGTTATGGCTGTTACAAGGGTTGGCATTTGGATGGGTCTGGATCCAGGCATCAATCAACCTGCCTGCATTTAGAATTCTCAGCCAAAGAGCTCTTTGGCCTCAGTAAACTACAAACCCCAGAATTCCACAGGATGTTGAAAGTAAAATTATAGCACTGTAACAGTGTAGGGCAGAAATGACCTTAGAGAACACTATTCTATAATAGGAAATTATAGGGAATTCCTGCATTGAACTATACCAGCAAATCCAAATCCTTGCTGGGGATGACACTACATACCTAGGTTCAGTGCCAGTCGCTGAGTCATTGGCTACCAGACCCTGGCAAGTTTCAGGAAAAGAAAGAAACAATTGCAATGAATGGGCACACATGTGGGACTGGTTCTTAGTAGATTGCCAAATAAATAAATAAAAATAAATGCTAGTTCTCCACATCAGACAGTCTGAGAAGCACGGCTCATGAATATTAGTCTTCAGCTTGTTAAAAAGTGGGACATATGTCAGAACTCAGACTTCTGTGCAGCACCCAACTCCAGAAGCCCAAACACTTAGGAATGAAACCCAATAGTAAAAGGCTGAAGTCTATGTGCTGCGGTAGAGCCAAAGAATGAAAAATTACAATCCATCTCTACTTTGGGGTCTTAACTAATCCATGGAAAACAAATGTAGAAAACACAAATGCACATTTACAAGTAAGTAGTGTATGCAGGTATATTAATGTGTAATGTGGTATTTTGTTATGGAGGACTATCTGGTCTTTGTCTTACCTGATAAATGATCAGCCACTAGGCTGTCCTGTGTCTGAACCTGAGAGCCAGAACAGGTACAACACAGGAGATCTATGGCTACATCTCTCAACCTTTTTCTCTCATTGTAAAACAGCTGGAGAGAATTCCAGATTTTAATCAGACTAGTGAATGTGGAGCAGAACTTGGAAAAAGTTTGGACTACCAACTCACAAATCTCCATTCAACATAGCCTGTGGCATTTCGTCTTGGGTATTCTGGGGCCTGCAGTACAAGAGAGTAATTTTCCTAAGCTCTGTCTAGGAATTGCTGGGAAACTGTTAAGTGATTTCTGGAGAGAAAAATGCAGTTTTCTTTAATGGTGCTGCTTTTGGTCCAATATGACTATGAATCTTGATTTTTCATTCTCCCCAGTCTTTAGATTTGTGAATTACTAAGCCCTTATTAAAATATTGTTAAGTCTCCTGTGTGCTGTCTTATTCTTTAATATGAAAATGACACACTGAAGATTGCCTTGAACTTCCACTGCCTAGAGATGGGAGAATATAAAAAATGATGCTAAGATCTGGAGATGTTAAAGTATGTGATGTAGCCAAGTGTATTCTGGTTAGCCAAGTGAAATTCTGGGTATTTATCATGTTAATTTTCTGAAAATTTCAGCTGTTTCTGCTGAAATCAGCTAATTCTGATTTCCTGCTGAGTTGTTCTTGTTGGCAAGAATTTCAGTGCCAAGGCACATCTCATTGCCACTATTTTGTTCCACTCAGCCGCTTTGCCTGAAGTCTGTGCTTATAGAACATAGGAACTATTTGCAGAGAGTACATTTGCTTCCTTTCCAATTTCTAAGAAGAAGCGCTTCTTTCTGTGTGGTCTCTGCAGGCCTTCTAGATTTGGTCTGTGCTACTCTCCCTTTCTTTTGCCATGCATCAGATACCCTGCAGCCAGCCAGCCAACCAGCCAACATCCAGAAATTATTCTTCTGTCTTTGTCTATCCGAATCACCACTGTCAACATTATTGTTTACTGCTGTCCTTAACAGCACACAAGCGGTTCCTCTTGGAAGCGATGAGAGGAAAACTCAACAGATCAGCTACTGGGGATGCTGAGACAGCAACATTGGCAGCAACCTTGATGGAATTCTGAATGAATCACCCTATGAGATGCACTAAGTAAGTGCCCACTGGCCTGGGGCTGAGGATCCCATGTCTGCTCTCAAATTCCTCTTTATCTGTATATGTGAGACACTGCCAAATCTCAATTAGATTGTCAGTGACACAATTGGCTCTGGCTAACATGTTGGAAAACCAAATCAAAAGATGCTCTGGAATAAGTGCTCCTGATGAATAGGTTCAGGCAACCACAGTTACTTTATGACATGTTAGGGGCTAATAACAAGACAATAACAGGCCTCAGAGGACATTGCCAAATGTCTAATACACAGCATAATGTATCTAATACGTTAGACAAAAGTGAGGAAATGGTATAGGGCAGTGGTGGGCACCTTAGCTGGGTCTGGCAGCCAATGTTCTGAGACCTTCCAGAGGCTGCAACAATTCCCCAAAATTGCCAATACCAAACAATGAATAATGAGAACAACAAAACCTTGCAGTTGGTTGAAGGTCCATTTCTGATTTTGAAAAGCATGGTTTTTTTAAAAAATGTTAAACAGTGCAATCTAAAATTTGCTGGTCATGGAGGATTTCTGGAGATGCAATTCCCCCCTTTTTAGTCTGAAAAGGATGTCTGGTCCAATGAATCTGGAGGAATTAAGGCAAGTAAAACAGTTCTGGGACTCTATAGTGTCCCATTAACTCCTAGTCTAGGGAATTAGGATTAGATACCATGGAAAGAGGAAACAGAAGGTTTTTTTTTTTTTAATATGGTGGAGTTGCACTGGGGAGAATGTTAATGGATAGACAAGAAAATCACCTAAATCTGCACTATTTGTCCAGCCATAATGAATGCAACTAGTTATGAAGAAGTTATGAAGAATGGATTCCATGTCTACTTGGCATTTATACAACTTGAAGGCACACAACAACAACAATTTAGTGCTGGGGAAATTTGTCATTATTGCTTTTCAATATAAAAATAATAAGGAGTCTTGTGGAACCTTAAAGACTAATAGGCCAGAATACTATATAGAAGATACGTATGTGTAAGCGCCCGTCATTACAGTGTTACCTGGTGAATCTTGGTCCCAACCTCCAGTTCCCACTTACTGGGAAGCAGCTGCTGCTGTCAATGGGGGATGTTCACATATCACTCAGGAAGTAGCTCACTGATGTTCCCACCTCTTCCTGTGAGCAATCTCTGGTGTGACAGGCAGAAGCAAGACCCCCATCATAAATTTTCACGCTAGTGATTCCTCTTGCAAGGGGGATTGCTTCCCAATCAAAAGGGGAACAGAACCTCATCGTCCACAGCAGCTGCCTTGTGGTAAGTAGGCACTTTCACCCTATGTAGGGATTGTGAATACGTAACAGTCATGGCTGCATAACTCTAGGTTATGCATTCAAAACTGCCATAGATGATTTTGGCCTAGCGCATTTTATTTGGCATAAACTTTCCTGGACAGCAGCTGGTTTAACTAGATGAGTGAGTGGCATGTAGACTCTGCTGAAAGATATTTATACACACGCTTGGCTAGTTGACTAGTGGAGGGATGTAGTCAATAGGGTAGGAGGAAATAGAAATACAAGTATAACTATTGGTCATGATGTTTACTCATACTATCCAAAATGAAATGGGCTACTGTCGATGAAGAATTTTGTTTGATTCAGGGAAACAGCCCTGTCAGTCTTGTTTAGCATGAGAAGACATAAAGAAATTCAACACTATCTTTGAGATTAGCAAAGGAAAAGAAATTTCTAGCATAAGCATTCGTGGAAGTGGACTGTAATCCGCTAAATCTTATGCTAGACATTTCTTTTCCCTGTTAGGGCTCCTTCAGACTACCCAATAGTTCCAGTAAATGTTAGAGTTTTGTGTTTCAGGATTTCACAGCTTGTAATAGTTGTTTCTGCTCCTGCATCCAGTCTCACCCTAAACATATCAGGTTTTTGATGTATTTCAAGTTGCAACAGTGTTCAACAGCAACAGCTGTTCCAATTACCATGATCCGATGGCACTTTGTTCCTGCTTGGAGTATGGTTGAACTGTGATGTGGGTATGATTTCCCTTCACCTCCCTGTCAAACTCTCCACAAAGTCCACATTTCTCCCCCATGCTCCTCCCTTAGTAGCCACATTTTTAGCCTTGCACATTTCTTTTCCTTTCTTTTCTTTTCATTTTGAAGTCATAGGCCATTTCCTCACTGTACTGTTATAGTGCTATTATTCTACTTTCAAGATCCTATGGAATCCTGGGGTTTGCAGTTTAGGGAGGGGAATTTAGAATTCTCAGCCAGAGAACTCTTTGGCCTCACTAAACTACAAACCCCAACATTCCACAGGATGTTGAAAGTGGAAAACGGCACTATAACAGCATAGTGCAGAAAGGCCTATATTGCTAAAGCTTTAGTGCATTAACTATAAAAGAAAGAAAAGAAGAAGAAATGTTCAATTGGAAATGCAATAAAGAATGAGTAGACACACTTCCATGGCACTTTTGATGTCTTTAATCTATGGTGTGAGCCATTTCCCCTCTGTTCTGACCATCTCTCTTGTGAAATCCTTGAGTTTCAGTTTTGTGGGAAGGGCAGAGTATAAATAAAGTGACTGATTGATAAATGAACTCAGCACATCTCCTTCCTTCTCCTCATGTATCCACATTCCCTGTCTTGCACATTTAATTTTTTAATTTAGAATACAGTCTATAACTCTAAAAGTGTGTGTGTGTGTGTGTGTAAACATCCAGTTTGGCAACCCAGAAATGTAATGAGGATATGAAAGTGATAAAAAAATCTCCCTGGGAAAAGTCACCTCCTCCATTCCAAACATCATCAGTGGAACTGACCACAAGCACAATGGGAGGAACTGAGACAACAGATGCATATGTGTGAACTTTACCCTGAACTGCATTGGAAAGTTCTGGGAGCGAAAAAACTCACAACTTGAAGTGTATTTGAAAAGTTGCTATTAATACTGAAAATATAGTGTCATATGGCTATCAACATTCCCTCTAATAACAACATCTGTAACTTTCTGCCAGATCCGAAGGCTTTTGACTACTCTGTAGGAGCCCTTAGTCTCAAAGGTGCTACTGGATTCCTTTGTGTGTTTCCAATAAAACATGTCCATTCGCAGGGTGCTGCTAGACTCTGTTTTGTTTTTGCTGCAACAGATTAACATGGCTACCTTCCTAGAAAAATCTATTCAATTTAATAGACCTTTATTTGTTTGATTGATATCCAACTTTTCTCCTGGGCTTAGAAACAGCATGCAATGAAATAAAGGAAAATTAAAACATGACATGGATAAAAATGTAAAACACAATTGAAAACACGTCAATAAAAGAAAATGCATCACCCACCATGTTAAAAGCTCCTGCCACAGCAAGCAAGATCAGTCGCCGAAGGCTTGCCTAACTAAAAGGGGGTTTGCCCATTAGTGGAAAGAAAACAAGGAAGGCGTTAACTTAGCTTTCCTCTATAGGACTCCCAAAGCCTGGAGCAGCCACTTCTTTCATTCCCGGGTGTGACCCAGAAGTAAGTGGGACTGAGAGAAGGGCCGTCCCCTAAGATCTCAAAGCCTGGGCAGGCTCATATGGGAGAATATGGTCCTTCAGATGGCCTGGAGCCAAGTCATTATGATAAATTTGAAAATGTTAAGGCTGCAAAATGTCAGAAGCAAGTTTAGTTTGAACCTTGCACAAGCCATTTGCGTGTAGCCACTTGTTTTGCTAGCCTAATGGAAAAAATAAATGGGCCCATGTTTTAAACACTGTAATAAAATCTCAGTCCCTGAGAAGTTAAGCTGTAATTCAGGACCAAGATAGAGCTGATTATCTGTAACGAACTGTTCAATGCCTTGGGGGAAATGCAAGCAAATGGATTTCACAGAGGCTTCATATCACTTTGGAAGTTACCAGTATATTTGATCTTTCTTCTAATGGAGGAGAGTAAGGAGGTATTCTGTTGGGTCAGAAACAGCTGCTTCCTTGTAGACACATAAAACTGGGATGCAGCTGTTCTTGCTTGAATAGTGAGGTCTAGAATGAGCTATATTTCTTAGCTACAGAATTCTAAAATAAGCTGGTGGTCCTTTTCACTCCTCAGATGATAATTATGAAGAATGATTTAAATAACTATTTTTTTTTACACAGGGAACATTGCATTTTTGTGTTGAACACCATAATTCTTATTATGATTTGCTGTCAAGCTGACTTCGATTTATAGCAACTGTGAATGAGAGACTCTAAGAGCTCTGGTCATCAACTGCCTCACTCAGGTCTTGTGGCTTCTTTGAGTAACTAGTAGCAATTGCAAAGAAAATTATTTTTACAAAGAAAGAATGGCTCTAAAAGTAAGTTCCCATCATAGCAACAGTTTATAAAAAGTATCTCTTAAGTCTCCCATTTCCCAAAAGTAACTAAAGTAGTTACTGTTACTTATTCTCAAAACAAATCTTTTTTTATAGGTTATTGTGGGTTTTCCGGGCTTTGAGACTGTGTTCTATTAGTATTTTCTCCTGACGTTTTGCCTGCATCTGTGGCTGGCATCTGGTGGCATGGAGGATCTGGTGGCATGGAAGTTAGAGTATATATACTTGTTAGAGTATATACACAAGTCCCCGGGTGGGAGGGAGCAATTTGCATGTGTTACAGTTGGCCTGTGTGATGGCCTATTATTAAATGGGATATCCCCCAGGGTGTATGTTTGTCAGGGGATATGCATAACAGTGAGTTAAGTACATTAGCAACCCATTGTATTGTTCCCTGTAGAGGGACCTCCAGAGTCTGGGTGGTGTTCACCGGCATATTTTTTGAGTCTTGATTTTAGTGTTCTTCAGTGCTGGTAGCCAAATCTTGTTTACTTTCCGAGTTTCTTCTTTCCTGTTGAAATTGTCCATGTTTTTATGGATTTCAGTGGCCTCTCTGTGTAGTCTGACATAGCAGTTGTCAGAATGGTTCAGAATTTCTGTGCTTTCAAAAAGCATTCTGTGTCCAGGTTGGTTTATAACATGTTCTGCTACTGCTGATTCTTCTGGCTGGATCAGTCTGCAGTGTCTTTCATGTTCTTTGATTCGTGTTTGGATGCTGCGTTTTGTAGTCCCTATGTAGACCCGCCCACAGCTGCAACGTATGCAGTAAACTCCCGCAGAAGTTAGAGGATCCCTCTTGTCCTTTGCTGTAGCATTTGTTGAATTTTCTTGATCGGTCTGTAGATTGTTTGGAGGTTGTATTTCTTCATCAGTTTCCCACCTGGGAACTACACAAGTATATATACTCTGTCTCACTTCCATGCCACCAGATCCTCTGAAGATGCCAGCCACAGATGCAGGCGAAACATCAGGAGAAAATACTAATAGAACACAGCCTCAAAGCTCAGAAAATTCACAACAACCTATGGATTCTGGCCGTGAAAGCCTTAGACTTTACATAAATCTTTTTTTATTCATCAGCACAAAGCACAGCGTGAGCCATCACTTGAACCATGTAACCATGTAACCATTCTGCCTCCACCACCATTTAAGGAGGCCACACCAGATGCATATCTGGGGTGGTGCAACTAGGATATATGCCCCGGGTGCCAATGCCAGGGTGTGTGTGTGTGTGCAAAAAAAGCTGTGTGTGTAGGGCTGAGGAGTGGGGATGGGGTAAGAAGGTATGGGCGCAATTTCTATTCTTGCCCTAGGTGCTGTTTACATTAGACACACCACTGGGCCAAACCTCCATAACAAATAATAATAACTATTATTAGTTATTAATAATAATAATAATAACAACAACAACAACTAATAATAACAGCTAAACTGCAAAAGAAACAAGAGACTCTTCCATACAGAGCAAATTTGTTGCTGCTGCATTTAACACATGAACACACACATACACGCACTTTTGAAAAACACTGACAATATTTTGCTGATAATAGAATGTGTTGAGTTCCCCTCTCCTTTCCCAGTGTACTTTGATTCTAACCGAAAGGTGATACTTTTCTTTTTAAAGACTGATACATTTGCTAGTCACTGGCTTTTATATCTAGGCTTTCCATCATCTCCTCCCTCCTTCAACACACAGATCAGTCTTGCTTAGCTACTGAAGAAAAGGGCCATGAAGAGGGGCTCACTTCCAGTCTCCTTCCTGTTTCCACTCCCTCAATTGATATGGTTTCAAAATGTTTTTAAATGAATTATTAAATTAATTGTAACAGAGCTGCTTTTGTAATTGTTTTTTAAAAAACTTTTGTATTATATATTGCTTTTGATGTATTTTGTTTTTATTTTGTATTGTAACCTGCTCTGGGTCCTATGCTGGGAGAAATGCAAGATCTATAAATAGTTAGTTGTTAGTTAGTTAATTAAAACCACTTCTCTTCCAGGGCAGGAGACTACTCTCTCAATTGCCCTCTATTCCCCTACAATCTCCCTCCTCCAATCCATTTCCCTCCTTCCATCTGCAATCTTGTGATTTTCCCCTTCTTCAATCTCCCTGAGATCTCTCCACCACCCTCCTTATTCTCCTATCTCTTCGTCTCCCTCTCTGCTCCCAATGCAGAAATCTCATTCCCAGAAACAAATTTGTATTTAAGGAGCAAAAGGAGCCATTTTATGTGTGTTGGAGTGGCGGGGGGAGTGACCATTTAAACAGAAAATCAACAAAAAGAGTCAAGAGGGAGGGACCAACACAGTTTGATGTGAGACAATTTGGGACAAATTATCAATCTGGAGGAACTCAGATTATACAAAAAGCTACCTAGGATCCCAAATCTTATTCCCAAATAAGTTCAGCACCTTAGATAGCTCCTTCAAAGTCTCCAAGAAAACCGAGGGCAGATCCTCCATACCCGTGACACAGAATCCACCAGTTGCCACTGCACTTGGAGTCTTCATGTCATGGTTGGGCAGACTTCAAGCTTGTGAATTTGTCTTGGATTTGTTTCCCTAGAACCACTAAATTCACCAACTGGAACTTAATATAAAAGACACAAACTCAGAATTAAAGCATTGGAAGGACAAGGATTAGTTTTGAGTACAAGAACTAAACAGAGTACACATAGTCTACAAACTACCTTGATGGACTGTGGTTAAGCAAGAAAAGGCAGAAGGGGACTGGGCTATACTGACAGATCTCTGTACCGTCTATCTGAAAAAACTCAGTGAGAGTTTCTGGCTCTCAGTCATTTAATAACATCTCAAAGAAAATGACCCCTCTCAAAATTATGTTACTGAAAAAAAATTGAGATAACCAAGAGATTTTTTCCCTGGTAGTTAGGTTTTTTAGTAGTTAGGTTTTTTCATAGAATCATAGAATTGGAAGAGACCCCAGGGACCATCTAGTACAACCCCCTGCTATGTAGGAACACACATCAAAGCATTCCCAACAGATGGCCATCCAACCTCTCCTTAAAAACCTCCAAAGAAGGAGACTCCACCACACTCCAAGGCAGCATATTCCACTCCCGGACAGCTCTGACCATCAGGAAGCTCTTCCTGAGGTTCAAGTGGAATCTCCTTTCTTGCAGCTTTAATCCATTGCTCCTTGTCCTAGTCTCTGGAGCAGTGGGAAACAAGCCGGCTCCCTCCTTGACATGACATCCCTTCAAATATTTAAACATGGCTATTATGTCCCCTCTTAACCTTCTCTTCTGCAGACTAAACATTCCCAGTTTCCTAAGCTATTCCTCACAGGGCATTGCTTCCAGACCCTTCAAAATTTTGATTGCTCTCCTCTGGACACATTCCAGCTTGTCGATATCCTTCTTCAATTGAGGTGCCCAGAACTTGACACAGTATTCCAAATGAGGCCTAACCAATGCAGATTAGAGTGGTACCATTACCTCCCTCGATCTAGACAGTTTTTTTTTTTTTTTTTGTAGTTAGGTTAGGCTGATCTAGCTTTGCTGTTGGTCTCATTCTTTCTGTGCAGTTATGGCCTCTTTTCTTTGCAGTATCTCTGAAATGAATGACAGTCTCACTCCAATGGCAAATGCAACAGGTAGGGTGCTGTGTCTTTTGTCATAAAAGGGTAGCCAGTAGTACAGCTGTTCCTTCAAGATATATTGCTACTATATAAAAAAAGCTCTGGTAGCTATGGCAATTGAGAACTCTTCAGTGTGGGCCAAAATTGAGGACTGTACACTGTAAGTTAAAAATAACATTATGGCTTTAGGTATCTCTTCTATAGTAGTTGTGAAAAAAAATGATTAATTGATTTTTTTTAAAAAAAAGATATATATAAATTATAAGAGAAAAAATATAACGATAATGTCAAAGGAATAAAGAACAAACAAGAACAAACTACAATAGCAATAGTTCATTTCTGATACCAATGTGAAAGTTTCTTTTCAAGCTTTCTCAGATAACCTGACTCAATAATCTGTGTGAAGGTGATTGCTTGGTTAAGTATTAACATAGATGTGATTCATATTCTTTATCTAAAGCAGTTATGGGCATTGTGGAAGGGTAAGGGGCTTTGGAGAGCTGCACTTTCCTGCTGTACCCACAAACAAACAAAAAAATGCCCCTGTAAATGAAGAACAACAACCAAACAAAATAACAGCAAAATATAAAGATAAATGCTGGATCTGTTCACACTGTAGTCACTCAGTTGCTTATAGGAAGCCTTGGAGTGCCACAAGCAATGAAAAGTTCTATGTAGCCAAAAGGCTAGCCCTTTCTGGTGAACAAAGACTTGGGTTCAGGAAGACTTGGGTTCATGGATGCCATGATGGAAGTCTGCTGCTGTGGGAACCCACAATAGTGAGGCCAATGTGTCCTTGAAGATGAACTATGGGACACAAGATTGGAAGACAGCCATGAAGAATGACTTGCCCATTTGCAAACAGGCTAATGAAGGATATCTGAAGATAAGACAACTCCTACACTGCACTTCAAAATTGAGAGTTAAAGGATTCTGGAAAATAATATGTTCTAAAATGCAAAAAATATTGCGTGTAACACTTGATTTGAATCCAGAATTCTTTTGTTAGGCATTTTCCATTTGGAGAACGATGCGGTAGAGAAATTAGGGAGACTTATTTGGCATATGGTGACAGCAGCAAGAATAATCCTTGCTAGATACTGGAAAAAAAGAAAGTATATCAATTGAGACAGAATGGTTGGAGAAGCTGGTAGAAGTTGCCAAAATGGGCAAACTTACCTGCTTGTTAGAAAACAAACTGTACAGTAAATTTCTCAGAATATGGCAACCATTATTGGAATACTTACAAATGAAGAAAGGGCTTGATTATGACCTGATGGGGAGAACTGATTGAAAGTTAGGTTTACCAGAGTTTATAAGTGGGAATTCTAGAGTTTGGGAGTTGGTAAGGGTAGCTGTATTAAGCATCCATGATAGTGGTTAATCTGGTGATTATGAGACTAAGAAAAAATTTTTTTTTGGTATGTATATATTATTAACTGTACATATATTGACTGCAGATAGATTGCTATTTTTGTGGTTAATGAGAGATTATATTGTAGAGAAACACTTTCAAATATGTATTGTTAGCTTAAGTTGAGAAAAAGCTCCCCTCCCTTTTTATTTCTTTGTGACTATTGAGAATTCTAAGGATCACTGATCTGTCTCATTTTTGTTTGGAGTGTGGTTCGACAAGAATGTTAACAATGAGCTGTTTTGTCAGCAGAGGCGGAGGTCCTTTTAATGTTAATTGTCATCTGTCTGTTGTGTGTTTAGATTTCTAGGTTAAGTTGGTCTTAAGTACATATTTGTATAAGTAGGATTCTATGTTGTTATGAATGTTAGTTTGGTAAGTTTAGTATGTATGCTTTGTAGTACTAGGTTATTGTAAGCCCTATGTGCATTATGTGGATATATGTTATCTGTATTTTATGTGGATTATATGTTCAAGTGGTTGTATGTTATTGTACAATGTCAGTTACAGGTTATGTCAAACCTTATGTTTTTTCTTGTCCTGTGATATATGGTTACTTTTTCTTTATTTTTTTGTTTTTGTTTTAATAAAAATATCTTGGGAAAGGAAAAAAAAGAGAGTTTATCTCTTAACATCTTTCTGACCATGAAATAATGGAGTATAACAATAAAGAAATTATTTTTAAAATATTTTATGTTAGAAAACATATATTTTATTGTTTTGTGCTTCACTTAAATACATTTTCTCATTGTTCTTTTACGACTTTAACACAGAGTGTGAATAAGGCTTATGTTAATTTTAATTTTTATTGTAAATCAGTTTGATCCAAATATGTAAGTCTACCATAAACTTGTCACATTTTGTTTCTCTCTATTGTTAAAGCTAAAGAATCTGAAGCCTTTGTTTCAATTAAGAATAAGGTGACATGTATCTGACATTGTCTGGTAGCTCAGGAAAATCTATGGATAATGGGATTTATTGTAATTTATCAAAGTCATTTTCTGTTCACTTCCTGTTTCAAAAAAGATTGCTCCTACAGGGCATTTTGTAGCAAAAAAGATTTTTTTTTAAAAAAAAATTGCAAATGTTTATTTGGCCCCCAGGGACCCCAGAGGGCCTCAAAATGTGGTAGAAATATGCTTCATATCCTTAGAGGGAATTTTGGAGCAAAAAAAAAAATCTTTGTGAATTTTAAAAATTATTTTTATCCTGGGGACATACAAAAATGGCTCTCATTCAGCCCATGGGCCATACTTTGCCCATCTCTGACCAAAAGGTAAAGATAGTTTGGTTACAGTACTTCATTCACTGGTAATTTTCTGTGTAGGTTACTACAATACTGTCTTGAAGGTCACACGGAGAGCTACAGCTAATGAAAATGCAGCAACTAGATTGCTGATGGAACACTATGTCAAAACCGTATGATACTGGTTTTAAAGTATCTGACTGCCAAAATGCTTCCAGCCTGTTAGTGAAAATTAAAGCCCTAAACAACTCGGAATCTTGATAGCTAAGTGAACACCTCTCCTTTCAGTTACCTGCCCAGGTCTAAGATCTGTTACAGAGGCCCTCCTTTATATTCCAGAAATGGGAGCAATGCTGCATCTGGAGATGTGGTCAAAGGTCTTTTCTGCTCTGACAATCCAGTTGTAGAATACCTTTCCTTTTGTGACCGAATTAGCACTGATCTTGGCCTCATTTTGGAGCCAAGTTAAGGATTCCCTCTTCATTTAAGCTTTTGAGACCCAGTGCTTATGGCCTGAAATTGACCTACAGTGTTGTGGATTTAGTTCTAAACTGTTTTATAATTGTTTCCTATTACATTATCTTTTCTATTTCCCTCTGAAATCTCTAGCTGTATGGTGGGATATAAATATTTAAACAAACAAACAAACATTCCAGTCCCTCTTCACCTGCAACACCTAAGCTAAGGCACACATCTATTGTTGCACCTCTATAGCGGTAGAAGTGATGTTATACGTCACTTCATTTTAGGGATGCTATCTTTGCATGTCACGTTGATCCAATGTCACAAATGTTTAAGACTGAAGCGTTGCATTTATTCAGATCCTAAGTTTAAAAAAAAGATGTGAGAAAAATACCATCTTATACAGAAGCAGGATGCTCACATATTTTCTAACAGAATGGGAAAAGCCTTTTGGGGATCTTGAAAGCATCTACTGCCAGAAGGCATGTGTGAGATGCAGCAGGAGGACAATAACTTGTAGCTTCTCCACCTGACAGACTCTGGCAGTGTAAGTCAATAATTATTATGTTTAAAAAACTGTCGTAGCGAAGTGTGATGCAGCCAGCCTACTACCAGAAATGAGATAGGAGCAGACATGAGAAACGCTTGCGAAAATATTGTCTAGATTTTGCTAGCTGAGCTTGGAGAAATGAATTACAGATTGTCTTTTAAAAGTGTTAAAGTTGCTGGGACCAGAGGAATTAATTTCTAAACTCTAGTTTGTCTTCTGCCAGTTCCCTTTGAAGGCAACACATCTCTTGTTTTCATTGATTTTTGCTGGAGACACTGAAATGCTTCTCTCTTGAGTTCGCTGTCACTTTCTTTGGAATATTCTGTTTCTGACAGGTGTACAGGACACGCATCCATAAACAAATATAGACCGCTGGGATGCTAAGTAAAGCGAATGAATATTTTGTTTTATGAGGTGTGTTCAAGGCTTTTCAGTGCCCCTTTCCTGACAGGGAGAGTTCCCTCCCATAACCTATGATTTGCAGTCGCACTCAGTGGGGCTGCAAATCTGGCACCTGAGTCCCATAAACAAGTTGGTGATATACTGGATATTTGATCAAACCTATCTGTCTTATCTGACTATTTATATCTTGGTGATCATTGTTGTATACGAAAACCTTGGCCATATGCTTGGGGTGGGGGAAATGGTCCAGTATTGAATATTGTTAAAATATGATCTTGAGAAAGAAAGGTAAAAAATACAGATGTTTTGTGTCAAGCAATTTAAGACATGGCTCCGGGCTGCAACTGATCCTTGCTTAAATTTATGTTTTCAGATAGCAGCAAAGTGGTGGTGCGTCTAATTTTCTGGAATTTATGACTTCAGGCCCCATTTTTTAAAGCTGGAAACAGACAATAAGTATGCTTTTTCCTTCCAGAGAGCAGAAGGTGTTTGAAAGGAGCATCATTGCCTGTGGTGTACATACTCAATATTTTTTATATTCTGTTGATATTTTTTGTAAAAATATTTTAATAAAAATTTAAGTATATATTTAAGATTAAAATATTTCTATACAATTCTTTTCCCATAGGTTTTTAATATACACTCCAAAATGAAGCTATATATTTAGAGCTAATAGTGGGACAGTAAGAAATCGGCATGTATATCTGAGGCAATGACAACTTAACAGTATCTTCATTAACTTTCCAAGAAAAAGAGAAACAACATAAATGTATTTATTTTTAGCTGGATGCTGGATCATTGTCCAGACTGAAAAGTAAATATTAAAAATGTGATATAATTGAGAAACAGAACATATATTCTACCACTGGTGTTCTACCAAGTGTAAGTACTGCATGTGATCCTGTAATT
Source organism: Ctenosaura bakeri (assembly GCA_948474755.1). NCBI lineage: Eukaryota > Metazoa > Chordata > Lepidosauria > Squamata > Iguanidae > Ctenosaura > Ctenosaura bakeri. The sequence continues at coordinate 907,420 of CAOLHI010000050.1, read as the reverse complement.
GTCTCATCAGCTTTGTGCACTACTGTTTTTTGTATTCAACAGCAGCAGCAGCAACAACAAAAACAACAAAACATGCTTTGTAACCTCTGAAGGTTGTGGTATGGCAGTATTGCCTTTAGTTAACCAGAAAGTAACCTTGAAGTGAACCTCTAGTTTATTTTCTGGTTAACCATCTATGAAGCTGACTGGTTACTCTCTACTGCTCCTGGATAGCACATCACTTGGAAATCATGGTAAAGAACTGGTAAAAGAACAAGTATGTTATACATATAGTTAGTGAGAACAAGAAGTCCCTTTTAGTTGCAGTGTACTTTCTATATATGTCCCTATCACATGTCCCTTTGCTCCTTTCACTTGGATCTCTGTGTTCTCCTTCATCTTCTCCTCTACTCTGCTCTTCTGACCTATCTTTTTACATTGGTGGTGAGTGGCTTCTGTGTCCTCAGAACAGTGAGTCTTCTCTGAGTTCCAGTTTAAACATTAAAGGATCTATCTTAGACAGGGCTTTCCAAATGGTGTGCCGCAACACGTTAGTGTGTCACCTCAACTGTGTTAGGTGTGTCGCCTACAACCTTGGAAATGTATCTTATTATTTATAAATCATATATTTTTAAAAATATAAAGGAAAGGTTTTCTTGAGGCATTTTGTTATTACAATTTATGTATGTATTTTTGTCTCTTATAAGAGGTTAGTTTAACTTCCGGTTTGCTAGTAAAACTGAATTACTGTGTCATGAAATAATGTGTGTCTAAAAAAGTGTGTCACCAACATGAAAAATTTGGAAAGCTCTGACCTAGGATGTTGAATCCTGTTTCTATAATAGGTTCAGCACTTTAGATAACTCCTTAACATTCAAATTGAAACCCAGAGAAGATTCAGTACTCCTCTGGCATGGAAATCACTAATCTTCGCTGCTTTTTTGTTCTTTACTTCCTTTCCTTATGGCTTCACTTCCATTCAGCCTCCAGCTGTCAGCTATTTACTTCCTACTATCCACTTAACCTTCTACCAGCCTACAATACCCAAGTCTTCCTTTCCTAAGGCACCGTATGACAGTTTCTTCACATCAGAACTGCTTGTTCATTGTTCTTTAGTATTCTTTTTTTCTCTAAAGTTTCAATACTTGTAAGAATTCCATGACATCACAGTAATTCTCCCAAGGGCAAAAATCAGCAAACAGGTTGTGTTCATCATCCCTTTCAATTAGTTCTCTTCCATTGAGGTATGTGGCACAGAACTCTATAAACCAAATAAACCACATCAGTTGAATAGAGGTTGCTCTTGTTTGGGGGCTGGGAATGATATACTGGGCCCTGCTATATTTCTGGCAGCTTGCCATTTCAATGATATAAAGCTATTTATGTGGAGATTTAGGCCCTTTCTGCATATGGAGGGGGAAACGGGGGAAACGCGCTAAAATGGAGCTTACCGGCAGCCAGGTAAGTCCGTCACCATGTGGAGCAGCATGAGCTCGCTGCTCCGCAGTCCTCCAGCGCCCAAAATGGTGGCTTCCGGCTGGCAGAGGCTCTCCACCAACCAGAGAAGCTTGCCAGCTGGAAGCCCGCCCCCGGCAGATCTGCAGGCACGCACTAGTGTGCACCTGAAAATCTGCACCGGAGTGCAGTGACAGAGCTGCACGGGGCTGCGCGCTCTGTGCTTTTTAAAAACCTCTGAAAGAGGTTTTTAGAAAACACGCCGTGCCACCAGTTCCAGTTGCTTCGGAGCGGATTGAGGTATGGAACTACGAAAAGTAGTCTGCCCCAATCCACTCCACGGTGCAGAGCGACCTCCGTTGGAGGTCACTCTGCACCGTTTTAATACCCCGGTGCGGAAAGGGCCTTAGATTTAGAGGATCCACCATATCCTCAAAAATATATTTTATAAGAATAAATAATGCTTAAAAACAAAGCAAAATAAAAAGGAAAGAATGAAGACTATTATCTTCAGCATGTTTAAGAAAATTGGTTGGTTTTTGTTGATATCTGCTTTCCTCTGCAGCCTTCTGCATGACCTTTTGTGCTGCTCTTCAGAGTTTTTTAGTCTCCAGAGCAGATATTTTGGGGGTACTGTAAAGGAAATGCAGAAATGATGAAAACTCTCTTCCAGTCCTTCCATCAGCAGGCTTATGAATGTTGCTCATATCCAGCCCAAGACATTTATACTATGAATATAAGGTGCTATGTACTTTTTTAAAAAATTAAGTAACTGGGTATATTTTATATTCAAAATATCACAATTCTAACTATATTTGCTATGGGAAACCCATGGTTGTATTAAATGAACACATAAGGGATTTATTTCCTTCAACTTCCGGAGTAATTACTTTTATGTCTTAAAAGGCCTTCTGCCTAGGTGTTTTGGGTATGTTGTTGTTTTTCTGGTCTTTCTGCAGGCCGCTTTATCTGAAAAGGTTTAGCATGTCTTCATGCAAGTAGTTGTCATGCCTCGGAAAAAATCACAAGAAGCAAAAAGTCAGAATTGTCAGTTCAGAAGACACTGCCTGTTCCACTGGGTAAAAACTGAGAAAGAAATACTGGCAAATGATCTTTAGAAAGGTGGTGGGGAAGGGAGGGTGCTAAAGGAGGGAATCTGCAACAGAATGAAGATAAAAAGGGCTGCAGGCTTTATTCTCATTGACGGTTGGCAACAGGAAATCTGTTGGCAGGGAAGTAGAATATCTGATAGGTCATCTGTTGTGTAATGAAGAATAGAAGACAGAAGACAAGCTAGGAGAAGCAAGGTGATTCCAAATCTCTGAGGGGTTTAAGATCTTATGAGAGAAAAACATGAAAGCACCACCCTTATAAACTGAGCAAATTTAATGTCATATCACTGAGACTGACAAAACATGTTTCTAACATTATCGGTGGAACTGGGAAGAAAACAAAGAAAGAACCAACTGCTTCCTTTCAGTGAAATCATTGTATTTCATATACCTGAAGTTTTCTTGATTGAAAATTTCCCATTAAAAACGTCTACTAACGTATTAATTTTTTTCTAGTACACACAAATAGTCCTCTAATGTCTCATTTAAGGTTAATTTTTGTGTGTGTGTGCCAAAACCACATATTTAAAGAGCAAAGACAAGATTAACTGAATTAACTATAGACATTTTAAATTGTTCTCCCAGGTAAGTGTGTTTTGTTTAAATAGCTAAAGCTGAAAAAATTAAAGTACTTGACCTCTGGGCTGTAGTCAACATGGAGGGGATTTGTAAGAAGGTGAAATACCAAGGGTGTTAGGTTTAATTTGTGCTGGCATGTCAAAATGCCATATAGATATAATGTTTTGTTTCACATGACAGTAAAGGCAATTGATTCACATTACTTGTTACTGGAATTTTGCTATTACCCATGACTTAGGGTACAATATTATACCAACTTACCTAGGTAGGACTTACTTGTGGGCAGACTGCAGTGTTTTTAAGATTGTGTGTGAATGTATCTTTAAATCACCTGTTGACTTACAGGATTTACATGTGTCTTGCATCATTCATGGTTAAATTGTTTAGGGAGCTGCAGTATAGTTGCTGGTAATAAAGGCCCTTTCCGCAGCTTACCTCCTTGTGGTGGCATCTGGTGGTGATCTCAGCAGTGGCTCTGCCAGGAAAGGAGTGTGATGGCAGTGCTCCCCTCTGTGGAAGGGAGTGCGATGGACACAACACTTTCTTGTGCAGCACAGCTGGGTACTTTCCCAGGCTGCACTGGGGCAAGAAGTGCCACCATCATGCTTTCTGCCCTTCGGTAGGACAGGTAATTGCAGGATGGTGGCGTGATTGCATGTCATTGATGCGGAAAAGTCATCAATGATTTAACCAACAATTGCACCACCTGGGAAGGGAAAGGAGTGGGACTGCAATGACAAGATGCAGAAGCATTGTTGCAGTACTGTGCTTCTCCCGTCCGCATGGTGAGATGGGAGGATGCTGTGGAAAGGGATACAGGTATAATGTAATTGAAGTACTAAGTACTGCTTAGGTAAGGTAAGTAAGAGAGAGAAAATTCTCAGGCTGTTCAACATACTGGTGGTAAATGAAGAATTGAAAATGGAACATTATTTGGCAACATTTTTTAAGACAGATGTATATTTCTTGATTCTGGTTTTTAAAGTCACAGTAGGCATAGGGTGGAATCTGTGGTTTGGCATTGGTGTGATAACAATTATTGTGGTTTATTCCAGTGCTACTGACTGGTGCTGGACCATGAGCTGCTGATCTGTGGGTAGTTTCCAGGAAAGAAAGAAAGAAAGAAAGAAAGAAAGAAAGAAAGAAAGAAAGAAAGAAAGAAACAGTTTTAGCAAATGGACACAAACAGAACATCAGTCCTTGTTCATTAGCGGGAAACAAAAGGCAAGTCCCTTACATTAGATAGCCTGAGAAATACTGGCTTATTCAATATTTATACATGGCAACATTCTTCAGAAGTACATCCAGACAACAGCCATTACAGCCAACGGGCACTTCTATATACAGAAACAGTGTTTGTTTGCAAACTATATGCTGGGTCTAAACAAGGAATAAAAATTGTCTTCAAATAGAGGCATTTGACCAGCAGTTTTAAGTTTTGTGCTTTTTCTTTTTTTTAAACAATGCATTTGTTTTTGAAAATTGAAGTTAGCGATTTTTTCCAGTGGGGGGTACATACCAAAATATCTTGGTACCAGTACTGTCTCCTAATCTTTAGGAGGAAGCAAAAAGACAGTAGGGAAAACAGTTTGTGAAAACTGCCATTCCTTCCACCACAGGGAATATCCTGTGAATGGAGATTCACTCACAGGAATCTAGGAGGCAAAGCCAATAATTTCACCTGGCACAAAATGGCATTCAGCATTCCTAAAGGAAGGGATTTTAGATCAGTGGCAGAATGCATGCTTTGCAAGATCACAGATTCCTTTTTTGGCATTTCCAGGTAGGGCTGGGAACAACTCCTATCAGGGACCAAGAAGGCCGATATTGCCAGCTAGTGTGCTGTAAATATTACTGAGATAGATTGTCAGGCGATTATGGGGTTGTCTTCCCCATTCCCACCCTGTGTAAACTGAAATTAAAGTTTCTTTTTCTAATACTGAAAGCAGGAAAATATCCATTTTTACTGATTGTACTGTACATGTTAAAAAGCTGGTAGAATCAAAATAGAGGAACCTAGTAACCCACCTTAGATTAGGGCGGGCCATCAGTCCATCTAGCCCAGTATGGTCAACACTAACTGACAGTGATTGCCCAGGATTTCAATCAGTTTTTCAGCAACTACATGGAACTTTCTGCATTGTTACTCCACCACTAAGCTATCTTCCCCATAATATAAAATATATAGCATTCTGTATTTTAAAAATATTTAGAAAATAAAAAGGGTAAAAGGCACAAACAAATGTCCCAGTTAAACAACAAGAAGAATTTTTATCAAACTGCTTGCATAGTTACTGCTGTGAAACCACACACACACCCTTATCTCCATAATGACTGTGGGTTATGCGCATAGGTGTTAATGTGTTATGCATTGAGTCTGGGTCATGTTGATTATTTCCCAGGCAGTTGTATAACAGTCAGAGAAGTTCTCCTGTGGGGTACCACTCATCAACCTCCCATATTATTCCTTGAAAATCTTATGACCAAGTTTCATTCTCTCTTTCTCTCTGTATATATATATATATATAAAATTCCATCGGGCAATGAATTAAAAATGACAACTCAATAGCCGGCGAAAACAAGCAACTAAAATATACAAAATATTCCTAATAACCATGTCTTGAAAAATTTACTAGATGGCTAGTTCTCAGAGCACTAAACTCATTAATAGAAAATCTTGTGAAAGATGAGGTCTTCTCACGGGTCTTCCAGAGTGAGTCCCAAAATTAGCATTAAGAAACATAATAATTCCTGATGCTATATTACTTTTGGAGTAGTTCTTAACAAGCTTCTCTTCCAAAACTCTGTTATGGAGAATCTGATCACAGCGTCTTGTTAACCAACCATCTTGATGCGGGAGGTGCCTGGGGAATGATCGTCTCCCGGGTTGGGATAGCTTGATGAGTTGCTAATGATGGGGATGTGCTCTCACCCAGTCCTTTGTTGCAGGGCTGCCTTAAATGCTCCTGTCTTCTAACGGCTGCGTGGCTCTGCACAGAGTCCTTTCTTTCCCAGTGGAGTTGCTGAATTGTTATAAAACTAGGACTTGCTGTAAATTGATACAGGGCATCATGACAGTGCCGAGCACCCTGTCATCACTCAATAAATTGTAATAATTAATAGTGTCTGGATGACCTCATTGGGTGACTGAATGACACAGGTTACACTGGATGACAGCGCCTCTCCAATCTGCTAAATTAACTGAGCTGGGTATACACTAGGTATGGTGCATGAATAGTGACACCTTGTAGAAACAGAGAATTGTTTCACACTTCATTTGCAAACTAGGAGACAGGAAATGAATTAAACTTCATGCAAACACTCAGGAGGTTTAGAAAGAGTCCTATCTCTAAGTCGTCTGTATTATTCATCCGAAGGAATTCAGTATCAAAGTAATTATTAATGATAATTCCAAAGTAGTTGTGCCGCTTCAGGATTTTTATGATTAAGAATGAAATGAATTAGTAATAAAAATCCTAATGCATAGTTATCCTTAAATATAATTTCCTATCTACTTTTGAATCTCCTTGTGTTTTGATTATGGCTGGGCTTTTTTTTTTTTCTGGGCAAGAGCATCACTGTTAAAGGGATATGATTTCAGTAAAGATGTATCTCCTAACTTTTCCCAAACCTAGTGTGCCTTTTCATTAAAGTTTAAGATGCTTTTGCTGATGCCACACTGATATCTTCATAAAGTGAGATTGTTTTTTAAATAGAGCAAGAATCATAATGGGGAACACAAGGTTATTCAATTCTAGAATGGTATGCTGTCAGGAATGCAATGGATGCCATGTAGCAACCCCTGCAACTGGCATGACTGCATCCTATATTGTGTAGAGATTATTGTTCTCTCTTGCAGCATCACCCCTCCAACCTTGTTGCAAAGAATTCCTGGGGAGAGTATGTTGAAGGAAAAATTAGCAACTCAGGAAAAATGAAAAAAAAAAATCCAGGAAAAATAGGTAAATTGATCCATAGAATAAGTGCTTTGTTAAGGGATGACTGATCAACAAGTTTAGTGAAACAATAGACCAGAAGTGGACCATTGCAAATATTGTGGGAGTCAAGTTTTCACCAATGCATCCCTGCAGCATGCTATTCCTTTTCCAAATCACTTGGAAGTTAGCCAAATATGAAACTGGAAGTACTTTCCATTTCCCACTATTTTTAGCTGTTTTTGAGGGATGGAGGGAACCATACAGGGAACTGTGCAGTCTTTTTTTTTTTTTTTAAGTTTATGCCATAGTGTTGCTCTAGAAGTTTGGGGTGATTTTCTCCTAATCATTTTTGTGAGGGTGCAGGGAATTAGAGGGAGGCCTCTGAGGGGTTGGAAGTGTTTTTCAGGACCTGTGGATCAGTTATCTCATCCCCTGCACAGACCATGAGGGAAAGGTCATGTGCTAGGAGGAATGCTTGATTCATTTTAGGGCCTCTTCTCACAGTAACTTTGTTTTGGAAGGACAACTGCAAACCAGCTTCTTCTTAAATTTTAAAGCCAAGTGAGAGAGCGATAGAGCCTACATTTCATTTTGTCTCCAAGAAAGTGTGTTTACAAGGTCCAAAATCAGCAACATAAATGGAGAGGACTTGTAGCTTGGATTCTTCCTATCTAGCACAGCCTTGATAGATTTACACTGAAATGAGACCTATATTTCACATGTCACAAATGCTGTACAATCATTAGTGCAATATTTGGACGTATTGCAAGAAGGAAAGAAGAATCAAGCAACATTTTGCCTATCATAGGAATAGGCTGAACCAATTTCATTAGTAATGTGTGCATCACACATTAACATTTTAGGATTGTGAGCATAGAAAGTTAGAGAAGAACAAAAAGGCACTAATGTATGATAAGTGAACATGTAGTTTACCAGTTATAGGGTAATGTACATAAACTTAATAGAGAGAAACCTGTTGGAACATCACACTGGCAGAAAAAGAGTGGCACAAGCCATGGTGTATTCTCAAAGGTTATGTAAGTGTGGTCTCTGATGCAGCCAATCATTCCACAAGCATACATACACATACAGAGTCCTCTCTGCCTTGATTTTATTGGTGGGAAACTAACAGACTGTAGTGCAACTGGTATGCTTAAGGCCAAGGTGCCCATGCCATGATCAGTTGCACAGCTGTAGGATCCAGGATAGCTATGCTGAAACACATTTACACTTTACTAAGAATTTATATGAACTTGACCAAGATGCAAAATGTCATGGGTAGGGCATACCACAAGACACAGAAAGAATGGTTCTCGACTTGCTTGCTCATTCATTATGTGCCTTCAAGTCAACTCTGACTTATGATGACCCTGCTCTAGGGCTTTCTTGGCAAGACTTATTCCAGTGAGGTTTTCCATTGCCTTCCTCTGAGGCTGAGAGAAAGCAAGATTTGTGCAAGGTCACCCAGTGGGCTTCCATGGCTGAGCAGGGATTTGAACCCTGGGCTCTGATTTGCTTGCTACTATCCTATAAATTCCTTGTCACTTAATGCAAACCAAGTGTATCTCTGTGTTTTCTTCTGTTGGAGGTGTATAGGGCTGTTTGCTCTTGATTGCCTCTCTTTATTGGCTTCCCCTACACTCCCAAAGTACTTTTCCATCTTTTGAACCATGCACTCCAAGCTCAGCCCCCTCAGTATGTACCCTTTTTATTCGCTTCCTTTGTATCCCATTAAGTCTGTGTGGCACCATACATCTGTGTCTCAGCAGGCATTTTCTGCAGACCAGTGAGTCATTAGAAAAGATGAGATGAGTCCCAGATGTTAAAGAAACATGGTAGCACTCCATGGTGTACAACTGGGACAAATAAAAGCCAAAGGGTTTAAGTTTATTAGGCACCACAAAGTAAAACAAGTTCATTTTTCTATAAAGGAGTGACATTGACAATTTTACACACGTGTGCATGCACGCACACACACACGTATTAGCCACAGTGGTGGAAGAAAAGAGGTCTTCAGATAAGCCAAGCTAAACTTCTTCTCTTCACTTTTAAAAATCTAAATACTTCATCAAAACATGTATTTACGTTTCCCTAATAAGCAGGGGTTCACACATAGTTATAGCTGCTTTAACCTTTACCGTGATGGCTTACAGAGCAGCTACCCTACTCTGGAAGCTGTAAAAGTAGTGGCAACATCAAGAGAAATGTTTCCAATTAATCTAGATTGGAGCAAGAATGAAAAGGATCAGAGCAATACATAACCACAAGGAGGAACCACAGTGGGGTTTAGCTCATTATTATCATGACTTCTTCATCTTGTTTACCGCACATGAAAATGTAGTTCAGGAGAAATGCACACCTTGCCATACAGAAAGGTCTAGATTTGATCTTTGGCTATGGTTGCCAAAACAAAAGGGCTAGAAAAAGGCAAATGTGTGTATAGACCTGTGAAATAGACTGACAACCACACTTTGGTGACTTCTTTATGCCGTAGGACACTTTACATTTTGTCCAGTCACTTCCTCTTCATTAACCATACTTTCCTCCAATTCTATGCATTACAATGATTGCCGGCATTTGCTGGTTAATGCCCTTGTTACCTTCAATGCAGTTCTACAGTGCAATTCCATAGGTATTTATTTGGAAATACTTTCCACTGGTTGGTCATGTCATTCTGTTGCCACACAAACAATAAATATTCTTCTGGTTCTTTAAATCTTTCATGCACTCCAGATCATCAGAAATATTTGGATACAAGTTCCATTGCTTTCAGTGGTTAGAGACAGACTAAAGGTCTTTTTGCACTACACTGTAATAGTGCTATTATTCCATATTCAACATCCCATGGAATCGTGGGGTTTGCAGTTTTAGGAGGGCATTTAGAATTCTCAGCCAGAGAGCTCTTTGTGTGGAATAATAGCACTGTAACAATGTATTGTGGAAAAGCCCTTTAAGTTAGCTGAATTTAGGTTGTGCTGAAATTGGTTGTGACTTAAGCCCTTTTCACATGGGCTTTGCCATGCGAAAGGGCCCCTGGAGCATCGTGCAGTTGCTCATTGAGGACCATCGAGGAGTGGTCCACACGATGCACTCACAATCGCACGATGCTCCAGGACCTGGAAGGCATTGATCACGCACTATTTAATTTTTGACTGAGAGTTGAAATTGGTGCGCGATCATGCATTGCTCCGGGGCCCCACATGCACCTGCCATGTGTGCGGAGCTCCGGAGCCACAGCGCTCACACTTCCTGTCCCAGCGCAGCCTGGGAAAATGAAAGGGGGGGTTCTCATGCGAGCAGGCAGCAGCTGCAGAACTGAAGGAACTGGAATGTGAGAGCCTTTCGCTGCAGGCTGCTCGCACGATCCCCACACCCCAGCTCTGCAAAAAGGTGAGTTGTGGAAAGGGCCTTAGTCGCAATTGATTTCAATGGGGAAAACTTAGCAGCTAATACAGTAGATCTTACTCCAACAAAATGTGCATTAGACTAGCCCTCGTACTCAATCTTGTATGGACTTTCTTGCCATCATGTTCAACAGGGAAAAAAAAAACTAAGCTGCTAAAGACATGTTTTAAAAATCTTAGTTGGAAAACATATAAACAGCTCTTAAAACGGTTTACGTAATAACAGCCTCACAGAGCAACAACACCAAGAGGGAAAATTAAGGAAACGATTATGAGAGTATTTTTCATAGTGCCCATTTAATGATTTACTACAGCAATTTAAACTACTGTCCTGCTAAGAGGTAGCATTTAGTGTTTACCCTTGAATGCTCATTTTGTCCAAAAAGTCTACTCTTTATTGAAGTTTTTTAATAAAGACTTCACACTTTTGTAATATTTAAGATACCAGAGTGGCTAAAGTACAAAAATTAAATATCCTGTTTTCATAAATTTACAGGTTCATGGGGAGAAAGGTCTTTTCCATGTTGGAATATTATGGAATGACTGGTAGAGGGAGATTTGTTAACTGGTTTAATGAAGCCCCAATCCAGCATGTGCTACTTTGGCCATTTCTGCATTACACTGTTATAGTGCTATCATTCCACTTTCAACATCCTATGGAATCCTGGGGTTTGCAGTTTAGGGAGGGGCATTTAGAATTCTCAGCCAGAGAGTTTTTTGGCCTCAGAAAGCTACAAAGCCCAGAATTTCACCTGATGTTGAAAGTGGAATAATAGCACTATAGCAATGTAGTGCGGAAATGGCCCTAGTCAACAAAGAAACTTCCCCACTTAAACAAGAAACTAGTAAAAAACATTTTAATTTTTTTTTTTTTAGTATCTATGCAGACATAGAATTATAAGTTTGAGCTAAGTCTACTATATAGGTATTTAACAGGAACCGGTGAGAACAAAGTGAGCAAGTAAGTCATCTAAACTGCACGTTTTACTCTAGAAAGAAGGGCATTGTGTCAACTAGACAGCTGGTCTTGCAGAATTTGAGTTATCAAAAATGAAAATACATAGGGATATTATGTACATCTAGATATATTATTCAAGTATGGCAGCGTCTAAATATGTAAGCTGTAGCAACAGTCCCCACATACAGTTGGCTCACACATTTTCCATTCTGAAGTTACTGTATGGAAAATGACAACGTGGCTGCCCCAGCAGTACCCTCTCATACCCCTGGAGCCCTGATTATGAAGAAGTGTACTATGGTTTAAAGATTTTGGAAAGAGCTTGAAGAAGGAAAAAATATGAAGCTGAATAATAGCTCCTGTATAATGTTGGTCATTAGCTTGTGTATCATCCTCCATCCGATGCCATAAAGGAAGGCAATGGGGAAATGTTGCTTGTGTCATTTTTTAACAATATTCTCAGGACACAATAAACTACAGAGCCATGGAAAACCTCATGTACCAGTTAAGAGCAGCATGCTCGTGCATGCTGCTCGATCACTCCTGCTTATAGTGAGAGCAGCTTTGCTCTGCAGGCCAACAAACCAAGACAGCAAACCCAAAAAGAACTCTAGATTCCTTTTCTGGCTTGTTGGGAAACTAGAGCTCATTTATTTTAACCCCTTTATTTTAAATTAATTCTGTTATACTCTTCCTCAGTGATGAAGCTGTAAGAATTCTCTCTCTCCTAATAAAAAAATCCTTCAGTGCCAAAATCTCTAGCATTGCAATATCTTAAAACATCATTTGAGCATTTAGAAGTAGTAGCCCTTTCAGCAGTGGCCTCCCATCTTGGCATGGGGATGGGAGAGAAGTGGGACCACAATGACACTTCTGCATGACCTTGTCGCAGTCATGTTCCTCTCCCATCCCTAGGCAGCACCATCATGGATTAAATCATTGTTGGTTTTTCCCTGTCAATGACCCAAAATTGCAACACCATCCAACACTTACCTGTCCTGCAGAAGCCCTGGAAGAGCAATGGCAGCACTTTTTGCCTCAGCACAGCCTGGGAAAGTACCTGGCTGTGCTGCAGAAGGAAGTGGTGTGTCCATTGTGCTCCTTTCTGTAGGGAGTTGGTCCTGTGCAAAGGGGAGTACTCCCTTTCCAGCAGAGCAGCTGCTGGGATTGCTGCCATTCAAGAAGGTAAGGTGTGGAATGGACCAGAGTTTAGGTATCCAAAGCAAAGAGGCAGGCAAAGTTACCAAGAGAATGTGAACACATCATAGAAGAGTGCTAGGTGTATATATGTCTCTCTGCAATGCTAGAAATTCAAATATTGGTATTGCGTGCCTTCACATTGTTTTTGACTTATAATAACCCTAAGACAAACCCATTGTGGGGTTTTCTGGGGGTTGAGTTTGTATGACACATCCAAGGTCACCCAGGCGATTTGGGAAGGTAATTCCTTCTTTTTGCCCCCCACCCCCAGCTACACTTTTGCCTTTGGTCCTTTTCTATCTGTAAGTCTGCAATATACCCTATACACATTCTTTCCTTTGTACTCTTACAGGTCCCACTGAATTCTTCTGCTTTAAAATGCTTCTTTTCAGCACAATCTCTCTCTCTTTCTCACTACTACTACTACATTTTTATTTGTTACCTGTCTCTCCTTAAGGCTTGAGGCTACAACATAGATAGAATTAAGAGCACATTATAGATAAATTACACTAAAATACAAATATACTATATCATTTGTGTACCACAACAGCGTAGTATATGGCCAGTTTCCTATTTCTACCATATGGATTTCTTCTCTCCCATTTATATCAATTTCTGTCTCTCCACCTCCACTGTTTACATTCTTTCCCCCTTCTACAGGATTTTGTAGTCCTTTTCTCGTTCATCCTGTAGAGACTCCCCCCCCTCCGAATTCCTATCTTGGCTACCCCAGCAATTTTCCATTTCTACATCTTATATTGTGCAGACCTAATGTAATCTGGTCTGCTCTAAGCTACTATTATCATAATCGAAATTAAAAAAACAAACTCCAAAGTTAACTTAGCATATTAAAGCAGATTTTCAAGTATATCACTTTCAGAAATGACACTTTCAAAGTAACTTTTTCTTGATTTTTTTAAAAAAACAACTGAAGATCTCTGAGTACTGCACAGTCAATTGTTGCCACATTCTGTGTCACAACAGCCTACCTGACGACACTAAAATGACAGTTAAGAAACTGAAAGTAAAGACATCACCAGGAGACAATATAAGTGGAACATAAGTGGAAAAAATTATCTTGAACTTTGCCATGTTTGAATAAATTACTGTTTTGATACTCTGGAAAGGCTTAGTTAAATGGGTGAGGCACTGCTAAAATATTGATTACTTGGCAAGACAAAGCCCCTGCAAAGAGATTGTCCTTTTGTCTTGGAACAGTCCCTCAAAATGTTTCATTGACAGGGCTGCTTAATAATATTACCATGGAAAAGAATTGATGTTTGCTGAAAATGAAGATCCTCTTTCATTCCATTCTTAACTTGGGCCTCCAGAGAACTAATTTACCAAGACAGACTTTTTCCCCCTTGCATTTAAGGACACTGCAGTTCACCCTTTATATTAGACATTGTGATGAGTATTAACGATGACTGTAGTAAAATTTTCATAGATGAATTTATTTCTCCTAGTGATCCTCTTTTCAGTTCCTATTAAACACATTTAATCGGAATCATATAACTCCCCCTTTCCCTACACAGCATGTTAAAGGCCATCTATAACAGAATTCCTTCAACAAGTTCATTGATATTTTGCCCCCACATGGTGATTAATCTGTAACAACAAACATTAGGGGGCATATAGTTACTTCGGATGGACACAAGAAAACATTTCTGCCTGGTGAATAAATAGTTTTGTTTATCATAGACTTACAGTGCATGCCTGCACTAAAAGCAGCAGGAGCATTCTTATTTGGAACTTGCTTTGGGTCTTCAATCTCTTCAAGCATATCACTGCTGTTTCTCACTTTCTACACTGGATTTTTTTCTCTCTTGTTCAGATCTGACAATACCTATTATTTTCCTTGCCTCCAGTGCCCAATCAGTGTGAACCACAAAGTCCTTCTCTGGCATGCTTTCCTTTCTAATCTCAGCTAAGTTTTAACCATAGCCACAATACTACAATGAGATCTTGAAAGCAACACATTACAAATAATGATGAGACTTGTAATACATTACTTTTGAAAGTAATGACAGGCAATGCTGCCACACTGGAAGATCACACAAAGAGCAATAACGTTGGTAGGCTTTTGGTTCAGTGTTTTGTTGTTGTGTGCCTTCAAACAATTTCAGACTTATGGTAGCCCTAAGGCAAATCTATTACCAGATGTACTGGGGGCTGAGAGTATATGAGAAGCCCAAGATTACTCAGTGGGTTTCCATGTCTGAATGGGAACTGAACCCTGGTCTCCAAGGTCATAGTCCAATATTCAAACCACTACACCAAAGTAGGATAGGCTTCTCTTCACCTTTGGGATCTACCAGATCACATTTTGTTGTATACGTAGGTTGGAAGCTTTTTCATACTATAATACCAATTTCATTGCCATGGCTTCATCCTGTGGCATTCTGGGATCTGTAGTTTAATGAGGTATTCAGAATTCTTTAACAGAGAGCTGTAGTGCTGCACCAAACGATACATACCAGAATGGCAAAGGTTGCATCAATGGCAGTTAAAGTGATGACAAAAATGTTACAATTGTGCACTGTGGAAGGGGGCCCATATCACTGAGGTCTGATTTGGAATATATACTGAAGATTAAGGCTACAATCCTACACATATTTATCTACGAGTAAGTCCCACTGAATGGTGACTGGTGTTCACTGTAAACCATATGCAACATAAAAGTTATGCATTATAAAAGTTTTTGCTCATAACAACTTCTGTATTATGTATCACTTCAATGCAATCCACCTATTCCTGTTGGGTAGCACAAACTGATTGACTAGTTACAGTAGTGATTTAATAAGTCAGTTATTAAGGGTTGCTGTTGCACCCATGATGATGATAATGATTATATAGTCAGCCCTCCACATTTGCTAGGGTTAGGGGCACATGACCTCTGTAAAAGTGGAAAAATTGCAAATATCAAAATGTGTGTTAATTTGTGGGGGCCAAGGCATGGTGGGGAGATCAGGCACCCAGGCCCAAGGCAGGTCAGGGAAAGGAGAGGGAAAAGGGTGGGTTGGCATGGTGCTCCTATGTTTCCTGTTTCTTGTCCATTTCCTTCCTTGCAAGGGTGGGGGGAGGCATTGGGAGAGGGTTTGTGGGGCTGAGAAATTGGGCTGCATGCTCTGATCAAAGCAACCAAGAAGGAGGGTACCTCTGGGAAAGAAGCACTTCAGGTGGGGGAGCAGGGGTTGGAGAAATTTGCAAATAATCAAATCTGTGAAGGTCAAACCCACAAATGTGGAGGATTGACTGAATTTATTTCTATCCCACCTTTCTCCCAGATCAGAATTCAAAAGCTACTTACAACAAATCAGAAGACATAATTAAAAATCCACAAGATAAGTTACAACAAGATTAAACAATTTAAAAAAATTAAAACCACATTAACATCATTAAACACACACACACACACACACGAGCACAACAATTAGCAATTGTGTAAGACAGCCTTGTATAGTCATGCATCAAATGTCTGTTGGAACAAGTCTTTACTTGTTGGCAAAAAGGAAGTAGGGAGGGTGCCAATCTAACGTCTCTGGGAAGGGACTTCCATAGCCCGGGGGGCAGCCACTGAGATGTCCGTCTCCTGTGTTCCTATCAGATGTACCTGTGAGGGTGATGGCACAGGTAGAAGAGCCTCCTCAACAGATCTCAAAGCATGGGCTGGTTCATAAGGGAGAATACAGTCCTTAAAATAATCTTTAAATAATAGTTTCAATCCTATGCAGAAAATTCTTATGCTATGGGTTCCTTTACTTATGAAATGGCTCATAAGACTGAGCAGTTATTCTATTAAGATTTTTTTTAACTTATTCATTTAAAATGCCCTATATGCTAAATGCCTCACTTGAAGGTTCTTGTGTAAATACTTACTCAATTTGCCTATGTTTAACTGATGAGATCATTGCAAGATTGCCAAGCTTGGCCAACTATATATTAATTTTTTTTCCAGAGGTATTTGCTTAGTAATTCTAATTCCTGAGCCTGTTTAGCATTGAATTTGTCTAGAGGCTTGCAAAAGCCAGGGCTTTTCTCTCCCCTATCTCCTGCTTTTGCTAAGGCAAATGGCACTTTACAGGTGTTCAGTTCCCCTGGGACCAGCCCATTTTCCTCATTGTCTCTTTGTCCATCTAGAAATCAATCATGACCCTACAAATATTTAAGCTGACATAATCTGTAAGTGTGATGTAAAACACAAAACCTAGACTTGTTCTTCATTATTTGCAGATGCTACGGTTCTCCCAAGGAAACAGCCCAGTGTCTTGACTCATCTTGAAAAATGTTCAACATCTGCAAGAGCATGTTAAAATGCGATATATCTGGGGTAACTAGAAACACATGCTATACACATTTATTGCCTTATTTTCTTTCACATGTTGACTGATTTTAATTCAGTTTGTTTTCTCTTACAGAAAATCCAGGAAGTGTTTGGTAACTTGAAACTATTTGACTGAACTATACCTTCTGACTCTTGTCCAGTCATTGGATCTCTATGTCATTTTATCTTTCTATTCCATGCTGTCATTCAACTCACAAAATAGCTGCATCATCTGTGTGTTTGCCTGCTTGCCATAATGAAGACAACTGGACTCATAATAGTCCATTAAATGGTCTATTAAATAATGTAGTTGCTGGAGGGTCCCTGGTAATATTGTATGGAGTGGCAGGATAATAATTCTGTGATTCAGATGTTTCACATATTTCCTTTCTATTACAGCTGTTTGAAACAGCTTTTGAAGAGTTTTCATAAATCTTTCTACTTCTCAGTTTGCCTCAGGCCAATACAAAGTCATTTTTTAAGTATTAGAATCCTAGATGCTCTACACGTAAGGCACAGTCTTTACTTTAAAATGTGTTTGACCATTACTGGTTAGCTATGCAGCAGCTACATGAGATGGAAAATATGTTCTGCCCAATTTAGGTACCTACAAGAAGGATGTCTTTGTTTATATAAGCTGTAACTCTATCTATCTATCTATCATCTATCTATCTATCTATCTATCTATCTATCTATCTATCTATCTACCTACCTACCTACCTACCTACCTATCTGTCTATCTATCTAATCTGTGTGTGTGTGTGTGTGCGTGTGTGTGTGTGTGTAAACACCTCTACAAGAGCAAACTAGCCTAGTTCACAATTTCAATTACTGTTGACTCTGGACCACTTCTTGCAAGGTTGTGTTGGATCTAGCTTTAGTCATATGTAAAGTAAGCTCAGTGAAATCCATGTGTCATAGCTAACTTAAACATTTTGTTTCTTTCAATGGGATCTACTCTGTGACAAAGTCTTTATCCAACCTAATGTGGTTAAGTGCACGCACTTGTGTACTGTGTGATTTTGCTGCTTAAAGCATAGGTTTGGACTATTTGAAAGACCGAATCTCCCTATACAAACCTCTTAGAGCCCTAAGATCTTCAGGGAAAGGCTTTCTTTTGGTTCTGCCACCGTTCGTGGCTTGCCTGGTAACGACACGGGAGAGAGTCTCTCCAGTGACTGCTCCCACCCTGTGGAACGCTCTTCCATAGGAGGCTCATCTGGCCCCCTCCCTGATCGCTTTTCACCAGCAGATAGAAACATTTCTTTTTAAGCAGGTTTTTATGTGAGGTGGGAAGCTTTTATTTATTTATTAACCTGTTTTAAAATTGCAAATTGTTATAAGCTTTTATAATTTTATATGTTTTTAATTGTTTTACATGTTTTTAATATTTTAAACTTATTTTTGGAAGCTGCTTTGGGTCCCACTCTGGGGGAGCATACAAATATAATGAATGAATGAATGAATGAATGAATGAATGAAATAAAGCAGTCATATCAGCAATTGTTTCACATGGCAAGCAGCCGGCCTTGCCATATAATATGGCAAGAAATCATCCACCCAATTCTGCCTAAAGTTTCCAGTTAGCTTATGACCCCATTCATAATTAAAAGTTTTGGTGCTACATATCTGTGAGAGCACCTCAATTTGTGCCATGGAGATGGTACATGATCATATATATGTATAACATGCATACATCCACTGGCTTAGTTCCGATATAATGGCAAATTGTACTTTAGTACAATGGTTTTTAACTTGGGTAGGTCTTGTAATTTCATGTTCCTTCTTCCTTGACCAGGTGGGATAAGAAGACTAGAATTATTTGCTTCCTGGTTTAAATTGAGCAAAGTTTCTTGTCAGCTCTTATGTGGGAGCTCTATTTGATTTAATTTGAGAAAAGCAAAATAGTGATGGCCATGGCTGCCTCTGTGCCTTTGGATGTCTTTCTTCCCATGCTTATGAAGTACCCTAATGATTCCTGTTTTTGCTTTTTTAAGACATATTTATGCAGCCAAGAAGGAGAATTTCAAAGTGAAGTACTGATTTCCAGCCACATGCCTCTGACCTATTCCTCTCAATGTTTCTGGGCTCCAACTGAAATACTTATAAGGTTAAAAGGGAAATATGTATAAAGGAAAAATAGCAGAGATAGGTAGGCAGGAAAGAAACGGGGGAGGGGTGAAGGTCAATTTTTGTTACCATTGTCTGGAAAGAGAGAGCAGAAAGATTGGTGGTGGCAGTAGGGAGCTGGGGGGAGTTAGGGATGAATGGGGGAGAATCCTCAGTGATTCAGTCCAGTGAAGAAGAAAGGGAGAATTAGGTGAAGGGACAGCTGCAAAGAGCAGTGGGAATGTCAGGGAAAGGTTCAGAGGAGCTCAAAAGTGTGTGTGTGTGTGTGAGAGAGAGTGTGTGTGTTTATGTAAAATGCAGAAAAGAGGCTTCTCTGTGTGTATGTTGAGTAAAATGTTCTGGTGGTGGTGGGAAGATTTTTAGGTGATCTTGAACGAGGTGGAGAACTTGGGCTTCATAGTGGTGAATTTGTGTTTTTGGGACTCTTATCCCAGTTCTTCCTTGCATTTGAGTTCTTATACAAGTAACTTATCTCTCTACACCAACAGTTTCTGTGAAGTGGATGCTTTGCAACTGGCTGTGCCCACCATGAGAAACATTTTCCACCATACTTGGGATATTCAGTTGTTTCTTGACAAAACATTTCAGAGCCCTGTGAAGTAGAATCTGGAGCATTTGGGGTGTATTAAAAGCTATTGGGGATGCAAGAGACTTTGGAGTGTCAAATGCCTGCACTCAATCCTCCAAAGGTGTGCTTGTGGTCCTCTGGCAACACAGTTCACGCTCCTCTTCTGCGTGAACTACGTAAATAATACAGGCTCAGTATGATCATACCTATTGAATTACCAGCAACTATTAATATCAGGCACAGTTTAGATTTGCAATAAAGTTTTAAATTTTTGTTTTTATATTGTCCCCATTTGACGCAAGTTGGAGATACTAGTAACTTTCTTTCACCTTTTTATTAAAGCTCAAAGTTCAATGAGCAAACTTGTATTATCAGATGGAAAATATTATATTTCTCACAAATATATAACTTGGGCTCCTATAGAATCAAACCCACATTTGAAACTATACTAACAGAAGACTCTTTTTGGGGTATGTATTAAATATATGTAAGTTCTATAATTGTACTTAATGGTATTCTAAGAAAGCTTTCTAAACAGGTAAACATTTTTAATGCAAGAAGCCTTTTTAAAGCAAGCTTTCTTGGTCTCACCAATAAAATAAAAAGGTCTAGGTTGAAAGAACTGATTAAGGCACCAAGGGGGAAAAAGTCTAAAAAGAATGCATTATTGGCTTGAAAATAAACGTATATCCTTGATAATGGAGAGTGTATAAGAAATTGTAAAGTACATAGAAGGATCCTGATGTGTATATATGAAACAAATTATGTTTACTATTGTGGGTACAACACATTCCAGAACTTCACAAAATTCTACATGAAGAATAAATCCTTCAAAATTATTGCACAAACATTGGCTTTCCTTGGTACTTGTTCACAAAAATCTTATTTTTATTTATTGTTTTTGTGCCTCTTCCACTTCAAAATCTCTCACTTGAAAATCTTTCATATTCTGCATCTCTTATATTCCACATATCTTCAATGTGCCTTTCTATTATGGGAAGGAAAAAGTTATGAAAAACATTCTATACTGATGGGAACACTATTAATGAATTCTTCTTCTGTGACCGGCCATGTAGTTATAAGAGCTACACAAAGGAGGAAATTAATTTCCAATTGTGTTCAAATAAGAAGGCAAAACCCAAAATGTAATCTCTATTTTATAGTTCAAGGTTTCTTTCCAGTTTTTTTTTTTAATGGAACCCTCCAGATTAATTTTGTTTGTGGCTTTCCAGTTGGTCAGAAACATCATTTGTCCTCTGACTTAAGCTTCTAGAATTGCTTTTTCCACTTCTTTCAATACTAGCAGTCTATTTCCTTGATTAAGAAGACACATGACAGCCTCTTTCTTCATCAAAATCATAGATCAGGAATGTGAATCATGAAGTCCTCCAGATGTTATTGAAGTACAACACCTAGCAGGCCTAGGCAGTATTCCCAAAGCTGCAGAATGCTGACAGTCTAGCATGTGGAGGGCCATATGATGCCCACAGTTGCCCAAGATCAATGTGGTAACTATCAAGGTTTGGAGTGTGCATTGGAACCCCCCCTCTCACACATACACTTTTTTTTTGTTCTGAAATGCCCCATAGGGGCATGGGAAGATTTTGCCACATTTTTGGCTCTATCTGGTCCATTTTAGGCCCAGGAGAAGCCTTTTGTCCAAAGGGAACTGACCCAGAAGCCAACTTTGGGGCCACTTCTTCTTGGAAAAATGTCTTTCCTTTACCTAAAATGGCTAAGATCCCCTCAAAAACACAGTGAAATTTTCCTCTCCTCCTAGGACACATTTGGGGGCAAGTTAGGGAATTGTGGGAGCTCAGGAATATTGGGCCAACCCCCCAGCCCCGGGGTACATGTAGCCCATGGGCACACTTCATCCACCCCTGCTCTAGATATACTGCATTAGCTGATGAATTATAAATATGTTCTTCTAATTAATGGTGTGGACACTATGGGCATGTATCCATAGGTTTTATTGAGGCAACTAGATAAGCTCCATGCCCAGCCCTCAATATTACCCACAAGATGCTTCTTATTCTTCTGGTTTGTTTTGCATCCATATAATTGACTGGTTGATTGCTGAATTAGCATAGGCAGGTTGTATGCCTTCTACACTAAAACCACTGAGCAGGTGGTGCTTTGCCCTTTGCCACACCTCTTCTCGATTCCACTTACTCAAAGAGTATATCAGTGGTAGAAGATTTTTTTGCCCACCAGATGTTATTGGGCCACAGCTGCCATTATTCCCAACCACCAGTTGTAGGAGGTGATGGGAACTGGAGTCTCAACATCGGCAGAGGGCATATGTTTACCACGTGTATATGCTTTACCCTAGTCCTGCCAACTGGAGTCCCTCCTAGCAGTCACTGTTGCAATGTAAGATCTCTAATGTTCAGAGTCAATTTTCATCTGAATGCCAGATGCTGGGGACAAGCAACCAAGAAACAATTTGTCTTCATGTGCTGCTAATGCACTTTCCAGAGGGATTTGGTCCGTAACTGTTAGAAACAAAGTTCTGGACCAGATGTAGACAAGTGATATGCACAAGATCATCAACTGAATACAAGACAGAGGTGTACATTTTTAGCTTTCCCTTGGCCATTTTGTTTATTAAATTCTAAACACTGAACCTTCCAAAGAGTTTTACCTTCAAACCCCAGATTAATTTCTTACCAAATATCCCCAGATCAACTCCTCCTCAATTAATATTCTTTCCACCATGTCTCTGTGAAAACGACTCACCAATTCCCCCTCTCCTCATTTATTATACCTGTCCTGAGCTATCTCTCAGGATACCTAGATCTCCTGCCTTCAACCAGCATTCAAAAGCAAAGAAGATACAAAACTTGTAGGTCGTTGCTGTCAGTTCAAGAGCTATATGGTGTTCACAAGCCCAGCCTGCCCCTACAACCTATTGTCAAATAGTTTTAGAAGTTTATTGGAGACTATTGACGACCAATGTAAATAATGTACTTTATAATTCTGTAAAGCACTAGTAGGAATCATGTGGCTTGTGCAAAGGTCCTTTTATGGGCCTTGGGTGCCCAGGATCTCCCTCGAGCCCTTGATCAGGAGTCCCACAAAATTCAGCCAAGAAGAGATCTGGAGGGTTATGGTTTTGCTATATACTGCAGTTTTATCCAATCCAGAAACAACCCCAGACTGCTTCCCTAAACTAAGCCAAAGTGATTAGAATTAGCATAGCAAGCTCAGGACTATCCTAGGCCCTGACAACTAGGGATGACTTCTCATGGTGTCACAGGGGCAAGCTCTGGTGATGTTCCAAGAGTCAAGTTGCAAGTGGCAATCCTTAGTAATGTTATTAAACACCAACAATGGGTGTGCAGAGTATAGAAAACACCAGGTCTAACAAACGAGAACACACACACTTACTTTTCAAGGCAGCACTGTTGAGGTTTTATCTTCTGTGAAGAAAATGCAGTTTCCTGTGCAAAAAATGCTTCATGTGAATTTTGCACAGAATAAGCCTTAACTGTGAATAGACTTCAGAAATTGCAAAGTATTAAAAGGCTTTCTTGCAGTGGGAAGAAAATTGCTAAATAGTGACACCTTCTAGTAGCAAATTAGTGAAGAATTAATGAAGAATGTCCAGTCCAGAAGGAAATCAACAAATAAGAATGTGTCCAAAACTTCGTGGTCTCTGTGCCTTCATACACTAGGAGCTTTAGCGCCTGCGCGGTAGCGTTCGGAAACTTCTAGAGCTTGTTCGCTTGGCGGGAACCCCTCCCCCACGCCGGTACTGCGCATGCTCCTCCCGCCGAGCAACGGTCTCTCCTCAGTTCTTTCTCGTCCGCCGCCGCGTACGGAAGGTTCTTTAGTTTGTTCCTCTCACGTCGTGCTTGGCTTGCTGTTTTTTCACGGTTTTACGGACTTTCGGACTGTCTTTGACCTCTCTTTCGGACTCCCCCTTCGGTTTTCGTCTTTTTGGATTTCGGAGTTTGGCGTTTCTTCGTCTTATGTCCGCGCTCTTTAAGAAGTGCGTGTCCTGCGGCCGCAAGGTTGCCCTCAACGACGGCCATAAGGAGTGTCTCTTCTGTTTGGGCGAGTCCCACAACATCCGGACTTGCCCAATTTGCAGGGATTTTACTCCGCAAACTCTTCGCAACCGCTCCGCGAGACTCAAATCTTTTTGTTGGGAGCAGTCTCTGCGGGCGATAGACGAGACCTCCACCTCCAAGATGGCCGACAAGAAGACGACCACGCCATCGACGGTATCGGCGGCTGCCGTTCCGTCCACCTCGTCGGTATCGGGCTCGGTACCGGCGAAAACGCCGATCTCGGCGTTACCGAGGATCCCGAAGCTGTCGGCGGCTGCCAAGTCAGCTAAAGGATCCTCGACGGCGAGGAAGGCTGAGGCTCCCCTTACGGAGACGCCTGCAAAAAAGCGCCCTGCTCCGGACGGAGGCAAGGGCAAGGAGAAGGAGAAGAAGAAGAAGAAGAAGGAAAAGAAGCGCTCCCCGGCTGGGGACGCTCAACCTCCTACTCCTCCTCCTACTCAGCAGCCTTCCAAAGGGCGAGGCGAGTCCGTCGACCTCTCGGAGGATGAGATCGAGGACGTTCCCCAACAGCGCCCGGACTCGCCTGTGGCAGACCCTCCAACCCTGGTGGAGGAGCGCCACCGCCCTCTTAGCCGTCGCAGGTCGGCCGACCTGCAGCAGAGAGAGCCCTCTGCTTCTCCGGAGCGGCGTTCGACCTCCTTCAGGTCCCGGTCCCGCTCTTCCGAGCGTCCGGTGGCCTCGCCGCCTCCGAGGGAGACAAGAGAGGAACAACCTCGCTCGTCTGCCTCCAGATACACCTCGGCGTCCTACGTGGCCAGGTACGCGAGGGAATCTGAGTGGAGAGAGCGCCCGGCCTCCTATCGGTCCCATTCGCCATCGTACCGGGATCGGTACCATCGTGGCCCGAGTCGCTGGGAGACCTTCCGGAGGTCCCGGTCACCTCGTCGACAGCGCGAATCGCGCTCGCCTAGAGGGGACGAGGCTCGGTACCGTCGACGCCGAAGCCGATCTCCGTCGGACCGCCGCTCCTTCAGCCGCTCTCCCTCCCCTCGATATCATAGGGCGAGGGAGCCTTCACCACGGTATCGGGCGATATCGCCACCTCCTAGGGTCACGGCGACGGCGACGCGCCCTACGGAGTCGGTGGTGACTGAGCGGGCTACGACGACGTCAGCCTGCCAGACTACCCCGGTCACCACCAAGAGGGTGAAGTCCGTGGTCAGCCATCCCAAGCGGGACGCTGCTGCTACCACCGCCCCGGCTGCGGAGAAGCCTAGGAAGGCAACACCTGCGGCGACTACGAAGGAGCCGGAGAGCGAGCGGCGAGAGGACTCACCGAGCTCGGAGTCGTACGACTCGAGTGCGGAGTCTGAGGTGTCTGAGGCGGCCTCCCAGGAGTCTCCTCCGTTGGGATTCGGGGACCCGATCCCAGATTCTGCTCCAGAGGACGTCCACCAGTTCTCTGCGATGCTGCTCCGCATGGCCACTACCCTCGGCCTTAAGATCGCCGATGCGGAGCCGGAGGATGACGATCCAGCCTTCTCCGTTTTCGAGGAGAAGCGACCTTCCACGGCCCCGCTGCCTCTCCTGCCCCGGGTATCCAGACTGGTGAAGGCCGCCTGGGATAGACCGGCCTCGGCTCAGCCGATACCGCAGCGGTTAGAACACCTCTACAGGGTGCAGAAGGATAACGCCGGTTATCTATTTAATCACCCTGCACCGAACTCTGTGGTCGTCGAGTCCGCGCAGACGAAAGGCTCCGGCAGGCAACACACCACCCCGCCGGACAAAGAGGGCAGGAAGTTGGACGCCTACGCAAGGAGGTTCTATTCGGCTGCCTCCTTGCAGATCAGGCTGTCCAACACTCAGGCTTGCCTCGCGGCATACCTGAAGAAGGTGCTCGATCGCCTGCAACCAGCGATGGAAGCGGTACCGGAGGACATCCGCCAAGCCTCCTCCGTGATCTTCAATGAGGCTATCTCCATCGCTCGGCACCAGATGGCCTCCTCCCGGCACGCAGTGGAGATCGCCTCCCGGGTCATGGCGGGATCCGTCGGCCTCCGCCGCCATGCTTGGCTTCGACCGGCCGACATCCAGGAGGACACCAGAAGGAGGATTGAAGATCTCCCCTTCGACGGTGAAGGCCTATTCAATTCGTCCACAGACGAAGCTTTGGACAATCTCGTCAAGGCGAGACTGACCGCAAAAAAGATCGGGCTGCAGCCGGCCACGCAGACCCGCAGGGCCTCCACCTTCCGCCCATCCTGGCGACGATCTTCCACCTCGTCGTTCCAGCGTTCGGCCCAGTCTGGACAGTCGAGACCGTCCTCCGGCTCATCGGCCAGACGCACGATTAGGCGGCGCCCGCCTTCGTCGAAGAAGTCCTCCTCCGAGGCAAAGTCTCGGTTTTGACGTGCCTGGCAGGACCCGCCAATACCCACTCTTCAGCCTACCATCAGCGCTCGGAGACCGACCGACCCTCGCTCGACACCTAGCGGAGTGGCAGTATGTCACTACGGACTCTTGGGTGCTTTCCATCGTCCGTCTTGGCTACGCCATCGAGTTTCTCGAATTCCTCCTCGCGGCGTTTATTACTCCACGCCGTCGAGTCCGGCCCTCCTGGAAGAGATCCAATCCCTCCTCCAGAAAGGGGCGATCGAGCGGCTCCCGCAAGAGGCCAAGACCACCGGCTTCTTCTCCAGGTACTTCACGGTACCGAAAGCCGACGGTACCCTCCGGCCGATCCTAGACCTCAGAGGGGTGAACTACTACATCCGCCCCAAAAGGTTCAAGATGGTCACGATACCGTCGATCCTACCCTTCCTACATCGAGGGGACTGGTTCGCCTCCATCGATCTCCGAGACGCATACTTCCATATCGCCATTCGCCCGCAGCACAGACGGTACCTCCGCTTCGCAGTCGACGACACCTGTTACCAGTACAAGGTGCTGCCGTTCGGACTCTCGACTGCCCCAAGGGTCTTCACCAAGTGCATGGCCCCGGTGGTATCCTACCTGCGGACGAAGGGCGCTTCCGTCTTCCCCTACCTCGACGATTGGCTGTTGGTGGCGTCCTGCAAACAGAGACTTTACCACGACGTCCACATGACGTTGTCACTCCTGACCCGCCTTGGTCTACGAGTGAATCCGAAGAAGTCCCACCTCGAGCCGGCAAGGATCTTGGACTTCATCGGGGCGACGCTCGACTCGACCTCCGCCAGGGCGTACCTACCAGAGTCTCGAGCACAAACTTTGATCCGGGCCGCCGCTCACGCTCGTACGGCCCCGACGTTATCTGCGAGAAGCGTCCAGCAGCTCTTGGGCTACATGGCTGCGACGACCGCTGTGACATATCTCGCCAGGCTGAGAGCAAGACCTCTTCAACACTGGTTCGTCCGCATATTCGACCCCCTGCGAGACGAACAGACACTCCGACTGCAGCTGCCGGGAGACGTCCGCTCATCCCTCCGATGGTGGCAGTCGCGACGCAATCTCATGTCGGGGATGCCTTTCCAACAGCCGACACCGAAGGTGACGGTAACGACCGACGCCTCCCTGTATGGATGGGGTGCCCACTGCGGCGATCTCAGAGTCCGCGACAGATGGACCGACGACGAGACCGCTCTCCATATCAACGCGCTGGAGCTGCTTGCCGTCTGGAAAGCCCTACGGGCGTTCCGCCATGCCGTGGCGGGGCGCACGGTCCTGATTCTGACGGACAACACCACCGCCGTCTGCTACATCAACAGACAAGGTGGGACTCATTCCACGACCCTGCTCGACATCGCGCTCGGCCTGTGGGAATGGTGCATTCGCCTGCACACGCATCCCGTGGCGGTTCACCTGGCCGGGCAGGAGAACACCACGGCAGACGCCCTCAGCAGGGACACCTCATCCCATCACGAATGGTCTCTCTCCGGAGAGGCGTTCAGACTGATTCGGGACCGCTGGGGCGAACCATCGATCGACCTCTTCGCGACCAGGGAAAATGCGAAGTGTCGCCGATTCTGTTCCAGAGCGGGCCACGATCGTGCCTCCATCGGGGACGCTTTCCAGTTTCCGTGGACCGGGGAACTCCTCTACGCGTTCCCGCCGTTCCCGCTGCTCGGCCGGACGATATCGAAGATCCTCGCCGACCGAGCCGACGCGATCCTGGTAGCCCCGTACTGGCCGAGGCAACATTGGTTCGCACCCCTGCTACAAGCCGCGCGAGACGACCTGCTCCGGTTGCCACCGACACCGGACCTGCTCTCCCACTCCGGCGGCCGAGTCCTCCATCCGGACCTGCCACGCCTGGCCCTCCATGCCTGGAGGATATCGCACTAGACGATCCCGTGCTCGGTACCGTCCTCGTCGCGGCCAGGAAGGAATCCACCCGTCGCAACTATCAATACAAGTGGCGACGCTTCCTGACCTTCGCTAACGAGAGGAGTGAGCCGGTATCGCCCGCGGGGCTCTCGACCGTCCTGCACTTCCTCCTGCACCTCCGGCAACAGGGCCTGGCGTTTCCATCCCTGAAGGTGTATCTCTCCGCGATCGTGGCATACCAACCGCCACGATCTGCTGCCTCGGCCTTCTTCAGGAACGATACCGTTAAGCGGTTCCTGAAAGGACTTCATCATCTCTACCCGCCGGTATCGCCGCCGCTGCCGCCGTGGTCCCTCTCGCTGGTGCTCTCGCAGCTGACGAAGCCGCCCTTCGAGCCGATGGCGACCTCGGATGACAGGCTCCTGACAATGAAAACTGCCTTCCTGGTAGCGGTGACCTCAGCGAGGCGAGCGGGTGAGATCACAGCTCTTCGTTCCGATGAGCCCTTCACGGTCTTCCACAGGGACAAGGTGGTCCTGAGACCTGACATCTCGTTCCTGCCAAAGGTGGTGTCCAGTTTCCATCTCAACCAGGATATCATCCTGCCTGCCTTCTTCCCGAACCCGACGACACCGTTGGAGCGGTCCCTCCACTCCCTGGACGTGCGTCGGGCATTGGCTTTCTACAAGGACAGGACTGCTTCCTTCCGACAGACGCCGCATCTCTTTGTTTGCTATGGGCGACGTCGGAGGGGCCTAAAAGTGTCCACCCAGCGCTTCTCCAAGTGGGTGGTGAGGACTATTGAACTGGCGTATGAGCTCGCGAGGAAGCCTCCGCCAGTCCTGCTTCGAGCCCACTCCACCAGAGCTGTGGCTACTTCTGCGGCCCTCCTGCGAGGAGTTGACCTGCATGAACTCTGCCGTGTGGCGACCTGGTCCCAACCATCGACCTTCGTGCGCCACTACAGGCTCGACTGCCGGTCGCGCAGAGATGCCCGGTTTGGACGTGAGGTGTTGGCTTCCGTGCTGTAGGACCTGACCCGCCGTCCGACCGGTAAGCTACACAGTCTCCTAGTGTATGAAGGCACAGAGACCACGAAGAAGAAGAACAGGTTGCTTACCTGTAACTGTGGTTCTTCGAGTGGTCATCTGTGCCATCATACACACCCGCCCTTCCTCCCCTCTTTCTCAGGTCCCTGTAGGTTCTACGGCGGACGACAGAACTGAGGAGAGACCGTTGCTCGGCGGGAGGAGCATGCGCAGTACCGGCGTGGGGGAGGGGTTCCCGCCAAGCGAACAAGCTCTAGAAGTTTCCGAACGCTACCGCGCAGGCGCTAAAGCTCCTAGTGTATGATGGCACAGATGACCACTCGAAGAACCACAGTTACAGGTAAGCAACCTGTTCTTTCTTGCAGTGGGAAGAAAATTGCTAAATAGTGACACCTTCTAGTAGCAAATTAGTGAAGAATTAATGAAGAATGTCCAGTCCAGAAGGAAATCAACAAATAAGAATGTGTCCAAAACTGAGTGATGAATATGACGAGGAGCCTGAAGACCTAATCCCATGAGGAAAAGTTGAACAACTTAGGTATGTTTTGGCCTGGAGAAGGGATTATTAAGATAGCTGTCTTTAAGTATTTGAAGGGCTGTTGGAACAGATTATTTTCTGATGCTCCAAAAGTAGAACTCAAACCACTGTTCACATCATAGGAAAAGGAGATTTCAATGAAACATTAAGAAGCACGTGACGACAGTCGATGGATGGGGAACGTGGTGGGATCTTCTTCCTTAGAAGTTTTTAATTAGAGTGTGGGTGGGTAGCTATCAGGGCTGCATCAACACAAAGGAATGGAGATCCAGAGCTTGGAAAGTTTACTCTTGTGAACTGCAGCTCTCAGAACTCCCCAGCCATCCTGGTCTATTGGCACAGATAATCTTTGATGTCCCCTCCAACACTATGTTTATTGTATTTATGATTCTGTGGTTCCATAACTACTGTTAACACTTTCTACTCCAGTACACGTGAAAGCAGAGAAGAACTTTGAAAGTTTATAAACCACCAACTACACAAGCATCATGGCAAGAGATATCAAAGAAGGCCACCTGGTGGCAGTACAGCTACATGTTTCTCTCTGCACGTTTCCGCCTTACAGTATCATACTCAATATTGCCTTGTCTCCACAGCATGTGAGTATAAAATCGAAAGAGAAATAATGGAGCAGTATTTCTCTGATATTAATAACCAATGATTTCTTCTTATCTTATGTTTAAATACAACTTTAGAAAATAATCCACATAGCAAAGGCTTATGAGAAATTAGTTGCTGCCTAGTTAATGCCACAGCAAGTGTAGATGCATGTGTGTGTGTGTGTACATATAAAAAATAAAAGAAATATCAGCATGTGGTCAGAATATCTATTTTCTGAGTGGATGAAATGGGGTTTTCAACTTATGACTGGGGCTCATGGAGCTAAATTAAGTCATGAAAGAAGATAACACAATGTACCATCATTTTAAAGCAATTTAATCACGAAAACCAAAAAATTTGGAAGCAAATAGATATTTTACTTAATAGAAACCATCTGCACTGTACAGTAGGCAAATTGTATAAAAATGAATAAAACTGTCTCTAGAGGGACATGACTCAGGCACCAGCTTATATAATGAAGATGTATATGTGCCTCTTAGCATTTGCATTGTCTATTAGGCTAGGTAAATCGCACCACTAGTGTAGGCAAAACAGTTACAAATTTTATTACCATCATATGACTGATGACAAATGCAGTAATAGAAGTAATGTGTATTAAGACCAGGCTGGTTCCAGGCCCTAAATGGCTTTGTGTTTCAGGCCAGCCGGATGTAGCTAAATCTTTATTGAGTGATGGGTGACGGAAAAGAGAGGCTTGTTGCTATTGCTTTGGAGGCTAAAGCCCATGAGGGCAGTCTTTTAAACTGGTTTAGGCTCCAAGCCGACTGTTTGATTCAGGACCACTAGGGAAGGGTCTAATTTAAACACATCTAAATTGACTTTCATGCTGGACTTTGAGCTTGAAGGTTCCAGGCAGATGATCTTTAAGCCACTCCTTTCGTCTTGTCAGAAAGGAACAACATGTATCTATTTGATACAGTAATGCTTTTCTTCTTTGGCAGCCACGGCTGGTGTCTACATTTTTGCATCACCATTGTTAAAGGATAGGTTTTAGTGCTTTCTAAAAATCTCTTCTCTCTTGCCCTGCATGTCTGTGATTTGCAAATACAAATGATGAAAAATCATGTAAATAGCACAGGATTGCAGGTATGGTGGATCAAATATTACCAGCTCCTCCATGTAAAGCTGATTATCTGAACCATTTTATAGCTATGGTGTTTATATTCTATGGTGTTATATTCCATTCTGTATTTCTGTTCCTGCCAGCTTTTTAATGTTTGCAACTAAAGATTTAAAATGCAAGGCATTTTTCCATGCTATCCTATTGTAACTGTATCTTAAAACATACCCCACAAGTGTAGATGTCCTATAAAGAAATGAACTTGTACAGCCATGGATTATACTTATAATTTATGATAACAACTCTTTGAAAGTAGGTAAAAATATATGAAACAAAAAATTATTCTTAGTTTGTCCTAAAAAAGGAGGAAACCAAATTTCATGTGGAGGCATATGAAGGAAATTAGCAATAACAGAATTTCATATTAACAAATATATAAACACAATAATTAACAATAGTCCCCAAACTGTCTGCCACAGACTTCAAATCGACCTAAAGTCACAAAAACAATTTTTGGTCAGAATAACCTTACTTTCTATTTTGTTTAGTGTTTTCCTGATATAATTTGAGCATCTAACTTGCAGTAATAATGCAGCAGAATTCCTGAGTCTTGTCTGAACTCTTGAGAATAAGCCCCTTCCAAAAGAGAATAGACTTTATTTCTGAACAGTCTCTGGCATTTTTCTTCTCCACTCCCTATTTGTGATGTGTGAGCAAGAGCATATTGAAAATTGTGCAGTGAGATTCCGAGTCCGTAGAAAAGTTCTGACACTACAAGCAAATGGAACAACATTTAGATGACTCAGGTTTTAGCTTGTCTGTTCAGCATCTTTGTGCAGAGAGACCAGAAAGAAAGAGTGAGAAAAAGACAGAAAATTTTTAAGCAAGCCCATGGATAAGGTTTTCTTTTAAAAGAATCATATGAAATCTCCAAGGGGGTATTTGTTTGGAAGAAAAGAGAATTTTAAAATGGTCTACTTATAACATTATTATGATACCCATTTCTCTTTGAAATTATTTGCAGAGTGGCATTGTAGTGATCGTGGTAAAATTGGTTGAGGGGGGAACAAAGTTACTTTTAAATGTGAATTTAGTAAATATTGGTTTGTCTCTTTTTGCAAGATCTTTAGCATATTTGTCCTTCTCCTCTTATTTTTATATATATAAAAGAGCAAATAATTAATGCACATAATGAATTTCCAGAACACATTCTATGAAGTCTAAGAGCCTCAAAATAAGGATTTTAATGCTAAATATGAAACATGAGTTAATTAATTCATGTTAAATTGAAAAACACACAAGTTTTAATTGATACCGATTCTTTCTTTTTAAAAAAAAAAATTATTTGGATAGATAAAGTAACGGAGAAATGATCAGACTTGCTTCATTACAAAACTAGTTTTTTGTTCTATCTGCTCCAAATACCCTTATTAAATGAATGTTCTAATTTAACCCTTGTCTACTGCCAATAGTGATTAATATACAATTTGATTTTTTAAAAGGCCTCCTAGTGAATAAGAAATAACCACTTTTTCTTTTTTTTAAAAAAAAGGGAGGGAGGGAGGGAGGAAAGCAAGCAAGATGAGGCATATGTTGATTTTCTGAACAGCAAAGAGATGCAGAAAATAGCTATAGGTCTAGGTTGGCTTTTCTGTAATATGATTAGGGTTGTTGTTGTTTTTTTTTAAAAAAAAGATATGCTTCAAATACATACAAATATGCATACATATTATTTCCGTTTATCATCTCCAAAAAGCTTTGTCAGAGAAATAAAATAACAGAGAACTATAAAACAGAAAAAAGAAAAGAAAAGAATAACAGTTGCATCAAATGTTTTTGGCATGTACAAAAGAAATTATAAGAAATGAAAATGAGGAGGACAGAATGAGGCAAAAAAGAAAAAGACAGACATTTTGCTTTGGGAAGTTTCTGTAAGATATGTCTCCATTTTGAAACTAGGAAGAACTCTATAGTTTACTGGTGAGACTGACTGGCTCATTCTGATGGGGTAGAGTAGATTTTTGCTTTTTGGCTGTCAGATGGTCCCATTTCTGCTTACTGTCTTTTTTTTTTTGAAGTTGCCCCATGTAAGCATATATTTAAGAGCCATGCCAAGGACAAAATTAAAACAGAAATCCATTGCCAGTTTTAAACCGAAACACCTCAAGCCTGAATGTTCTATATTACTCAGCACTCATGGTTTCTAAAGTCTGGCTTCATAAAGAGATAATAGGGCCCAAACCATTTGGAAAATCCCAAGTGGAGAATGATCACTAATGACCATTCTAATTAAACAAGGCTAAGTAAACAAGCAAACAAACCAAACAGAACAGAATCCTGTCCAAATTTTGGTTACACCCTACAATAAATAAATAAAAAAATAATTTAAAAAGCAACCTTCCTTTTCTTATCACTTTGGCCCACAAGATGGCACTCTTAAGCTTTCTAACAATTCTCTTTACAGAGCAAGCCAAGGAGAAAGAGTGGATATATGGCAGAGGGAGAGGGATGGGGAAAAGGGTGAAGAAACAAAAGTTGGAATCCCTCATGAAAGATAGGTAGACTTCTCAGGTTGCTCCTAGCCGTGGAAGATTGTCTCTTTTTCACAAGCCTTTTCGCTCAAAATCTTTTGCTGTCCTTGGAGCCTGTCTCTAATCTAAGGCATCTTAGGAGCCACATCTAGTGGATCAGAGCCGAAGCTGAACTCCTTTTGGGCCTTGTTATAATCTGCCTCTTTCCATGGAGGGCTGCCCATTTGACTTCTCTGGGAGCTGAGTTTTCCTCAGCACCTTGTATGGTTTTCTTAGAACCTTCTGGGTTCAGGCCAACTGTTTGGAAGATGGAGAAGGGAAATAACACACATGATGTGCCTGGATCTCAAAAGCAAAAAGAAAACCTGAAACACTTGGGGAGGAAAAATGGCAATTCCTTCCTTGGGCACTTATGTTACTGATACATTTCAAGCCTTAATTATAGCTATACAGCTCAGGCGTGTGAATGGCTTGCTTAAAGAATTGTAAGTAGTAACAAAGGCCGCTTAGAAAATTTTATTGCTCTTGTGTTCTTTCCACACTAAGTGCAGGGGGGGATCTCCCACACAATACCCCTCCAAATCTACCAACAATTATTACAATGGCTTTATCTGCCCATGTGAGAGATATGGGGGCCTCTGTCTCAAAAGTCAGCAAATCACTGAACACCATCCAGACTGTGGAAGCAATCTCTAGTCTTTCATCGCTCCTTGCCAGGTGCCTTTGGCTGTAGAGACTGTGGCTGCGGAGACATTTTTCCAGGCTTGCAGTCTCAGTACATATGGTTATTGTTCGACCAGTAGCCAGGCGCATATTTCAGACTACATTTGTCTGAATGCTGCTGATAGGGACATGTTCTGCTTCTATTACAGAATTACAGAATGCCAAGCTCTCTCTCTCTCCCAGTCCCACTTCGGTGCTATGACTTGCTATCCTGTTTGATAAAATTGCTAAATTCAGCATCTGCTTTTTTTTCCTTTTTTTTTTTTCAAAACGGTTGATAATGGTAATTTTTGTCCTAAATAAATCATTAGATTTAGAATTGCAACAGGTTACTGTGTTTCAGGAAAAACATAACATGATGGCTAGAAAACAACTCACCTCAGATGTTCCATTGGTTCCCATTAAAACACATTTCCCACACAGAGGGAAATTCAGCAAAGCTATGGGAATTCTTTATACCTCCTGCCTGTGACAGTGAGTACAAACTGGGTGACACTGAGTACTGGTTGTGATGGATCTCCCATTTTTTCCCCTTTATCTTGGCAAGCTCTGAATATTGAGGCTTTACATTTCATCACTAGGTAGTTACAAAACCAAATAAAGGCAGCTTAGTATGATATCTTAAAATATATTGCAAATATACTTAATTCTACCAGGCATGATTTACCCTGTTTGCCTTCTTTCATATAGCTTTTTATACAACATCACTGGTTTGAAGAGTTTCTACTATATTTCCTCGGGCTACTCAAGATCCTGGCTTCTGGATTTTAGCTTTTCTTTTGTTAAACATGATTTCTGAACAAATTGCTGTTGGGACTCCAGCTTAGGGTGAAGCCCCACTCCTTGAACTGTAGGTCCTTCCTTTCAAATCCATGTATGTGGTTCTCATCTTTGTCAACTCTGTAATGGAAGTTATGCTCAGCACTGCTGTATTATTACTTCTTGGATAATGGTCCAGGGCTCTGATAATAAAAACCAAAGTTGGCTCAGATGAATTTGAGTGGATTTAAATAAATAGAGAACAGGTCTACCAATAGTTTCATTATGAAAGGTAAGTGGAATTTCTCATTTCATCGTTAGTATGCCACTGAATGCCTTTTGTGTTGAGATAATAGCAGAAGATAGCTATTGTCTCCCTGGCCTTCTCAAAACTACCTACTTATCCAGCGTGGGAAACAGGATGCCACAGTAGGTACACTTCTGGTCCTATTTAGCAGGGTTGTTCCTACATTCCAGAGCACTGGTGAGCTTAAATTAAACCCTACTTTCTTCTATTTTGTAAATGCTTATGTATCAAAGTTCTGGTCTTTCCTAGCTAATTGTGTGAGAGGGCTGATCTTTACCTTTTACAAGGTCTGTAGAGGGGGAAAATAGATATGCATAGATTTTAGGTAACATAACTTTATGTTTTATTCTAATGGCTTTCTATACCTTTAGTGTAATAGAACAGACTTTTAGAAAAGATATAGCGTGTTCAGTTCTATATCTTTCTTCTTTGAAAGAGATGCTAAACACTCATAAGTGGGATTTGGGTGGTAGTGCGGAGAGCTCTGTTGTATTTCTATCTCAGTGTCTGAAGATGTGCTGATTCACAGTGTCCAGGACAGAAGATGTCTGCATACAACATTTTTACATGGGATACTGTCCAATATTTCACAGATGAAAACTGGGACAGGTATGGCCAAGCAACATCAGACTGTGGTCAGGATGTCAAAAGCTTATTAATGAGGAAGATCATACAAGCTAGGAGAAGGTGCAGCAATTTGCTTTTCCCTGAGCCTACTGGCAAGGGCAAGATTCTGCTTACTGTCTTTTTTCCCCACTGTTGAGTCAACTGAATGCAAACTGCTTTTGCACTTTGAAATCAGTTTGCACCAACTGAAGTAAGCCGAAGATAATGGAAGAAAGTGAGAGAAGAGAGAAAGGAGGACAT
Organism: Ctenosaura bakeri; assembly: GCA_948474755.1. Classification (NCBI taxonomy): domain Eukaryota; kingdom Metazoa; phylum Chordata; class Lepidosauria; order Squamata; family Iguanidae; genus Ctenosaura; species Ctenosaura bakeri. The sequence goes on along the minus strand of CAOLHI010000050.1, from coordinate 870,991 downwards.
TTTAAAAGCAACTGAAAAAGTAGGATAGCAGATGATTCATAGGGACTTTCCCTACCAAGGCCTTTTCCGCACTAGCCTGTTATAGTGTGATGATTCCACTTTCAACATCCTATGGAATCCTGGGGTTTGCAGTTTTGGGAGGGGCCAGTCGGCCCCTTACGAAACTGCAAACCCCAGGATTCCATAGGATGTTTCAAGTGGAATCATCACACTATAACAGGCTAGTGCGGAAGTGCAGCAAATTAGGATGGTTGGAGAGTATGGCATAGTCTTTCAGCCTGATAGATCTCTTCAGTTCAAATCCCTCCCCACTAAATTTATATGTGTTTTGTGTGTTGGGGGAGGGGGGAATAGCTATGCCAGTTAGCTAAATATGGAGGTCACTCTCAGGGGAAGAGTGTGCTTTCATATCTAATAGATCTATGGGTTCCTTCTCTCAAACTGCATATATGCACTACCTAATTTCAGGGCCCTATGCTTGTTGCTAATAGGAACATAACTGCTTGTAGTTTCAGCTGTAACTACTGTAGTCTCCTAATGCAGAGTGAGCAGAACCTAGTGCAAGGTTTGCAGCTTAAGGCTAGGGGCCAGCCAGAGCCCGCACCTTGGGCCAGGTAGTTTGGGATAATCCAAAAGGCAGCACCGAGGTTAAACTAAAGAGAATTGTACCAAAAAATAACATAAGCTGAGTGAGGAGTATCCAAGGACACAGACAAACAACAGTCTAGGATCTAACCTGTCAAATTCCAAACAAACAAGCGAGGAAATTCCAAGACATGCAGACAGATACAGTCCAAGATCAAGCACTGGCAGATTAGTCACAGAAAGGTTTCCAGATACAAAGGTAAGCAGGCAGGAAAAGGAGTTAATGGGAGATGCTGGCCGGCATCCTACACCAAGCAGCTGGAGCTTTAACACTGCCCACACAGTCCCATGTCCTCCCACTGTCCTGGAAGCTATCAAAGCCTGGCACTGCTTGCCACTGGGGAGGGGAAGGAGCGAGGAGACAAGTCAGATAAGGAAGAAACAGCTGATCTCAGCTTGGAAGGGGAAAGAAAACAGAGTACAGGCTTAGATGGAAGTGCACCCTCCTTTGCCTTCCCCTCAAAGCCCAGACCAATGCCATCTTCATTGGCTGAATTATTTCCACTCTCCTTTGCTTCCCCACTGATAAGCAGTACTGGTCCCTTCCAGGGCCTGGCAGGTGCTGGGGGGAAGCAGTTTTGAACAGGGTGCGGAGGGCCACAAAGAGACATACATACATACACAAATACACACATACGTAAACCACATTTATGTGTGTGTATGTCACTAACAGGATGCTGTTGTTTCCAATAGCCTGGTGGTACTGAGAATGGGGCCACAGTCAGAGCTTAGCTGCATGCTTAGCTGATCTTCCCTGTTCCTGAAGAGGTCCCTAGTTTTGGGGAGTCCTTCTTTGCAGTTAAGCACTTGCCTGTTCAAACAGTCTTCTTCCTCTTCAAATTCTGGAACTGAATCTCCTCCTTCTAGGGTTCCACTCACAATACCCTAGAGTGCCTTATGTCTGCAGGGGCATTTAGCCCCTTGCAATTATTTGATCCTGTGGGTTGAAATTCCACCTCACTAAGGCAATCTCTGGCATGACCATGATAAAGCCTCCCCCTCATTGGACCCAAGGGCATGTCCACCAAATTTTAATCCTTCCAGCAAACAACATCAAGGAGTTACGATATATCTCTCAGTGCTTCTAGTGAACTTGGTACTTGTGCCTTTCTTATTATTTTGTCAGGAAACTGAGAAGACAGGACCAGAATTTATCAGGCATACAGGGAGAGAGAGAGAGTACACATAAAGACCCTAAAATATATGCTTGCAAAGAGTTTTGGGGGCAATGAGTGGTGCAAGAAGGGAGTATGGTGGGGAAATATTCAGAGTTGCCCTTCCAGGAAGCAGGTCACAACAGTTGTTTTGCCTGACAGTCTTGGTGCAAGACAAAGCACCGCTCCTAATTCCTTCACAGTTTGCTTCTGTATGTTACTAATGGCCCAACGATTTCGCAGACTTGGCTGGCAATACTCAGTCATTTCCATCTGTGTTTCTGGGTGCTCTCCAGCTGAAAGGCAATCCTTTTGTTCCTTCCCGAGCACTTGCACAGGAATGACAATTACCTTCAAGAACAAATTCTGAACGAGACCAGAGAGAAGCTCCTTTTCTGTTTGGGAAGCTGCTGGGTTCAGAGGGCATTCTTAAGTGAGCAGCCCAAATCAGCATAAGGTCTCAGAGCAGGGGATGGACACTGTGGTATACACGGGGCCACCCAGCTTCATGCTACACTATAGAGACTTCAAAGCACCCGAAAATAGAGATAACTGCTCTTGCCGCTTCTTTTTGTTTTAACGGGTTACAAGATAATGAAATTTGTGATCTATCTTACAGTTTGATCTATAGCCCAGTGATGTGGACTTATTCATATTTAAGGAGATTATTCTACTTTACTTTTTTCTTTCCTTTTTTTAAAAGGGCAATTGGCTTACATTTGAAGACAAACAATACAACCGCATATGCGCCTGTTCAGAAGTAAGCCCCGCTTAGTATCTAGGATTTCTGACTTAGCATTTGTGTTATGTTCTCATGTGGTTGCAATGCTATTGGATGTTGAAACACCTCCCCACAAGTCTTTATGTTTAGAAATAGCATTTGCACAATATTAATGGATTTTACTATGTCTAACGGAGATTCATGCAGAAATCACAACAGTACAACACAAGTAGGAAAAAGATACTATTGCAGCTTTCTACAAAGCTGCTTCTTAGATGTTATGGGAAGATGTGGCTTTTACACTTCAGTTTTTGACATGTACATAGGTTTTGTAATCATATATTTTTAATCCACCTGTTCTCAGGCCTTACATGCTGTAATTTTATTATTATTAGTATTATTATTTCCTAGATGTTAGCAGGAAAGCAAAGAAATTGCTGCTTGTCCTAAGTTTTTTTTACAAGCTTAATTGAGACAGAATGCTTGTACTAAATAAAAACAAGCATGTTTTTGTGTTAGCTTCTAGAAAGATCAGTGCACAGTCCATTTCTAACTGAAGAGATTCCTTTGTTATATCCTGCAGGCATAATAACTGTTGGTATTAGTTTGGTTATTCTCTGCCCTCTCCCTGTCAGTGCAAAGTTGTAATATATTCAGTCAAATCAACAGTCATATATAGAATGAAAGTCCCACAGAGGTACTATTGGAAACACATTGTTCTACAGGTGTAAGATATACAGCCCAAGTGACTGTTGAAAAGATTTCCAAGTCTCATAGGGTCAGCACTCTCATGCAAACTGGTTGTTATTTGTCCCTATGTGGATCCAGCCTCACTGCCCCTGGTTATGGGATTGCATGGAAAACTTCACACAAATTGGTGATATAACATCACTATGAAGAGATGCTCTGCTATGAATTTTATATATGAAGTAATACCAGAAAGTACCACTACTGCTGTCTCAGGAACCACAGAAAACTTTTCTTGTGACAACACATTCTGCTTATGTTAGTTTTGTCCATGAGATACAGTACCAGCAAATGTAATAAGAAACTATGGTGCTTAAATGGCCAGCCTTCTGCATGGATTTCATCACACTCCAATGTTCTTTTTAGGTTAATCCATATAGCAGAAAGAAGTTGGTACTTCTGAATTATTGAATAACAACAGTAGAGGGGAAAGAGCTCAAGGTGTTTTGATCTGACTTGTCAATCTAGGTCTGACTTGTCAATCTAGCAATCTAGCATGGTGTTGTATGTAATAGAGAAGGCAAAACTCCAGCAGATATTCCCCATCTGGCTCATGGAGGCTCCTAGCTAAGTTCTACCCTTCCCCAAGTCCCAGCTCCTGAAAGCTAGCAGGAAAAGGCCAGCAACGGTAAAGAACATAGGGAATTCTTTTCACACACCATTTGTCAAAACAACAAAGACAGTGAACGGTGTGCAAACTACCTGCGTATTCTTGTAGAGGCTTTCAGGAACTAGTTGAATCCCAAGGCTGAGAATCACCCAGCTTCTGCTTGAGTGTGTTCTGCTCACCCTCTCTTCTCCACGCAGATATTTCAGGGACTAGTGGACATGCAAGGAAGGGGCAGGAGAAATGAAGATAGGTCCCTGGCTAAAGGGCCGTCTTGAAAAGCCCTAGCTAGTGTTTTGGCTGGGGACTGTAATGGACACTTTTATGTTAACTGTGACGTTGAGTTGTTCAGGCCTTTCTCATCCCTGGACAAATTTTTCTTTAAGCTTTATTCTTTAAGCAGTCACTTATATTTCTCTTTTGTTATTATTTTCCGAGAGACAGCTACTTGCTTAAGATAGCCTTGGGCAAAGTTCAAAGCCTGGTCACCTGGTATGAGAGTTTCTGGCCTAGACATGTATTTATCTGGATAATCTGCTTGGTGAATATAAGTATTTGACCATGGGAAATGCACGGATAGAGGCTGGGCATGTTCAGTGAAAGCATCATGTTATATAAATCCCCAAACATCCCTAATAAGTCAAATTCAGTATAGTCTGATTCTGTAGAAGGTGCTAGGTACAGTGAGCTTCAGGGATCCACCCATTGTTGTTTTCTCCGGGGTTCTCAACAGCAGAAGGGATATAAGCATTGCAATATTACTCTGTAATCTACTATATAAAAGTCAATGTCTGTCTGTGTGTTTGTCTGTTTGTCCGCATCAGCATATGATTGGCTGTGTGAGGCAAGAAGACCTCATATGATTGGCTGGCTGTGAAGATTCTATGGAATCCGGGGGTTGGCAGGGAATTCTCAGCAGAGAGCTCTTGGGCCTCAGGTTGGTTGCTACGGAGATGAGGCCTACCATCAATAAAGATGCCAGAAAACTTTTGGGAGGCATATGTGAGAAAAATTAAAGTGACATACACAACAAAGTTACAAGGTCTTTTCGCCTCACACAGTAGATTGTATGGGTTTCATATGTGAGGAATCTTAAAGTTGAAATTCAAAACAAAAAATGCTTCTAGAAAAATGTAAAGCCATTGCATAAATTCAACAGAAAGCAAAAAAAATCAAAATACAGTACATCAATGTCGCCAGAGAACACAGATTGGATTAGGGACTATGGGGAAAAGTTACAGGTACTGGAATAGGCCTGTTGCTATGGAGATGAGTCCTAGCAGCAAGGAGGAGGACAGTGTATTCCCTCAGGAAACCACTCTGAATGTTAACAACTATGAATAAAGATTGCATTGGGAAATATGGAGCAAAGTTACAGTAAATGGAGAAGACAGTTTGATGAGTTCTTAAGAGAAAAATAAAAACGCCGGGTAAATACCCTAGTTTAACTAATAAAATCATTATACCGTCATACCATTAGTGTGCTCACTTTCTCTGAATTCTTTTAAGTGAGAACCCTTGCATTTCTTTTAGAATGGACCATTGGTAGAACAAGTAACTGATGACATTAGGAGTTAACACCATGCCCCCTAATGGTATATGGTTTGCAGAGGGATCAGAGAGTTTAACACACTTTCACCTCCCTCAAATGTTCCCTACCTCTCATCTGCAATGACCAGTAGAAGCTTTAAAAAAAATCTGAGATAGGACTTTTCCTAGCTAAGTTTTAAGCTTGGGACCTTTTCCATGAAAATCACATCCTCTGCCCCCAAGCTATAGCTTTCCCTTAAAGATATTGTGCTCTAGAGTCCAAGCCCCATCTCAAGTACGGTCTCAGAGATCCATTCTCTTTTGGTGGCTAGTATTTTAGTTAGAAAACAGTGAACACTTATTGGTACAAAGAATCTGGGAGCCATGAGCAGCACTAACATTATGCTATATTTTGGGAATTCAGACAAGCTATGCTTCTGTATTGACTGTGGCATGACATTAGTAAAGGGTGGCTCATTTGTGACATATTCTGGGTGGTGGTGGTCTTTTAATTTCCCCCATGGGGGAAAAAATAAGCAACCAAACTGGCAAACAAACAAACAACCGTCCCTGTATCATCTTATCTTACCCGAGGAAAGAGAAATCCCTTCTGAATCCACATGTGACATTACTTTAGCAAAGCCCAAATTCCTTGTTTTCCCAAAGGAAAATAATCTTAACTACTTTAGCAACAACCAACCCTCTGTGATATTCCCACCTCCAGAAACCACCATTTTTGATGAAAAAACAAACAACTTCTGAAAGCTAAGGGGAAAATCTTTTCAGATACTTATAGGGCATTCTTTTGGGGATTAAAACTCATCAATCAATGATATGCCCTAACCTATCTTAGCACCAACAGGGCTTTCGTAATGAGAATTATTATGGTGGATATACATAGGTTGATTTAGTCACTGCATCTTGGAACAAATTCATCACTGAACATTGTAATCATTACTATAAACAAAATAAGAATTTGCTTCTGTTTAAATATGAAGTTATTTACAGTGACTTTATTTTTGCTGTTAGCTGAAAGAGCAATGCAATGGAGACCCTGCAGTACAATCATTAAGTGCAAATTACCGACTATCTCCTGGGCTCACCTGAATTTTGCAGTTACTTGCCTCTCAAGGGGAGCATAATTTATCCCTGTTAATTTTGGAACAAAAGACATGCAAGTTACTGATATGATGCAAAAAGATAGCTGTTTTAGTTATTTTCGATGCAAGGGGAATCTTGTTGTAGTCCTGAAGTGCCAGCTGAGGAGAATAACTCATCAGTAGGTTTTGGGAACAGGACTCATCTTATTTACAATGCAGAATGTTCAATGGAAGGCAAAAGTGCTTTTAAAAGGAGCTTGTGGAACACTTTGAAAATATTAATTAGTGTGTTGAAGCATTCTGCATAGAATATCATAGTAAAACTGCTCCAGGGGTTTGCTTGGAATGAATTATTAATATGAATCTCTCTCTCCCTTATGCTTCACACCCTGATTTTATGGGGATGGAATGGGGTGGTGTTTTTTCTTGAAGATTCACTTCTTTAATGCTTAGTGGGACTAGTGCTGAGGCTGATATAGTGGGTCAGAACTGAATTGGAGCCCAAGTGATTTAGGCAGGATATCCAAATATGCATATATTAAATTTGTTTTCTTACCTCCCCTAGCATAGTACTCCTGCCACTGGAATCTTAGCTCTTAGCCTGACCACTTAGTCCAGTCATGTGACTACAGCACCTTCTAAACATCCAAGATTATGGCCATTTCTGCACTAGCTGTTATAGTGCTATTATTCCACTATTCCTCAAAGGCCCCCCCACTAAACTGCCCCAGGATTCCATAGGATGTTGAAAGTAGAATAATAGCACTATAACAGTCTAGTATGGAAATGGCCTAAGGCAATCCCTTTCCTGAGTGGAGGGGACTGTGGTGCTGTGAATAGCAAGACTACAAATTTTGCACACACACAGCCACTCTTGTTCATTTGCATGACTTCATTTTTCCAAGACCTTTACAGTCAACTTCAAGTGGATCACAAACAGTGATGTCAGTGGAGGCTGCAGTTGTGAATTAATTTAATATGCATTTATTTTGCTTTCTTATGACTTCTTGAAAATGAAGTCTGATCAGTTAAACAAAATCACAAGATTCATTGTTTTGTAGCTTCCGTGTCATTATCGAATGGAAAACAGAAATTGTTTGAAACCCTGCTTGCTAACTACACCCCAGTCATATAATCTGCAAGCTCTTGTTTGCCACTAACATATGTAACCCACTTCCAATGCAAAGATGTTTATAATAACTAGTGTTCCAAACTTGATGTGATAATATTGCTAAAATGTAATAAAACAAGGGAGATGCAACAAAAGATGATGGTCCCATTTCTGTTAGCTCTATTCTGTAGCAATGTATATAATTTTATTTTGAATGTGCATATAATTCAACTATAGGTTACTGAATGCCTAGTACAAAATGTTGATTTAAAAAGCTGTTTTAAAATAATTACAAACGACACAGAATCTCTAATTCTATCTCTATCTAATCTATATCTATATCTAAATTTCTATCTGAGGAGTTGGGCATTCCAACACTTTACTTTTTAATAAACAATTGATGTTGATTGTATGGCTTTGTGGTTGATTGAACATTTTCATATCCTCATCCTTAATGCAAGCTATTGCAAAAATTGAAAACTTATGACTGCAAAATGGCTCTCATTTTATTCTGTCAGTGTCATGTCCAAGTAAGTGGGCACAAGGTAGTAGCTTTGTTCTGCTGTCTTTTGTCATGCCAGGCTTCCATTGTTTGCTCCCTAAGCAGTATGCAATTAATTGGATTGGGATTTTTAAACATGCAGAATGCATCCTTTTCCCTACAAAAAGTGATGTGAATGTCAGCTTTTGTTTGTTCTATGGAAACAACAACATGAACACTAACAACAACATGTGAGCACACTCATCCACATCTACACACCCAACCTGCCATCTCTGGAATGAAAGGAATCTCTCTCTCTCTCTCTCTCTCTCTCTCTCTCTAATATTTCTCTCTATCTATATATGTATATCTCTCCTATAAAAGAAAAATGTTCTCTACAAAATGTTGGTTGTGTGCTTGAAAGCTAGTGATTCAAGATATTACAAAAGCAATAGGGTTACATTAATCATTTTAAAAGTTAATCATAAGATGGCAAATGCCAAGATGGTTGTTAATAAAAGAAGAGACATTTCTTAGACAAGCAGCTGCACTTAGAAGAAGTATCTTAGATTCATAAAGGGAACTTTAAATAATGCTGCCAGTAAAAGTGGGATTGTTGTCCCAAACTTAGAGTTGCGTTTCACCTCTCTTCGCTGGAAACAGCTGATATTGCTGATTAGGGATGATGAGTCTGACCCTATCCTTCCTTGAAAGAGTAGAGTTTGGTGCAGAATGTTGGCAAAGAACTCACAGCTTTTCCTCTCACTGTATAAGAAGACCATAAACAATACAAAAAATCAGAAATTTTCTATCAGAAACTTAGCAAATCTAGTACCCTGGGTTAGGTTATTATTCCCAAGGCTACCCTCACTGTGCTTTTTTAAAAATTATATCCAATTTCACCTTTCTCATTAATCAACTCAGTATATGGGATGCTGAGAAATAAAAGGATACACAGTGTCGGGGAAATAGGTGGAACTACAATGCTACATTGAACCATGTGGGATTGTAGCAAATAGATGGTATTTTAGAAGTAATCCAGGCATGAAGTGCAGTACACTTTGCCATATTTAGTTCTGTGTATTTTATACAACTGTCTAGGTAGAAAGTACAAAGGCAGGTTTACAGTTGAACATTAAGAAAACAAAAATAATGACCACAGATGATATACCCAAGCTTAAACCAGACGATGAAGACATCAAAATAGTTCAGGAATTTCCATACCTTGACTCAGTCATTAATCAGAATGGACAATGCAGTCAAGATATCAGAGGAAGACTAGGGCCATTTCTACACTACACTCTTCTAGTGCGATTATTCCACTTCAACGTCCTATGGAATCATGGGGTTTGCAGTTTAGGGAAGGGCCTTTGAGGCCCTTACCCAGAATGCAAACCCCAGGATTCCATAGGATGTTGAAAGCGGAATAATAGCACTATAACAATCTAGTGTGAAAATGGCCTAGGACTTGGAAGGGTGGCTATGAAGAAACTGGACAAGATCCTCAAGTGTAAAGATATACCACTGAATACTAAAGTTAGGATTGTCCATGTCATCATATTTCCAATGTCTATATATAGTTGTGAAAGCTTTTAAATTCCTGGTAGTGTAGGAAGTATAGTGTAGGAAGTGTAGAAATGTGTTCTAAAAATAACCTAACCTTTACAAGCAGCTCTCTCTCTCTTCTTTTTGTACTAGTGAAGATGCAATGAGGTGGAATCTCTGAGAGATGTGGTACATGGTGGTACCTATCCACTAGTATTGTGTTTTTGGGAGAAGGTTCATAATATGCTCATTTCATTGATGTGTCAGGTGATAATGGATCATGATTAATTGTTATGACTTTATATTTTGTTTTCTGATGACAATAAAAAGAATGGTTACACATTTGATTTCCCTCTAACTGACCATCAGATATCATGAAATTGAAACATTGAAAAATGTTAGAAGATTGTATTCTAGACACATGCTCGCTTGGCTTAACTAGATGCCATTTTACACTACACAAATACAGCACTATGGCCATTTCTGTATGACAGTGCTTTCTGTGTTGTCACACTGCAGTCCTGGGTCTGGAAGGGAGCATACCAGCAACACTCCCCTCTGCATCTTCTTGGTCCATGTGGAAGGAAGTGCAATGGCACCACCTTTTCATTCCTCAGTGCCAGGCATTTTCCATTGCTGCGCTATAGGTGGAAGTGCTGCCAATGCACTTCCATCATTTCTATGGCTTCTGTACAGCCAGGAGCGCCGGGAGCCCCGTGCGATTGCAGGTACAAAATGGATTTTTTTCTCTTTTGCAAAAATTGTGCAAGTGCAACACTCTGGGATGGGATGGCAACAGGCCCATGTTGTGTGAAAATGACATATGATTCCCCTTAGACTATTCCTTTTAGACTACCATGGCTTCATCCTATGGAATTCTAGGGTTTGTGGTTTGCTGAGGCACAGGTTCTCTGGCAGAGAATTCTCAACAGCCCTCCTCCAACTACAAACCCTAAGATTCCATAGGATGGAACCATGGTAATCAAAGTGAAATCACAGTGCTGTAATTGTTTGGTGTTGGGCTCAAGGTCTGGCCAATTGTATTAACAGAAGAACTGGCATATAAACTGAGGGTGCAAAAAAAGGAGGTGTGAAAGAAACCTGTCTGCTGCTATGCACTGTTTGTTCATTTTATTTGTCAACAAAGACTCTTTTCATGCTACATCATTTTGAAAGAGTTATTTTTAACTGTTAATTTTTCTCCTCATGCTTGTTAAAAAAAAAGAGAGAGAAGAAGCTCCTCTTAACTCTGTAAAGTACCAAAGAACAGTATTTGCTAACCTATGTGACTTTATATTGAAGAATGTTATAACTTTCTTTATATTCCTCAAGGGCAGAGCCAAACCATGATCTCAGGAATGGCAACTTGCTGTATATGTATCAGAAACTTTGGAATCACCAGGGGTTCTTTCACACTGCACAATTATAGTGCCATGATTGCACTTTAACTGTCATTGTTCTATCCTGTAATTCAGTGAGTGTTATTTAGAATTTTCAACCAAGGACTTCCAGTACCTCACCACATTACAAATCCATGGATTCCATAGGGCGCAGTCATGGAAGTTAAGATGCAATCATAGTGCTATAGTTGTGCAATGTGAAAGGTCTTCAAAAACCTTGCAGAGCATCAGCAGATATTTCACGAAGTGCCCCAGACTTGTTGTAGATGTTAACTTGGTTTTTGCCATGGAATGTACATCTTAACAGTTCCCAAGTTATAGATATTGGCTGGCATTCAATATTGCAGTTATGGATTTTCAACCTAGAGTTACAGCTCTGTAACAGCAATTTATTCTGTAAGTGTTTAAAACCCCAGCCTACCTTAAGAGCCAATAGCCAGATTGGGCAAAGGAGGTCTGTTCAGCTTCCCATTAGGGAAACAAGGGCAATGATTTTTCCACCTCTCTCCCATCAGCAAATGCTGCTGCAACAATCAGAAACCTCTATCACAAGTTCTATTTGTGGAAGAGGGTGGTGAAAATGTCATTCTCCTTGCACTCCGATTGGAAGATGAATGTACCTCCTTCATCCAATCTGGCTCTTAAGGCAGGCTAGGGGAACTCAGGGCAGACATCATCATGTAGTGCATATATAACTAAGTTAACAATATAGAATATTGGTGATTGATTAATTATATACTCTGAACTGGGAGTTAAGTGAGTAGGAAAGGGATCTTGAGGTCATGATGAAGACAAATCAAAGCATATGTAAACTCAGCCTGCTATGCCTCTGAATCCTATTGCTGAAGATTAGTGAGAGAGGACTATTACCCTCATGTCTTTCTTGTGAACTTTCCATAGATATCTGGTTTGACTTCTGTGGGAAACAGGATGCTGGGTGAGAAAGGCTCTTGCTCTGATCCAGTGGGCTTCTTATATAACTTTTTTTTTTTGCAGCTTCTAAAATGGATACTTTTGCAATTGATTAATATTTCAACTGTCTAGAGAACCTGCAGGCCCTATTCACCTGAATAATTTTCTCTTGCCTTTGGTATTATTCCTAATAACACAGTTCTAGAATTTCTCACAGTCATTTGTGACATGCTATTATATATTAATCTTGTTTCAGAAGAAAAAATTAGCAATATTTTTGAGACTGTTGAAACAAACAGTTAAACTAATAACACCAATGTAATATTTATATAGTTTGGATAAGCTTTTGGCATTTCTCTTCACGTAGCTTTGGGCTGACCTTATGATATGGCCAGTAGATGAAAAAATGATACATTTCTGAACTTCAGTTCTCTCTGGGTAGAGGAAATGCAGGAAAAGTTTAATGCAGTAAATCTAACATGGCAATTTAAGCATTTAATATGTGCACAAGGTAATGTAAAGCAAGTGAACTACAGAATGTTCTCCTGGATAATTTATGAGGACTTATTTTTATTTATTATTCAGTGGAGAATTTAAGCATTCCAGACTCTAATTCAAAGTTTAGACTTTAAAAGAAAATTTAAAGCTTTACTACAACATAGTTTAGTTGAAGACGTTAGAAAAGAGATTTAACAGCCTTGGTGTGTGTTCAAATTACAGCTCCTGTTGGGTTGTGAATTTGGGCATACTGCTAAACTCCGCAGAAGCTGGTTGCAATGTTGGTGCTGAACAGAGGGATTGCATTTACATATTATGGAATAAAGTGTTGTTTGAAGCAATCCTACCTAAGATCAAAAGAAATATTCTCAGTTGCTGTCCACAGGGCAGGGCTGCCATGGAGGACAGCCTGTGTTGGAGTGTGAGGCAGTGCCTCAGATAGTAGGTAGCTTGTGATTGTGTGTGTGAGAGAGAGAGAGAGAGAAAGAGAGTGATAGAAAGAGAGATGGGAGGGAGGGAAGGAAGGAAAGAGAGAGAGAAAATGCTAGTAGCCCTTCTGAAGGCATTCCCCTTGAGTCCTTGAGTCCAGTAAGAAAGACTGCCCAGCATCCCCTAATCTAGCCTGTTTCATTTGGGTGTTGTGGGAGGACACAGCACTATCTCCAGTACTGAAATAAGATTTTACTGCCAGTCCAATCAGCTTTTGTAAGAAGGTGAATGGGTATAGGCAGGTGCTTATTCTTTGCCTCAGAGAGCAACATCTTTCCATCTTTTTTCTTTTAAAATCTCAGTCAAAACAAGTACAGTAAAATCAATTGTTTTTAAAAAAATCACAATGAAATCATAACAACCAATACAGTGCTACTATCAAAAAACAATTTGTTAACAACTAAAATCCAGTTTGCTAGTTGAGGCTAAAGGAGATCTATCAAATCAACTGCTAAATGGCATGGGAACAAGGATGTAAATTCCATTGATTTAATGGATCTACTCAAATTGGGACTCGTAATGGAAGGAAGGCCTAGCAGTAACAATCAGAGTTAACAATCAGGAAAATTAACCAGGAAAATTCCTGGGAAAGTGAAGAGGTTTTTGGTTCATTGCTGAAACATGCAACCCAACTAGGGGTTCCACTTAATCTTAATAGGGAGATCATTCCACATGGTGGATGCCAAAACAGAGAAGACTCTCCTTTCTTAGCCAATGAAGCACATGAAAGTTATTGTTTTGCAAAACTAATAGCAGCTTTGGGGAGTGGGGATTCCACTATATGGAATAGTAAAAGGGAAGGATTCACCTCTTCTTCCTCTTGTATTGTGACTCAAGGCTAAAATCAGTCCCTGCTGCAATTGCCTTTAATGGACAAAAAGGGCATCAGGAAGTGTGGTCACGGATCTTCCATATCATATTCAGCTTGCACCTTTGAATTATTCTGAAAGATGCAGGAATATAGATTACACAACAACCTGAAATGCTTTGAACTTTTGATCTCTCTTTAATCTTTTTTTTACCTAAAAAAATGTGGAATGTAGCTCTGAGTGCACCTGGATTGCCAAAAATAAAACCAACAATGCTATAATTAGAGTTTGCAGCACTAAAAAAAAAAAGGCCTTGTAACTAAGAGTTGAAGGAAATAATTAGCTACAGGAATGTCCTATATGTTATACCTCAGCACCTGACCAATAAACTATGATGGTATTTTTTTTTTAAATCAAGGAATAATAACAATGTGAAATATGTTTCCACAAGGTTCATAGTTGGAAACTTGTTTCCTCTTTCATCAAATTATTTAAAATCTACAATGAAAAGTGTGAAATCCTTATCTGAAAACACATACACACACAAAAATCCAAAATTAGCCCACTTACATGTAGACTGTTAGACTGTTCCAGTGTCAGTCCACTTCAACTTACATCTTGAACCAAAGCTGAGATCAAGAAATCTAAGGGATTTATGTCCCCCATTGATTTTTATGGGAAGCACAGCATCAGTTGTAACTTTCGTTTTCTTTGTCACAGGTAGCATGTATCTACATGATACAGTTATACCAGTTGCAAAGCACTATAACTATTATTGGATCCATCTTGCAGAGTCCTGGGATTCATAGTATGATAAGGAACCTACACACCCCTGTCTTTTTGTTGTTTCTTTCCATCCATCCATCCATCCATCCATCCATCCATCCATCCATCCATCCATCACAAAAATCTTGGAAGCTAGGAAGGGAAAAAGTTGGATTGCTAAATCACAATAGATTGAAAGGAGGAACTAAATGGGGGTAAAGAAACTAGAGTAATGCCGAATGAATTATTTGCATTGAGAGAGCAGGCATTCACTCTGGATAAATGTGATAGGGATGGGAGCATCAGCCATCCTTATTCTGTTTGCCATGATATAATGGGATCATGCGGAGCAACATATCCAGTGTGGTTTGGGCAGAGCATCATTTTCTGCAGAACACCACTGAATGGAGGAGGGTAACATGATACCATATCATCACTACACCACACCCTCCAACTGTCCTGCTTTAGCAGGGACAGTCCTGATTAATCCTCTGTTATCTCACTTTTTCAACTGAGTTTAAAATGTCCTGGTTTCTCTCTTCTACTCCCTCTTTCCTCTCTTTTTCATTAGGTTGCTTCAGTTGCTGCAGACTGAACTCAAAGTACAAAAGTAGTCCACTCAATTGACTCAGCAAGGTGGGTGGGGGGAAGGACAGGAGGCATAAGAATCTTGCCCTTCCCAGTTGGCTTGGGAAAAGCAGGCTGCTGCAGCCTCTCTTAGCTTTTACGTTCTTCCTCTTTATATACTTTGACCATTTTGTTGCTTGGACCTGTGTGTCCTGATTTTCATCTGTGAAATGTTGAAGAGTATGGTAGATTCATTCTCCCTCTTTTTTTCAGGGTTGTGCAGCAGTGGCCAGAGAAGGCACACACAATCTGTCAGCTCCAGGCAACCTATTTGGCCAACACCTTGCTTCCTTTGCAACATTGCCTGGCAGGGGGTTGGACTGGATGGCCCGTGTGGTCTCTTCCAACTCTACATTTCTATGATTCTATGATTCTATGACTATGATTGTCCTACACAGGCAGAGTTAGACCAACATAGTGTGTCAACAAAATTCTGGCCATAGTTTCCTCTCAGGAGGACATCATGAGGTTGAACTATGGGGTTTGTTACTTCAGCATAGCTGAGGTGCATTTGTTCTGCATGGAGAAGAGTGGTGTCTGCAGGCTTCTGATGTTGGTGGATTCATCCCACTCAGTACTTATGTGCCTGTATAGGCTGAAGTATGGCATCTTCTGTTGCCCCTCAATCAAGGCCAGCTCTAGATTTGTTTAGCTAGATGTCCTTTCAATCTGCCTTGTGGTGGAAGTGGGTACAGGTAGTTCCTGAAGGCATCTCTGCTCATGCACCTGCTCATTTAGGCCTGTTAAGAGTGACAGCAGCTTGGAGGAAATGGCAGTCAAATGAGCAGTAATTGCCAGTTCTTGTCACCATTGTCATTGTTCACTTGAGTGGAGGGGTTAAATGATTGGACACTGCTGCTTATTCTCTGTGCATTGGGCCAGGAGAATTTAGAACTGGTGGCAGCCTGGTGGTACTAAAGGAAAGGGTCACCTAAAAAGGCCACATTCTTTCAAGTTAGGCCAAATGCTTGCTACCATCCAGTGAGGGCGTTTGTGGTGTTCTTCCATGGCTCTTGGAATGCTAGAGGCTTGTAGCTGCTCCTATGACAGCAACTGGTAAAGCAATTATTCCCAACCTCCAATTCAGAGGTCTTAAAGGGAGGGGCAGGTAGTTTACCAGCAAACCTTATCTCAGGCCTAAATTGACTCCTGCTTAAGGTGAGGTTGGACATACTCTGAAGCCTTGAGGTATGCACAACCCAGGATTTGGCTCCTCTCAAACTCTGGAGGCCTACAGTTACTTCATTAGCTGTTTTGGAGGTGGTGGTCGTGGCTTTGCAGTGGGAAACTTGCCACAACAAAATAACAGAGCAAAAGAGACTTTTTTAACATGGAAAATGTGTTTTTGGCCCCAAACCACATGTTTTCTGCCATTTTTTTTCTTTTTTTGGCAGGGGTAAGGGACTTTGGGAGGTCAGTGGGGCTCCCATAATTTCCACCATTGCTTTAAAGCAAGTTATAAAGGGTCAATGATATCCATTGACTTTCCTTTTATTTCAGCATCTCATGCTGAGCATGGAAAACTTTACTTTTTTGGATTCCATTCCTTATACTTCTCCCAGTCCAGAAAAGTAATGTTTCCAATCTATGTTTATGAATGTGTGTGTGTTTTTTAAAAATCTTTCTTTAACCTTCCTGTTGGTAATTTTGTACAATGTTTCTCATATCCTTGATATTGAAATCAGCTGTGAGTTAAGCTGTATCCCAGTGACCTTGTACCTGAGCCTTCTTGAAATATTCACAGGGAATCAAGCCACATACATTTTACTTAATGGTTAAAATCTGTAGCAGGGTTTATCTATATCTAGATCTATATCTGTGGCGGAAAACGCATCTGTTGTAAAACCACAGCTGTATCTCTCTACAGATACATATATTTCAGGGTGATATATTATGTTTTATAATTAAATTTTTATTGAATTTTAATATAAAAACAAATACATACATTAAAAATTAAGTAGAGAACAAACATATTTTGTATCAAGAGAATACAAGCTGTGGTATGCTAGGACAACAACATCTGACCCATAAAACCCATCCTGCTTTGGTTATAAAAATACCTTTGTGGCAAGGAGTAAAGTGTGATATATTACTAAAGCCCCGTCTAAAGTTGGGGGGCAGGGCGAGGAAATAAAATCACCATACTGTTGCTTCTTTTCTTTAAGGGAAAAACATCTTGTGGAATTTCTTCACTAAGGCAAACAAACTGAGACATAATAAATATGAGATGAGTGCAAGAAGACCACCACACTGTGTATTCTCTCCTTTACTTCAGTGGAAGCATCTGGACAAAAGTAACCCCATAAAGGTGCTCCAGTGTTCCTGTTGTAGCAGAAATCACAAATATTCCATGTTGTGATCACAGTGGAATGCAACTGAAGCATATCCTCCAAAGATTCTCCTCTCCCCCTTGCAAAGTTAATTGTGTGCAAACTATTTTTGCACTCTGGACTCAGTTTGCAGCAATGAAGAAAGTTGTGAACAACGGGGGCAGTAGGAGGAAGAGAAAGAAACTGGGGCATTTTAAAAGCAGCTGAAAAAAGTGGGATGAAAGAGGATTAATCAAGACTGTCCCTGCCAAATTTGGACAGTTGGGAGGGGTATGCTGAAAGTGCTTGTTAATGATGAAAGCATAAGAGGGTGCACTCATGCCCCCAACCTTTCTTACAATTAGACCCCTTTTTCAAGTGATAGGAGCCCTGGCTCGTAATGGTCCCATGGGCCAAAGCTAGACGTGATATTGAAGATCTCTGATTTTTGTTGTTTTTAAAAAAGGGAGAATATGCATTATGATGCAGAAGGGGATTAGGTATGTGCCATTTGAAGAACTGCATTCTGATAGGTAGGATACATGGCCATTTAATGTCATGTTGTCAAGATTGTGCCCCAAGCTCACTCTCCACGTAAGACTCTGAATAAGCATCTGATGACTATGAATTGCTTTCTTTTTCTGCCACCTGTTCTATTAGCTCAGACTAGAGTCAAACTGGTCCTTCCAGTGCTAAGTATTCTACTTCCAGTTTTACCTAAACACAGTGAGTAAGCCTGGTGAATTGAGTAAGCCTGGTGAGTAAGCCTGGTGAACAACTTGTGTTGATATTCCATGGACAAGGTGGAAAAAGAGGGACAGCCAAAAAACCTGAACCTTGCCCTTGCATTTTGCAGGTTTCATGTCGTTTGAATTGAAGTTGTTCCAATTGACAACCACTACTTCCTTAGCCGATAGTCAAGAAGTCCATGTAGGTCCAATTTGTCTCTAAAAAAAGGTAATTAGTGCCAACATTTAGCCTAAGAAGACTAAGGCAAGTAAGAAGACCATTTCCTGTCATATTGTTTTATACCTCAGAGGATCTGCTGGGATTGTGACAAGATTGTGACAAGAGAGGTTACCATTTCATCTGTTGTAGGGAAAGTGACACATTAATTTGATCCTTTGACTAGGGATACCACAGTTCAAGTTCCTCAGAAAACAGGCTGAGTTATAGGCTTAGACTCTTTAGGGTTAACTTAGGAAAACTTATGATGTGAGTCCTTTTAATGGTTGCTTAACCAGCTGAAACCTTATCTTGAGTAGATGGACTTCACTTCACTGGATACATCCAGGCTGGACTGTGGTAATGAAGTGCCCTTAAAGAAGCCTTGGAAATGACTATTGTTGCAAATGCAGCTGCCAGTCATGATCTATAACACCAGCAAGCCTACGTTAGTGAGATTGTTGTTGGTTAATTTCTAGGTTTAATTCAAAGTGAAGATGGTAAGCTTTTAAATAGTTGATTATCTGAAGGATAGATTCTAAAATCAGCTTTAGAGACCCTGCTCTCTGGGTGACCATCTGTGAAGCTGGAAAATACCTAGCTTGGCGTGGGAAGGAGAGAAACAGGGTCTTTTACAAAAAGTATTTATTAAAGGTAGGCAAATAAACAAGGCAAATTACCACACATGGGAAGCCCCCTCCTCCCAGGCACGCTTAGTTATAAGTAGTTACAAAAGAACAGATATAAAAGCACAGATACATTCTTTAGATCAGCCAGCCTCCAAAATAACAGAAAAGTCCCTAACGCGACTAGATAACTTTAATTACTCACAGTTGTTCCTAGGCTTAGATGTTCTAAAGGAAGGGCCAGGAGGTGAGGCCTATGGCCTCCAGCCTGCTACTGGCACAGAACCCCCCTCCAGGAGGTTCCTTGGTTGTTATCTCTCTCAGCCACATGGCCTCCAAGAAGTTTTATAACTTCTCCTTGGAAGCATCCTGAAGATGCTCACCTCTTTCCTTTTTGATAGAATCATAGAATCATAGAAATTCAGAGTTGGAAGAGACCACACAGGTCATCCAGTCCAACCCACTGCCATGCAGGAACACCGTCAAATCAATCCCGACAGATGGCCATCAAGCCTCTGCTTAAAAACCTCCAAGGAAGGAGACTCCACTACACTCCGAGGCAGCAGATTCCACTGCCGGACAGCCCTGACTGTCAGGAAGTTCTTCCTGAGGTTCAGGTGGAATCTCCTTTCCTGCAGCTTGAATCCATTGCTCCTTTTTCCCTGGTCTCTGGAGCAGCAGAAAACAAGTCCCCTCCTTCCTCTACGTGGCATCCCTTCAAATATTTAAACATGGCTATCATGTCCCCTCTTAACCTCCTCTTCTGCAGACTAAACATACCCAGCTCTCTAAGTCTATCCTCATAGGGCTTGGCTTCCAGGCCTCTCACCATTTTGGTCGCCCTCCTCTGGACTTGCTCCAGCTTGTCAATATCCTTCTTGAATTGGGGTGCCCAGAACTGGACACAGTATTCAAGATGGGGTCTAACCAAAGCAGAGTAGAGTGGTACCAGTACCTCCCTCGATCTAGACACCATACTCCTATTGATGCAGCCAAGAATTGCATTGGCTTTCTTGGCTGCCACATCACACTGCTGACTCATGTTCAGCTTGTGGTCTATGAAGACTCCTAGATCCCTTTCACACGTACTGCTATCCAGCCACGTGTCCCCCATCCTATATTTGTGGATTCCATTATTTCTGCCTAAGTGTAGGACCTTACATTTCTCTCTGTTGAATTTCATTTTGTTCGCCCTGGCCCAGCTCTCCAATCTATCCAGGTCATTTTGAATTTTGATCCTGTCCTCTGGTGTATTAGCAACCCCTCCCAATTTGGTGTCATCTGCAAATTTGATCAGCATGCCCTCTATTCCTTCATCCAAGTCATTGATAAAAATATTGAACAGCACTGGACCTAGGACAGAACCCTGTGGCACCCTGCTAGTCACTTCTCTCCAGGACGAAAAGCAGCCATTCGTGATCACCCTTTGGTTTCGGTCGGTCAACCAATTACAAATCCAACTAACGGTAGCCCTGTCCAGCCCACATTTTACTAGCTTCGTTGCAAGAATGTCATGGGGAACTTTGTCAAAGGCCTTACTGAAATCGAGATATGCTACATCCACAGCACTCCCTTCATCTATCAAGCTAGTAACTCTGTCATAAAAAGAGATAAGATTAGTCTGGCATGACTTATTTTTGAGAAATCCATGTTGACTTCTCGTGATTACCGCGTTGCTTTCTAAATTGATTGGTCAAGTCTTTCTTGATTGGTCAAGTCTCACCCTGTGACCTATGATGCTGACCACATGACCTATGATGCTGACCACATGACCTATGATGCTGACCCACATGACCTATGATGTAATCTAATCCCCAACACCTTATTAACCCTTGGTTAACCTGAAGAGGGCAATGTCCCCCTTTAGCTAAGTCAAGATAATGGGAAGCCCCATCATCACACCATCAGCAAAGATCAGATTAATGGGTACCGGAGACAAGACCATTTTAGCAGAAACTCACTAACCCGTTCACAAAGGTGAATGACTTTCCCAGGAAATTCTGCTAACTCCCTTTAGACTGCCTTCACAATGCCCCCAAACGTACTTTTAAAAAATTCACAAGTCTTTCTGACATAATTTGATGCTGAATTCTGTGTGTTTTTCTTTATGTGTTTTCAACTTTGCTTTGATTTTGCTGATGATTTCTTACATCAGATCTATGCTTGTGATAAACAGAGTTCTGTTAGCGTTTGACACAGGAGACAATTTCTTCCAGTTCTCTTCTCCCAGCAGTAACTAGCACCCAATCAGATGCTGGTTGGGAATATTGGATCTTGCTCACAAAGTGAACTTCTAGATCCCAGTTCTCCCTAATTTTGGAATGAGTCTTCTTTTTGCAGTCATCTGGATCAAACTCTTTGCTTCTGTTAGTTTTCTGTGGAAGGTGTTCTGTACTTAAAGGTGGGAGATTATATTATTTAAAGAAGTGTAAGTAATGTAACAAAAAATATTTAACTTTCATTACATAGGAGACCAGCATGGTATAATGATTTGAATGTTGGACTAGATGTCTGGGAGAACATGGTCCACACTCCACTAAGCTATGGAAACCCACTGGGTGACCTTGGCCAAGACACACACACTCAGCCTCAGAGAAAGGCAAAGGCAAACTTCTTCCGAACAAATCTTGCCAAGAAAATCTCATAACAGGTTTGCCTTAGCATTGCCATATGTCAGAAATGACTTAACGGCACACAGGAACAAGCTTTCATTAGAACATTACACAACTGTTACACTGCATTATTATTGGGTTTTTTTCTTGTCTTGTTAGGTATGGTCTTATTAGATATTTTCATGACTAAAGTAGAAGAGATGCCAATTAGACAATTACTATGTGGAAACCAAATATGGATTGTGACTCTGATGTGTGAATTGGAAAGGCTTTTTAATTCTTTGCCTCCCTCTGTGGTCCTAATCTGGGGCCATTTCCACACTAGACTGTGGTCCTAATCTGGGGCCATTTCCGCACCATTTCCGCAAAGGCCCCTCCCTAAACTGAAAACCCCAGGATTCCATAGGATGTTGAAAGTGGAATAATAGCACTGTAACAGTCTAGTGCGGAAATGGCCTGGATTTCACTTCCTTCCCCGCATCTGCTATTTGCACTCGTTCAAAGAGCACCCATTCACTTTAATGGAAGTTTACTTCCCAATGAAAATAGCAGATGAAATGCAAAGTTCGGGATGTAATTACAAATGAGGAACCACCACAAATGGGATATTTTATCGATTAGTAGAAAGAAGTGTGTGATGATTCCAAAGTGCACCAGATTTTCATCTTAAAACAACAACAACAACACTGTCTTCGTGTCCCTTAATGTGGTCATTGTCCTTTAGCTTTTAACACACTTCCTCAATTAAGCTTTCCAGGGTTAGCACTTAAATAGCTTACCCTGCTGTTACAAATTGATTTATTCCCTAGTGACAGTTAGAGCTGACCAAATTGCTAGAGAATTTTTTCTTGTAAAAATAAATAAAATAAAATAAAACTAGGGATGTTTTCTGCAGGGAAGTAGTTTTCAGTGGCTTTGCTTATATGTTTTAAAACTACATATACACACAAACCCCACACTTTGTGTAGTTAAAAAATAGAATTTGTCACTTAGTTTAGAATGTTAGGTCTCTCAATAAGGATTTTCCAAATGCATTTAGCTGTATGACAATTAACCCCACTATGTTTAGCTCTGCTATTATATCCCACAAACACATATAGGCCTCAGTCTTGTTATTAGTCTAAACTAGAGTAGATCCATTAAATAAATTGGAGCCTAGGTGTTGATTCACAAAAATTCAACAGTCAAATAAATGATTTTACTTTAGTTGATACTGACCAACAAGATTACAGGCATAGTGTTTTATTTGGCCTTATGATCCTTTTCTAATGTTAATTATCTTGATAAATGAAGTTAGGTGATCCTGCTCTTTCCTCCACACCTCAGATTTCTATATCCCCCACAAGGATAAAAATGATCAGACAGTTTTGCAGTGGTTTGCACAATACAATACAATACAGATAATAATTCAGGAAAGTAAAAAATAGCAATCAATAATCAGGTAATATAATTTCCCAGATAATAAAAACCTGGGAAATGAAACATATATTTGCCTAGAATTGAAAGGATATCAATGTGGATGCCAGATGAGCCCTCCTGAGAAGACAGCTCCATGTGTCGGGTGCTGCAAAAATGAAAGTTCGTCCTGTATCTGTATCTTGCTTATTTAGGAAAAGGCAATTGAACAAAAACTTGACAGATGCTCATTGTGCCTGGGCAGATTGGTGTGGGAGCTGATGTGAGTTTGTGTACCAGTTCCAAAGAAATGCAAAGACATAAGAAGAAGTCTGCTGGATCAGATGAAGACCTATCTAGTCCTTTTGTCCTGTTTCTCATATTGGCCAACCAGATAGCAATAGGAAACCCATAAAGAAAGTGTGTGGCCAGTGGTCTTATCCCATTGTTCTCCAGCAAATGGAATTCACAAATATGCTTGTCTCTAATCTTGACTAAGTAACACTTAGCCAACACAATTAGCAACCATTAATAGCTTTATTCTTCATGAATTAGCTTTTAAAATCTATTTAAATAGTTGATAGTTACTACATTGCACAGAAACAAAGCTCATAGCTTGGCAGTATTCTCTGGGAAAGGAAAATATTTCCCTTAGAAGGGAATCTACAATTTTAAAAGTAAACCCCAGCACTTTGAAAAGGACTCAGAAACACCCACATTTATCAGTGGAATTCTTTTAACACAGGCAAGATATGTTCTTACCCTAGCAGCATCCTAGGACTGTTTTCAAAGGTAGTCCCACATGCTACTCATTGCAGAAGTCCAATCTGTAGGGGGGCTATGATCATGGCCAAACTATCATTCTTTGGTTTCAGCTGGTGGAAGGTACTTTGTACTACTTTACTTTGTACTAGTTGGGCCTCTCATGGCATGGCATAAATGGCATACTCCTGAGCTGCAAATCCAACCCTTAAGGTGTGTATGGGTGGCTGAGTGGAATCCCATGCAGAACAGACAGAATGTAACAGTTGCACAGGGACATGGGGGTGGGGTGGGTGATTCGCTCGAAGCGGCAATGTTTTTTGGGCATCCCAGTCCATAGCCACATCCCCGTGCACCCTGGCCATGCCCCTGCACACCCTGGCCACACCTCCATGGACCACAGCTCTGCCCTTGCACACAGTGGCTATGCTCTTCTTGCGATAGCCCTTCCCCCTCCCACCTTCCCGCCACACACTCCAAACTCTGACACTGGAATGTAATGTCTCTAGAGAGATGAACCAATCACCAATTGTACCTCTGTCTTGTCAGGTCCTATCTTTTGAGCCTCATCTAATTCAGTAACAGCTTTGAGTACTGATTTAGTGCTTCCATGGCCTCATCAAAATCATGCTATACAGGGAACTGATGAAGCAAAGAAAGAAACAAGGACTGGATTGCTGCAAGGGACAGTTTAGTATAAGGATACAAATGTACTCTAGGGCCATTAGAAACCTGTGATTCCTATTCATTTGTCAAGATCTTTAAAATTCATCAAAATTTCATAGCTCAGTCATTCTTTGAGTGGAGTGTTCCATAACATTTTCCCAAAGTCCAATCGAGTGAAGGAAAACTTCTAGTGATGTTTATGGATCTGAAATTGTAGCACTTAACTTATACAGAAAATCACCTGTATAGAATCTCTGTTTGTTAACACTTTTTGAACTGAAGTTAACAGTAGGTTTTCAGTTTGTACAGACATGTAAGCAGTAATTATCCAACTTTGTTTAAACAGAGTTTGAGGTTAACAATGCTTCAATACAAAATAGGTCTATTATGAAGGGGAAAGACTATGGCTTGGATATTAAAAGTACTGTGCACAAACAGAGAGCATTCTTGTGCATTTAGGATGTATGATGTGTTGCTGATCACACTGTCTGTATCATGCATTATCTGTACAGTCCTATCTGCACCATGCTAGATAAGGCTTTGGGGGATCTCTGGACTATGAAGATTGATGCTAAAGGATATAGACAAAGAGGAGCTCACTGGGCCTGAATTCATGTGCAATTTCCGGACACAACACTTTGAATCCAGCCTTTGTAGTCAAAAGGCAAGATTCTCTTAAAAATCTTTGATCTGCTGAGCCCAGAATTGTCCTTGCACCATGCTCAGTCTCTGAGAATCCTTAAGCTATGCATTTATTTTCAGACTGTAAATACAGCATGGCTCAAAGATTCAGGAAACTGTAATCCAAAAAAAGTAACATTTCTGAGATCTGCTCTGTTGACATAAACAGATTTCAGTAGTTAAAAAAAAATGTCAAGGCAGTCAAGATTCTTCCTACCATGACCAATGTTGTTCAAATACTGGAGTATGAACAATCATTGTGTAGTCTCTAATGTGGCTTACCCAAAGCCACCTAGCAGGGAGTTTTGTGGGCTTTGCAAAAGACTTTAAGACCTTGCAGTTACCTACTCAAGAATCCTCCAGGCACCACCTCACATGGTTGGGAATGTGTTCCTGGGCTCAAAGTGTTAGCACAAGGCCAGTGGTGGGAATTCTAAGTGGTTTGCAATCACAGAGATGTAGGAAAATATCCGCATCCTCTTAAGCACAGTGAAATAGATTGGGCAACGAGGCAGGTAATGAACAAGAGGGAATATGAGGAGATATAATTAGAAATGACTTTCTACATTTCTTAAGCGTGGGAAAGATGTACCAGGAAATGGTTGGGGAGGACAGTACAGAAAGATTAGCTTTGGCTTTTGTAGATGAGGACAATGTGCTTTTGTAACCAGGCAGAAATATCAGGGTGGGGCTGGAATAGAAATTATTTGGTTCCCATTAATTATATGAATGGTCTTTTGAAGCCTGGCAAAACAAGCTAGCCAGCTGTGTCAAGAGGAAAGAAAGCAAACAGGAGATCGCTACACTGATCATTTTTTAAACTTGAGGTTAAAATATGAAAAAAAAAAATCTATAAAGTAAATTTTGAAGTCATTAAATGGACCAATGCTTGCTATGATCTTCTAATGGTTATTTAATGTGAGCACTGCGTAGGCAGCTGTGCATGGAACGCAAAATGATGCAAACAATGAATAAGGTTGTTGTTGTATTAAACTAGCTTTACTCCTTTAACAGTAGCCTGTTGTGCAGCAATTTGATGTATTTTGACACAAAAACAAAATAACGGCTGCATTCTACCTCTCCACAGTAGACTGCTATTTAAAGATGGTATGAAAAGAATCAGGAGAAAACAGCATATATAATTCTATATATCAAACCTGCTCTAGGAGCGTACTTTAGATTTCTCCTTTTTGATAAACCCTCCTACTAAATTCTGAACTATTGTTACTATGAATAATACTTTGAGAATGTTTAATACTGCAATCCTATACATGTTTAATGGGATAAAAGTCTCATTAAGTTCAGTGAGGAATACTTTTAGAGAAGCAGGTATACATCCACAGCTTCAGGTGACGGTACAGTCTGATATTTTTATTAGATTTTGTGAAGTTTACCAAGAATGTGTCATGCACAGTCATTCTGCTGTAGTATCATTTGCTCAAATGTAAATAGATATTCAAGTATGACACAGAGCAACTTAAAGATTCAACACTTTTGAAATGTTAAAGAAAAGTCTTTTGGTTTCCCATTTTCCTTTGGGCAGATGAAATAGTCACTGCAGAAGGTAAGTTTTGAAAAACACAGAGGCACATTCCTTTTAATTTATGAACTGATGTGCTTTTCAATCTTAACAGGTTCTTCCACTGGATGTTACACACACCTCCATACAGGAAAAAGATATCAACCTGCTTGATTTCTCCAAATATATATACTTTTCCTTAAATTTTATGGATTCAAGTAGTTTTGTATATTTCTAGTTACTCACTGTCAAATCAGCTTCAACTTATGGTGATGCTATATATGAAAGGTGTCCAGGAATCCCAGTCGTCAATAGCCCTGCTTGTAAATTCAGGGTCTTAGCTTACTTTATTGAATGAATCCATTGGTAAAGTGGCCCTTCTTTTCCCCCCTGCTGCCTCCAACCTACCAGACATTATTGTCTTGGCCAGTAAGTCATGTCTTTTCATGATAAGTCCAAAGCACAATAGCCTAATTTTGGTAATTTCAGTGTCTAGTAAGAATTCAGGTTTCATTTCCTTTAGGACCCATTTATATGCCTTTTTTGGCATTTCATGGTATCCACAGCACTTTCCTCTAATATCACATATCAAAGGAAGACAATACAGGCTGCATCATTTAATCTCTAGCAGGATATAACATGTTGAAGAATGATGTTCTATAAAGCAATGGTGAGCTTCTAGAAACCAAGAATTCTTCTCATCCTAAATCAAAGTGTAGCACTTATTACTAAAGAGTGCTACTTCAACAGTGTTGCTTTTATATGCTAGAGCAGCCTCTCCCACAGTAGAGTGCTCTGACCTACCCAGCGTTTCACAGGCCATCAGTTTTCTAACCAAAAAAGAAAGAGTAAATTGCCTCTCTGCTAAGTCACTGGGATCAGTGATTCACCTCTTAAAAAGTAACAGGTGCCTCTATACTCCCTGTGCAATATCAAAAATATCAAACATTGTTGGCTTTTCATACATGCCTCACAGGATCCAAGCAGGGATAGCCAAAGCTGCCCATTTGTGCACTATATTATCTGAAAATCATGTTTTGACCATTCTCTAGATTTTTTTCTAATATCTTTTACAAAAGCCAGTGTGGTGTAGTAGTTTGAGTGCT
Organism: Ctenosaura bakeri; assembly: GCA_948474755.1. Lineage (NCBI taxonomy): Eukaryota > Metazoa > Chordata > Lepidosauria > Squamata > Iguanidae > Ctenosaura > Ctenosaura bakeri. Next base: position 843,229 of record CAOLHI010000050.1, on the reverse strand, counting down.
GAACTAGGACTCTGGGAGACTAGTGTTTGTGCACAACCATGATCACTCACTAGGTGACCTTGGGCAAGTCACACTCTCTCAGCCTAATAGAAAGACAATGGGATACCTCCTGTAAATAAATTTTGGCAAGAAAACCCTAGGATAGAGTTGCCATAAGCCATAAGAATTTATTTATAGGCACATAACAACAAAAATCAAAAGCCAGTTACATAAAGACATTTTTCACATGAAAAGAACTGCATTATCTTCGCCTGTTCTCTTGCACAGTATGATTAACCCCAGTGTTCAGTCTTGAAAGTCTATATAGGTGTCTTTCGTTATCATTCGATTCTTTCCATCCTTTCTGACTCATGCCATCTTCCTTTCTAAATAGCAACAAGTTCCAACAAATAATTAGTGCAGAAATCTGCTTGTAGATGGTATGAGTATTTCCTGTAGACAGATATATGTAAGAAGTATTTTATATTTTAGAAGGGAGATCCAGTTAACTTGCTCACTGAAACAAGGAGAAAAGTGTGATGTGCTAATTAAAGTTTCTATCTAATTAGTAGACGCAGGATCAAGACTAAAAGTTCAGAGAGCTACAGAAAGTCAAAAAGCCTGGCAGACGTAAGGAGCAGAAATAAATATTGAAAAAGGAGCTATTGGAAGAGAGGATGAAGAAAAAAGCAAAAGCAAGAAGGAGAGCCCTGATACATGAAGATAAAACCACATGTCTAAATAAGGGAGTCATGATTAAATCTCCTAATATGATTTTCTTCTTTGATATAAGCAGTTTGGATCAGGGTGAGGTAGAAAGAGCATGACTTGAATAGGGACAAAGATGAGGAAAATGCATATGTACAAATCTTTACCAGAAATCTGCTTACAGAAAGGGACTATATCTTCTGATTTAGCAGAAGACTGAGTGTAATGACACAAACACCAGTGAAGATCTTCTGTTTTGTGTGAGGAAGCTCTTCTGCAGGGTTTAACAGAAGTTCTTATTCAACTTTCTACAGCGGATTGGATTTTATATAATGACACTTTTATTGTCTTTACCCACTGTGTCATGCTAATCCCAGTTACTGTCTAGATTTGTACTTAAAGAAAACATTTATGAGCAGTTCTGCAAGAATTCATGGAGCAGTGTTAAATACTTTCCCTCTTCATTCACAATTATTTGGATCTAAGCCTTTGTACCTGGGCTGACCCCTGCGTAATTAGTCTGTATTTTGGTAGCAAAGTGCTCTCCATGGTCCTGAAACTGAACCTAAAGTACCTATTTGGGCTATGGTCCTCAATATAGGCCTACTGCAGCAACTGCCTCATCTCCTGTTATGTCCCATTGCTGGACCTGTCTCTTATGGAATGCCTTGTAGTATAGGACAGATTCAACCCACTGTTTTCTAGAACGGTAAGGTTTTCTGAATTAGAAAGAGGCATTTCTTTTAATCGCATTCAGTAGGAAGGAAAACAAACTCCAAAATGTTGAGACAGCATTAGATTATCTTTTGCTGGATTTTATCTGGGTTCACATGTATCCCAAGTGACCTAATGCTGGTAAAGTTAATCCTGTTTAACCCAGTCGTAATGATTACATTCTTTTTTTGGTGCACTGCTTTCAGTTTGTAAAAATGATTTTACAGACTTTATATACTAGATTAAAAGGCTTTAATTTTATAAATAAGTGAGGAGCATCATCCTGCCGAGTTAAACTATGAATGAAATCCTTTCACTTTCCCTGGGAGATGGAAACATATGCTTCATTCATTGCACATTTTTTCATCCATAAGTCTGTTCTATCTTCTTTATGCATTGGTCTGCAAGTATTGACTGAGATCCTGGAACACTTCGGTCAGTGTAATTACATGGAAGGATGGGGCTGTGGCAGTGGTATAGAAAAGAAGAAAAAGTTAAAGAGTCAATGCACTATGGAAGAAAAGGGTGTCCTGGAAAGATAGGTGGCTCAAAGTCAGTTGTCTCTTTCTGCTACTATTCCTGCCGATACCTTTCTGTGAAGCTAAAGAACACGTCCACCTGCTGCTGTAATAGACCACTACACAATAGATTTGCCACTGTAGGATCCTGGTAATTTTGTTTATCATCTAGATGGAAACTCATATTTAAGCATAATCTTGTTATAGAACCTACATTTCCTAATCTATTTTGTCTCAAATACATTTCTGGATGGATTTTATCTTGTAGTACAGAATTCTTAACATGCACTTTCGTACCTTTTTGAGCCAACAACTGCCTTGCAAAATTGGGAGATTGTGAAATCTCAAGGATAATATTCCATGTTGCTGGGCTGCCACCCCCATCATTCTTCACCATTGGCTTATGCTGGATAAGGATGATGGGAGATGCAATCCAATGATATTGAAAGAGCCACAAGTTGCTCAGCCCTGCCTTAGAGGGAAGAAGGTTTACAAGGGCTGTTTAGCCAAGAATTCTCAATGTGGTTTCCAGGATCCTTTGGATAAGAACATGATACAGAATAAATAAATGAGTGTGTGCAAGATGGATATACTGGCTGGAATTCTGTTGGTGGGCTAAACTAGTGGCTAGATTTTGTCCAAGGGCACACAGCACTAGTGGGCAGCTCTGGACACTCTTTTTCGTCCAATGTGTTACTTCCCTCATGGGTGCTGTGCCTGAGGCCTTTTTCCTCCTGCTTGTACTGGTGTAGCTATGCCAGAATAGTGCACTAACAAGTTTCTGATCATCTTCTATAGTGAATTTTTATTGATCAAAATTCATATCATAAAACCTGTTGATAAGGTATTTTTTGTCAAGGGAAAAATTCAGCTGTGGGATAGTGCCTTCTACATCCTGCAACAAGCATTAAGTGGCTCTTTATTTGTCAATATATGTCCTGAGTCTCCCCATCTCCATCAAAGAGCCATAATGTAAATTGTTAAGTTATAACAAGAAAAGAAATATCAGTATGTGAGACAATGGGGTATCTATGGAGACGACACTGGCAGTTTTCTAAGATGTATTTCAGCCACTCTTGTGTCATTCAGACTGCTGCTGCTTTCTTCAAATTCTCCCCCCGCCCCCGGCCCATTCCTTCCTAGCAAGTTTTACATCCTTCTGTGTAAAACCATGTAGGACCTCCACCCTTTAGGCTTCCGCGGAGGGGAATTAACAGAGCACAATCAGGAACATCAAAAGCCCGTACATTTGTTCACTAGGGGAGTTAGAGGTTCAGCTAAGGGATATTCCATTCTGATATTGCTACCTTCCTGACTAGGTTCAGACATTAAGGAGGGACAATGCATTTTTATCAGTTAATTAGAAACCTGAGCCAGTAGGAGCTCACCCTGGCGGGGCTGCTTTCTGCTTTTGAGAGTGCAAAGAAATAGTGGTCCCAGCTGCTATACACTGGCCCCAATCACTCAAACTAGCCAGCAGAGTGAAGCCCTCCTCCCTTCAAACTGCCTATCTTTGATCTCATCAATATCAAACTAGTTAAAGCCTCAGTAGGATGGTAAGCAGGCAGCAGGCACCACAGTAGTTAGTGGTGGCGTGTGGCTTAGGGCATGCACCTTATCTCTCTGCAGTAACATCAGCCTCCGATCTGCAGCACGACATCAAGGCAGGTCCAACCGACTGGCGCGTTAATTAGGAGGCTGAAATTATAATATTATGTTAAAGAACAAAGAGTCTCCAAAGGAAAAAAAAATATGTGTGGCGTATCTGACAAAGATAAATTGGATTATTCAAAATATTCCTGATGAAATGTTACATTTTGCAACTAATTATCAATCTGTTTTATCTCCAGACCAGCTGGGCATTTTCTTTTCCATGCAGGCAAGACCTGCCTTGCCAATGATCTTAAGATGTCACTGTAGCGTTTACATCTTTTATTTTAAGATTTAAATAACTAGGAAGTAGCTAATATAATTCACTGCTGAGAAGAAAGGCTAGTTAGTTGAATTCTTTCCAAAGTGATCTTCTCCTAATGAACTTCTGTGGACTGTGAGTAATGAGGTTTTAATGAAATAATGCTTCAGAAAAGAGTTTTACCATGTAATTTTTAAAGAACGACCAATGTTTAATACATTTAAAGGCATTTTATTCTGTACTGCCTCATGCAGAAAGAAAATAAGAAGGGGCTCTTTTTTTTTCCATCAAAAGGAGGCATTGTATTTGGTCATTGCTAGCAACTCTTGAAATAAAACTCAGTAGATGAGGAAAACACGCTAACTGGTTCACAGAATGTCATTTATATTATACTTAGTAGAAAGACTGTTGTACAATTTTTTCTATACTTTGGAGGCATTGCTGAATTATAGTTTATAATACGTAAGGGTATATGCAAAGCCCTGTATATTCTTTCACATATTAGCTACAGAAGTGTATGAAAGCAGAGGTCTTCTGCTTTCATAATCAAGAAGATCCCTACGATCAGTGTAAAATATTACTGATGTAATTTCTACAAATAGAAAAATGACAAAATAACCCACTGGAAAGTTTCTTTCTCTGAATAAAGGAAAGTTTTAGAAGCTGGGTCAGTGGAATGGCCAATATGAATAAACCTCAAACAGTTTTTAGGCAATACTGATAATCAGAGAACTGAAAAAGATAATAAATAGAAACCTGAAATGATTTGCTGCTGGCAAGAATAAGCCCTAAAATCCAGTGATCAAGGGTATAAATGTTATCATAAGCATCAATGAGCTGGATCATTGGAGGTGTCTGTCTGAGCAAGAGACATTTCTCCTCAGAGGATTTCTATGAATTTCTTTTTCTACCTGCAGACCCCATGTGGTCTCCTGACCTTTGGGAATGGCTTTGGGAGCAGCTTTGGGAGCTACAGTGAAGAAAAAAAGATGGAACTTCCATTACCTGAGGTGGGTACTTTTGGTTTCTATGGGTCCAGCACAATGCCTTGTCCGTCCAGTTTCTGCAGACTTCTTGGTCTACTGTCAGTAACCTTATATGACACTTTTTAAATATTTTTTAAAATCTATTCTTTATTCAGTGAGAAACTTTTAAATGTATCATTCAAAAGGTTTGGATTATGAGGAACATTTTAGATCAGGAATTTCCAGAGTGATTTCTACTTAGAAATAGGTATCCTGGCACTATTTCCACAATTGTAAAAGCATCCCATTCCTGCTTTAATGGGCAGCAGCTGCTGTGAGCGTTGAAGGTTTGTCTTCCTGTCGAACTGAAATTTCCACACTCCTCCTTCCAACAGTCTCTGACATGAGGGTGAATTGTAAGGAGGATCCCCTTCTGATTGTTGTAGCTCAGAGTAATGGAAAGGTGGTGGAAATGCAAGTCTGCTGTGCCTCAATTGATGGGGGAATATACTTCCATTGCTCACAGCAGCTGCTGCCTGGTGAAACAGGAGGGTTGAGCCAGGAGACACTACTTGGCACTTAGCAATGAGGTTTTTCAAAATGAGACACTAGGATAGCATCACCAGAATAGTGCACAGTGCCAAATTGGACAAAAGTGTTTATAGGACCAGCTTGGGATCCTAGTAGTTCCTTGTGCCACTTCATCTCTCTGGAGTAGAAAATCTGGCTCCACTCTCTGAGATCTGCAGTTGCATTGCTGCAACACAGCTGAGACCACCCAAACATTTTTTTCTGCATGCAAATTGCCCAGTTTCAGGGTGTAAGCCATGATAACTGTATTACCAAAATCTTTGGCAGAGGCTTGTGATGTGTTCAACTACTATAGCCTCAAAAACTGCTTCCTCAACAGTCACAATCAGCATATACATAGCTTACACATACTTGTACACTTTATCAAAAGCAGTCCATCTTCCCCTTTGTCTTTAATCCTCTATAAAATAGTCCATTGTTACTAGACTGAGTTCTCTTTTTTTACTCTTCTCTTCTACCATATTCTCAAAGACTGCCTGAGTTTGTCATTACTTCATCTAGATTTCCACAAAAATATTTAGTCCTCCTTGTGACTTGCCTCTTAGCTTCCTCTGGAACTTCTAATAACAGGAAAAGCAACTGGTGGCCCTCCAGATATTCTTGGCCTGGAACTCCCATCAGGCCCAGCAGCATAGCCAATGGAGTTACAGGGAATATGTAACTCCCTTGTTACATTGACAACCGATATGTTGCTATTTGAATTGCTGCTCAGTTCAGTATTTGTTTTGACATGTATAATCCCAGACGGCTTGGGTCCAGAATATTTGAAAGACTATATCTCTCCATATGAACTTGCCCATGTTGTGAGTACTTTGAGGGGAAAGCTTCCCCTCAGTCCCACTACCATCACAGGCAAGTTGAGAGAAGGCATGAAAGAGAGCTTTCTCAGTGGCTGCTCCCAGATTGTGGGAGGCTCTCGCATGGGAAACTAGGTTGGCTTTTTGCTCCCTTTCTGCTGGCAGGCAAAATCCTTTTTCTTTAGAGAGGATTTTGGCCAGTATCTGTGTGTTGTGAAAGGGTTTTTAAATGGAGGTGTGCTGTATTTTTGATACTTTTCTGTATCCCCTATGTTTTAAATGTTCAAAAACTGTTTATAATTCAGTAACAATTTGATATGATAGTTTATTTAATTTTTGAAAACTTTTTTTACCTGTATTCACTTTTCATTTATGTTGTAAGCCACCTTGTTTCCCACAGGGGGCAGAAGGCTGGAAATTAATCAATTAATTAACTGAGAGATGATGGAATCACAGTTCAGCAACATTCCTATATCCTGTTTTGAAGTCTCTACAACTTACTTCCTCACATGCAATGTGAAGTGACTTTCTCACATACAAACAAAACAAACACTTCCAGACTTTTGAGCCTATTTATTTATTTATTTATTTACTTGGTCAAGCTGATTATTAATTTACGTGGCTTATGTGGACACTTCTAGCTCTGAGAATTGCTCAGAACCTATTGAAATATATAGACAAAAAGACAGGCAAGCACCATCAGGGATGTAATGCCTTAACTCACACACGTTAAGTCTTTTGTTTAAATGTTTCATACTGTGTGTTTAAATAGTAATGGTTAGCAAAGAGCTTTGATGAGGCAAAGGGCTAATTGGATTTTCTTGTTCTATAATTAAAAGGGTATATATTACATCCATATTAATACCAACAGCGCTCATCATGATCAATGTTATTACAACGAATAACAAAGGAATTGGCAGTGATTGGTCACTTAGTTTAAAGGGTAGCTGAAGTCATTAAATGGTTTGCCAGAGGGCTTATGGAAGCTTCTTGGATCACTGGGACTGAGTTTTCTGCCACTGGCCTGAATACTAAGGTTTGCCCTTACAAAGAGAGAACAGGTAGCAATCCTGCTCCCTTATAATTCCTCTGCTGATAGCCAGCTCATTTTAATAATTGCACAAAGTGAATTCTATCATGTACAGCATTCATCCAACTGCAGAACCAGGCCTGAAGATAGAGAGAAAGATTGGTCTAATGTGTTTTTTCTTCCCAGAAAAAACACTGGCCATCTGTAGATCTCTGGAGAGTGTTGGGCTACAATTCCCATCATCTGTCATCAGCTAGGAAGGATGGGATTTTCAGTCTGACAATATATGATAGAACACCAGTTGTCTAGCCCTGAGACAGAAGGTGGAACCACCAGTATCTGACAATGAGACACAAATGGACTGTTTTGAGAGGGTCAAGCAATTGCCCACCCTACCTAAATATTTCATAGGGCCCAATTTGTTTTTACTGAATGTTTTGAAGTGACATGCTTTTTAAAAAATTAGAATCATAATGAGGCAGAATGGATGGTGATGCTGCAGCTGATACATGCTGGTAAGGTACTGAGAGCTCATGCCTGCCTGGATCTTGTACATTCCAATATAAAAGGCATTCCATTTAGCACTATTCATGTAGATAGGCCAGTGCCTGTTCCAGACTGAAGGGAATATATTCTGCATATGGTTATAAAGCCCAGGGCTGGCACTGACTCCACATGTTTTCAGCATTGTCCCCAAATTTTTTCCCAGTGGGTGATCGCTGTCATAACATTTTGGTACAGATGAGCATGTGTGTGTGTGTGTGTGTGCGTGTGTGTGTGTGTGTGTGTTCTAGAACACACTCTGTATGTATGTGTGTATAATCAGCCACCTGGCTTGGTTCTAGAACAGTGCATGGATTCAAATAGGGCTAAAAACAAGATGTCAGTGTGAAATAGGAAGGCAGTGAAGTGGTCACAGCAGGAAACCATCTACCAAGGCTCACTAGCACCTCTTTCTGAGGACCCTCAGAATGTAACATCAGGTGGGCCACTCATGAAGCTGCTCTTTTGCTATGGCATTTGCTGCAGTTTGAAGACTGGCCATTGGGACTCTCTAGATAGCATCCGCCTGCTCCTCACTCTGACCAGTCCTCAGCCTACTGGTGGCCAGCCTCATTGGTGGTAAGGAGGAAGGGAAGATTGCAGTCTTGCTAATGAAGTGATGATGCATCACCCTTCTTGATCTTTTGCCTGAGGTGACACCTTCAGCCTGTCTCATGGGAGAGCTGGCACCCAATTAAAGGCTCCTTCACAGCAAGCCAAATGGAATGGTGGCTGCTTAAAAACCCAGCATGTGCCAACACCTCGCTTAGGACCAACTAGCCAGGTGTGCCATATGCAGGACCCAATCCAGCTTTTTGGCATGCAGTGATTTGCCTTTGAGGCATCACAGTTAGTAAGATAGCTCACACAACATTTTTCAAAACCATTTGCTTTTCTTGTGATACCATGTCATGTGGGCAATTGTCTTGTGAAGCGACCCTAACTTAGCACAGCTGGGGGTATATGAGAAATCTTTGATTCTACTAGAGAGAGAGAGAGGAGGAGGAGAAGAAGAGAAGGGGTAATGAGAAAAAACACAAAACTGCACAGTTTGAAGTGTCTCCTCTTTTTCTATGAGCTACAGATTTTACAATGAAGAACTGCAACATTAATTTTGACCTTTTCGACGATGCAGCCTCTAATTACTTGAGCATATGGTATTCCTGAATTAGTAGTACTATAAACAATTATAATTGAAGATCTCATGGCAGTATATTATACATTTTTTTTTAAAAAAAACACAACTCCACAGGATTCACAACACAGTTTGAGAAGAAAGCAAACTCTTCTCTAATGTTCTTGTAGCTAGAATCCCCTCCTTCTCATCTTCTTTTTTTTGCTATTTGGAGCTAATTTATACATTCATAAAATGCAAGTAGTACATCTTTTCTAGGTCTTAATGATTTGGAATGCAAGCAGGGCATTATTTGTTGAAGGCACTCCCACAATAAACAGTCACTGTATATAGAAGACAATATATCAGACTGAGGTCTTGCCTCTCCCATGCTAACTTTCTGCATAGATGAACTTTTGGACAGAGGACAAATTCCAAGAGAGCTGTGCCAGATGATTTCTTTGATGAAGTAGATTGATCCTTCAGGTCAACATTGTCACTCTACCATCTTTGAAAATACAATACAATACAATACAATAAGATAAAATAAAATAAAATAAAATTCTTCTAACACAGGATACTATTTTTTTCATTTGTCTTGTTTTGGATAGAGATAGCCCAATGCAGCAAGTGAGGAATGAGAAGCACTGGTTAATATCTTCATCTTACATCCCTTTTTTGCCATTGTTGTCACTGAGAGAGGATGAGATAGTCCCTGGGTTATATGACGCTAGCACCACAATGAGGGAAAGCCTAGATTTCCAGGATGGTAATACATGACTTTTGGAGGAGGTTTATATTGACTTTGACAAAGTAATGGTTCATTATCTAGAAGTAGTGTTTATTGTGTTGGGATCACCATTTTAGGAGCCATGAAGCATAAGAGCAATATGAAGAAGGCTACAGCATAGTGGTAGAAGTTATGCTTTTCATGTAGAAGGTCCAGGATTGAATCCAAGTATCTCCAGTTAGAGATAGAAAAGAATCATCCTCAAAATCTTGAGGAGTTGTTGCACTCAGATTTAGCAGTGCTGGACTAGGTAGGCCAATTACTTGACCAATGGAATGTATTATACTGCCTATATTCATCTTTGGTCTTTGATTTTTTCTTTTTGGGAGAAGGAGAGCACAGGTTCAACTTCTCTGAGATTTTAAGCAGCAACTGTTCATTTTCCTTTGTGGAGTCTAAATATTTAAAAACATTTTTTTAAAAAAAGAGGAAAAACAAAATTAGTATATTATTCTAAATCTGGCTTTTAAGTTTCTAAGCTTGTTGTATTTGAGACTAGTTCTCCATAATTACTCATGCACATACTTCTACCACCAAGTCAATAGATCTGTATCAACATTAGATATCTGTTGTACCTTTGAAGTTTAGTAAAGCTGGGGCAGCTACAATTAAAAAGTGTTTAAAAATAAGGTGAACCAACCATTGTGTGAGCTATTGCAGACAGCTAACCCATCGTGCATGTTTTCACAGTGATAGCCGGGAGTCTCAGAGCAACGTTTTTCAAGAAAGATCTATCATCACAAAACAGAACTGTATACTTTCCTGTATGCTGTTGTGTTACCCCAAAATGTGGGTGACTCAGAGGTCCACCCACAATGCCAGTGCCTCTGTGAAACAGTGAGGAATATTACTCAGAGGGGAGGTCTCTGTGTGTTGCGGGGGGGGGTAACCTAGCAGGATCTTTTACAGCTATGTATACCAGCACTAATCACCAGCTGGAGATTCAAAGAAGATTTGTTTCATTGGAGGAAATTAACAATCACATACACACAAGATGCATACAGTCTCACAATCACATAAGGCTAAGTGAAGGAAAAGGGAGGAAAAATAAGATAGCGAGAAGTTAGGATGATGTGAGTAATTTTTACCTCTCCTGCAGAGAAGAGATGAAGTGATATGGCTCAGACTGATAGTCCAAGGGTAGGACAAGAATAGGAATTGGAGAGTCAGTGATGATCTATATCCAAAGTACTACGTACTACAAGTTATCTGGCTCATAGCCAGTGTTTAAATACTCTTTTTCCACCATGAGGGTGCTCTTTGGCAGACTAGACAACAGGGTCTAGAATGAGCTAATGGCTTTAGCATTAGGTGACAAAGGACTGATGGGAATCATGCTAGCCCTTCAATGGCTGGGTAGGTGTGAAAATAAAAGGGAAAATTTGGTGGGAAGATGGAGTGGGTCGGAGGCAGTTTCAGGTGCTATTGTTCCTAAAGATCAAGTTGTCCATAGTGACTGTGACTTGGCCACGTCCTAAGGTCCCATCTCACCTACTTTTTTCATCGCACATGTTCAGCCAGTTCTCTTTCACCAGCATAGTTTTACAGTCATGTCCGTGTATCATTTATATTTCAAACAAATTAAATGATATTTGTGGTATCATGGAGTAGGGGTGTATGGCCCACTAATAGTTGTTTTGTACTGTAAGTTTTCTAGATTTTGGTCTAATTCCTAAAGTATCCACTTTCTTTCTTTGTTTTTGCAACAGAGCAGTGTTTTTTTATGGACATTTTTTTTTCCTTAGCTGAATCAGACAGAGTAGGTTTGGAAGTTCTTATTATATCCAGAAGAACATGATGGGAAGTCAGTAGAAATACCTGTGCCTTTCAAAATACACCTTCAAGATTCCATGACCTACAACTACCAAAATCTTCCAAAAAAATTTGAAGCAAATAGTAATAGTGAGGGGTGGACCTTCAGTACATACACAGTGATAGCACATACTTTTCCCAGTCTACATTAATATTACTGGGAATTCTTGTAAGCTTGACTGAAGGAAACATACACAAAACAATTTGTAGTGAATAATTATCTTTAAACCAATGTCAATTTTCTGAAGGCAACCCACATATCTTTTTGGACAACATAACAAATGTCCCCCAACGACTTGAGCTGGAATGCACCCTATTGTGTTGAAAATAAGAGTTTAATATTATTACACTCTCTCTTCCTCATTGAGGAACTGTTGTGTACAGATTTAGCTACTTTATGTCTCTCTGTGATAGAAAAGGCAGCCAAAGGGGACTACAAAAGATCCATTAATTAGTTGGGGAGTTTCTAAGTCAAATTCAGTGCCAAATGAATGGGACACTGCTGAGTTGGAGTCAGAGAAATTGCACCTTCTGAATACCCGCATATTTAAGGCTACTTAGCAGTTTTGCAAGACTGCAACTTCTTTTTCAAAACTGTGTGCTCCCAGTACAGTTTCCAGGTCTACAAGAGTTATTCTTTTCTCTAGCGTATTCCATCAGTCTCAAACAGATAAGGAAGTATAAAAGAAAGGTCACTTCTTGGACCTAATTTTCATTTCCTTATTAAAACTGTTGCTGCTATGTAAAACTTTAACCCTTAGTATATTCAGTTAGTAAATTTGAAATGACTACAATAGATGACTAGAGATTTTTGAAAGTATTATCCTTGTCCCACTTTCTATATTTTTGCTTACTTCTTTGGAGGATTTTTTTTAAAAAAATTAAAGGCAAACACCCTGTACAAATAATGACGATGACATACTGTACAGTTAAGAATATACTAAAATGTTTATTTCTAGCTTTCAAAATAGGGTTTTACGAATATTTCTTTACTTTGAACTATTAACAGTCTGGGGTTTTGTTCCTCCACGGAGAGAATTTGGCTTTAACATTAGTGGTCAATCAAGTGTTTTATTCTCAGAGGGAGGTGGAAAAATCACTTGAAAACGTCTGGAAAAAATCGTGGTTCCAGAAGGAGTTTTGAAAAGGTGGACTCAAGGTCAGTAAAGTGCTAAATGCTGTTCCTGACTCTTGTCAATCCCTTGGTGATCCAGTTCATGCTGTTCGTTGATTAGGCCAAACTGAGTTGACTACTTCCAAGATGACTTGCAAGGGGCAATAATGCGTCTGTTGGATATGTGTGTGTGTGTGTGTGGCAGCAAAGTATATTCTTTATGATTGTACGAAGAAAGAAAACCAATATGCTTCAGGCTTAAATCATAAAGACTATAACATTTTTAAACAAAAATACCAGCTTTCATAAAGTTTGGGAATAAGATTCAGCTTTTATATTTAACTGTATGTACATAAATTAAAGTACAGATAATGAATTCTGGACACCTGATTGTTATATTATCCAAATGTCTGAACAGTTCTAGAAAGTTAAGTGCTTAGGATGAGAACCTGGTCGCCAACAGCTTCAAATTGCTGTGCAATTATGCATACTTACTAAAGTTACAAGTAATGTAATACAATGTTACTCTCCTATTTTAAGTCCCACATTCCAACTCACTGTCCCAGTAAAATTTTCCTTGTAAAAGTAGGCAGTGATGCAGAATGAGGCTGACAAAACACACCCTATACAAAACACACCTTAGTCCTATTCAAATGTTGCTCTTCTTTTAGCCATTTCCACACTACACTGTTGTAGTGCTATTATTCCACTTTTCAACATCCTGTAGAATTCTGGGGTTTGTAGCTTACTGAGGCCAAAGAGAGCTCTGGCTGAGAATTCCAAATGCCCCTCCCTAAACTGCAAGTTCCTGGATTCCATAGGATGTTGAAAGTGGAATAATAGCATTATAACAGTGTAATGCGGAAATGACCTGTCCTAGGCCCCCTTCTGGACTGCTGGTTTCCCATCCTTTGTATCAGCTTCCCACCCCCTTTTTTGCCAGTCCTGGGAGAATCATCTCTTTCCACTAACATTTTTCTGCTAGGTTTTTGCTGGGCTTCTGCCTTTTAGTTGCACAACACAGCTTGATAGCACCCCAGTGTACCCTCATAGCTGGTCAGTGGTGGATAAGAAAGTCAGGAAGATCCTGGGCATGATCCGGGTGCAGTCATCCTCCTGGACCACTGGCAAGCTGACCCTCACATACTGCACACGCATTACAACTGTTCTTTCCTGAAAAGGCTTATTATCACACAAGAAGCAGTCATCTCTATGAAAAGGGGAAAAAAAATAGTACAAGGGGAATTGATTAGTTGAGCTGCAGGCTCCAGGGAATCAGTTGCACTGATAAAACGCTCAACAAGGCCCTCAGAAAGCTAAACAAACTGCCCAAGTTTATAAGGCTCAATTTAGGTTAGTGGATATGTTTACTTAAAAGAAAAAGGTGTACAATTAAGTCTCCCATAGAATGCTTGCTCTGGAAGAAAAATTACCAATGCAGCTGTTCAGTTCTTCCCGAACCCATTCAGCTACAAGGGTTTTTAAATATACTTGTCTCAGCAGTCTTTTTATTATTTTGGTACCTGTAAAGTTGTGTGCATATTTATGGGATTTCTAATAAAGGAACAAGAGCCAGATGATAGAGTTAAAGGGTTCTACCAGATGTATTGCCTGGATTCATAGTGACATCATCACTGCATTTGGGAGTACTCAAAGTTTTGAGAGTTGGCCTTTGAAAATTTATTTGTAGAGTTAAACAAAAGACACGGTTGTTCATTGGAGGTGTGATTTCTTCTTACATCTTAGAAATGTAAAAAAATATTTTTGAGTTTGAAGGGGGTCTCAAGAAACATAAGGCACCGATAAGAAAAGTATTTGGTTTCTTTTACAACAAACAGAAAGTTGAAATATGATTGCTGAAAAATCTAGAAAGGAGACAGGCCTAACAGAATGGAAATGTTTGATAGTTCTGTCTTCACAAATGTTAATCATCTTTGCATTAGGAGGTGGTTTTTGTAATAAGCAAGTGTCTGCCTGGGTAGGAAAGTGAACAGAATGCAATATACTAGATGAGGGCATGACTGGCTGACTAGAACTCAGAACATGAGGGCCTTCTTTGTTCCTTCCTTTTCATTCAAGCTGGCTAAATCCAGTGAGATGAAGTGGTTTTAGAGCTGGGCTATGATTTTAAGGGCCTTTCCACACTCTACTGTTGTAGTGCTATTATTCCACTTTCAACATCCTATGGAGTCCTGGGTTTGCAGTTTAGAGAGGGGCATTTTGAATTCTCAGCCAGAGAGTTCTTTGACCTCAGTAAACTACAAACCTCAGGATCCTACAGGATGTGGAAAGTGGAATAATAGCACTATAACAGTGTAGTGAGGAAATGGCCCTAAATGTTGGGCTATGACTCTGGAGACCACAGTTCTAATCACCACTAAGCCATGGAAAACCACTGTGTGACCTTGAGCAAGTCACATTTACTCAGCCTCAGGAGAAGGCAAAGACAATTCCCCTTTGATCGAATCTTGTCAATAATACTTCACGACAGGTTCACCTTAGGGTCACCAAAAAAATAAGAAACACCTTGAAGGCATGAGACAACAAAAATGAAACACAATACTAATACAAGAAAATAGTACAATGACAGAGTTCTGTTGAATTTCCCAGTTGCATATGCAGTACTGGAATGTAAATGTTTTCTAGGCATGCTAATGCTTGTGCAACTAATTGTGCAACTGCATGCATACTCAGTTCTGCAGCTAGTTCTGCAACAGGAAGCTATACTGGATTCCTTTCTTGGACACAGTCAAGAAGCAAGAAACTGCAAGTACAAAGCGTTTTGTGCAAGTGGAATGACACTGCTGGATACCAGTCATAGTATAGCAGTTAGATTGCTGAACATAAACTGTGTTCTGAGTTCAAATGTGCCAGTCACTGTTTTCCAGGCTAGCCCACCTTATTGTGAAGATAAAGAGAGATAGTACCATTTATGTGCGCCACCCTTACTTTCTTTGAAAATGTGGATATGAATTAATAGTCATTGTAATTGTCATCATTGTCATAGTAACAACATTTTCAGCAGACGGACAAAACAGTGTACAGCCAAAGTGCTACATTTTATGAGATACAGAAACTAAGAATAATAAAAAATTCAAAAGCTACCATCAACCAAGTCACCAAGATCACCTATAATATATGGCACAACAGAGACACTTCTTTTCTGAAAGCCTGTGGCTTTTTCTGTATGGTGTGTGTGTGTGTGTGTGTGTTTATATGTGTATCCATTGGACTTTCCTCAGCAAAATATGATATCCACAAGAACTAGTAGACTTTTTATCTAGCATTAATCATAATAACTATCAAAGAAAATATCTACTTGCTCAGTGGTATGCATTTGAAGTTATGATTCTTTTGTAATTGAAAAAGAATATAGTAAATAATTTCTTGCTGTCTCCTCAGATGCAAGTGGTTTCATACTGGATCTGATATTTCCCCTATGCATACTAAATCCCTGTTGAAATGACCTGTATGAAAATATAATTCCCTCCAACATTCAAAAACTGTGTGCTAAATTAATTAAGGCAAAATGCTTTGTATAAAATTCAGGATATGTCACACATCTATTTAACTATGGTGAAGCAGAATTAATGCCTTCTCTTACATACAACTTAAGGAAGGCTGTATGATATAAAATAAGAAGTTATCTAAAAAATACTTGTCTACTCTTCTGTTTACTCATGAGAACTTGTATATTTTTCAGTGCTAAAAGAGACCACAAAATTGTATTTCCCTCCAACAACCAATGTATATTTTTTATATTTGATATTTGGAATGGTTTAGTCTTTTCCATTCCAAAATCAATTGCTTGTCCAATTATACAGCAATTCAGTACAGAACTGTATATTTTAATAAATGAGGGTTAAAAAACCTTACATATTAATTCTGCACAATTACCTCTGCTCTAGTTACATATCCATGCAATTTACTCCCATTATGTGTTAGTGAGAAGAATTCAATAATTTTTTAAAGCCCTAAATAACTTAATAACATGAAAATACAATGTGCAGTCTTGTTTGCTGATTCTTCCTGCTGAAAGGTTAAACCTCTTTTAGTAAATTCAATCCTATTTCCTTTTTTGTTACATTTCTTAAAAATATTCTCTGCAATACATAGCAATTGGATTTTCCATTTTCATGTGGATGTATAGAAAACGGGTGTGTACAAGAGTTCCAGCAATATTTAAGAGAAACTTTATAGAAGGTAAGGATTTAGGTTTGGAAAGTCTAACTTTCCAAGCTTATGCATGTGAATCATTTTGGTTTCCATGGCACAATGAATTTATTGGTTGCCTGGTGCTTTGCCCAAAGAGCATCCAAAATGCATGGCTGCCTGCTAGGTGTCATTTGGACAGTTGTATTGATTGCCTATGTGAGCATAGGGATTTCCCAGTTCTGGAAATACGTCCAAATGCTGAACTGTGCGTTCTGTTTCCCTTGTTTTGTACATTAGTATTTATTCTTTAAAGTTTATGACTGCAGAAAACATGCACCTATTCTTTACAGAAGGGTGGGTATTGTAAGGCCATCCAGATGTTGTTTCTAGTAGTCCTAGCCAGCATACATAATGATGAAGTATGCTGAGAATTACAATCCAGCAACATCTAAGGGGCTGAACAATTCCCATCACTGATCTACAGGATTCATGTCGATAGACACAATACATAGATATTTATGAGGATGACATTCATTCTGGTAACTGTCAAATTATATGAAACAGAAAATGTGGAAAACATTTCACTGGTAACAGAAAAGGAATTATATAAGAATAAAGCATTATGATGGTGGCACTCAAATTGAGGTAAAGTAGTTTTGCTCCTGTGATGTATGGGTGTTTCCCCCTCCTCTGCAGGCCTGATGATTAAGAGCTTCTATTTAGGGCTTAATGAGAAGTTGAGTTAATTCCTGGAACTCTCAGACATTGGCACAGGGCATGGAAGCAGATATCTGGGAAGCAGGATAGCTTCAGTTTAAGCCCCTGGATTTGGCTTGGAGGTGCATAAGTGGCACAGCCAAATTCTGACAATCACAATTTTATCCTGATAAATCAATTGTGGATGTTTCATCAGAGCTTGGACAAGTTTCTTTTTGGGAATACAAACCCCCAATTCCCCTATTCAACATCATCAGACCTTGGAAATACTATATTTGGGACGAGAACTTGGGATCACCCAGTCAGCATGTCCAGTGGCTATGCTCACTAGAGGATTTAGGGGATTTCCTGCATATAGCACAGAGGCCAAGAGAGATAACAAAGAAGAAAAGCTCTTCCTTCAACAGTCTGGGTTACGTAAGCAGGATCACAGGATCATTGTTTGGTATCTTAGTCTGTTCATCAGACAAGAACAGAGTATTTTAGCAACTATAACAGTGAGAATGTCTCTTATATCCTGTGTCCTATTCAGAATTAAACAAGGAAAACACTGCAAAATTGGGTGGACCAAAGATGCTTGGGTGGCTTTGGAAAGTGGAATAAGCATGTGTTGAAAGCATTCATAGACTTTCAACTAGGCTGAATAATAATAAGTTCTTTCCATACAGGGCAAGCAACTGAAAGCCCTTGTACAAAACTGATTCTCACCATTTTGCCCATATTTTACTACTCTTTATATTTTCACAGTACAGACCTAGATTCTAGGATTGCACCTATGAGTTGTATGCAACACACCAAACCTCTTCTCAGTGTGCCCCTCCCATTCTCCTCTGCCTCCAGGATGTCCAGGGTTGTCCCCCAGCTAAGAAAATCTGTTGCCATAACCCCAGATGCTACTGGTGTTTGTATATGTGTGTGAGATTTTCCATCTTAAAACTAAACTTTAGGGGAGACTGTAATAACCTTATTGCCAGTGGTGAACTTTTTGCCATGTCCAATATTGGAAAAAAGGGACACGTGCAGCTTGTGGAAGTCCTGTCGTAAAAACTGGGTTGGGTGTGGTCTCTGGACCATCTGCTGATTTTTGTCCTGTTGTAGAGACTAGCCCTGTTTCTAAAATTTCACTCATGCTATTCATGTGGGACATTTGCTAGATTACTTACTAAAATTGGATGAACAAATAATTTGATTAATGAAAATAATAATGAAAATAATATGGATTCAAACCAGATTAGAGTTGAAAAGGCATTCTTTGTTTATTCTTGTATTATTTGTACATTTGGCATTTAGGTAATATATATAGAAGACCTGTCCAAATAATATTTAAGACTTGTTCCTATGCAAATAAATCTCAATGATTTCAGTGAGCCTTATTGCAAAGTAACTGTGTACAAGACTACAAAGCCTTAATTAAGAGAGTACACGAACTTCCTTAAGTATCCTTTCAGACTGAGATATTGTAGAATGTGTGTGGGTTTTTTTTAATAGTTAATTAATTTGTTAATTCATTGAAAGCAAGACCAAACAGACTGTAGTCCCTTTGACTGGAAGGCTCTATATTATCATTAGTTCAGATCTGTAACCTTGTTCATGGGATTATTTGGAGAGGTCCTCCGTGTGAGCAGTTCCTTCCTTATAATTGAAACAGGCATGGCTTGAGTGCTTATATCAATTTCTGCCCATCTCTAAGCCTGCAAGGTTGAAGCTTTTCTCCATGTGATTGATGGTTCATGTGGGACAAAGAATGAATGCAGGGCCAGGAAGATCCATACTTCTTCCTTATTTCTTCACTGAAAAGTTAACACAGCTGTTGCTAAAGGTTAAATTTGGAGGTCAGATTGTTATGCTATTAGAAACACTCCATGTAGGTTTAAACTGTATTAATGCACAACCCTTTCTTTATCCACCGAGTGAGTTAGTCAATGACTACATTGATCCATTGTTGTGTCTTCTTACAGAGGTTCTTGCAATGAAGCAATAGAAATCATTAGGGCTTGTGATAAGGAATTCCTCTTGGTCCAAGCAGACACAGAGTTCACATTTCATTTACTGTCACAGCAGCCAGGCAGTTACTAAGCCGAGGATTTCCTGTTAAAGCAGTTTAGGTTAGAGATGTACTCCTATGTTTGGTTGTTCAGTTTTTCAAAATTCAAGAGCCTTCATATCAATTGCACCTTTAATTTCATGTAATCCTGAACTCTTTCTTGTTCCTATTTCATAGGTATGAAAATCTTTGATTCTTTCATTCTTGTGCACAAAAACAAAGAAGTGAAAAAGTTTTATCTCTGTTGGGTGAAATTCAGACATTTTTTGTACTTTTTTTAGAATTATTTTTAGTATTTCAGGATTTTTTTCTTTGCAAAAACAATGGTTTTATGTAGAAAATAATGCATTTTGTGCCAAACACTACTGCCTTCAGTACAAAGTGTTTTCCAAAGCCCTGAAATATGAAAAGTCTCATATTGGTTGACATACTCTTCAACATTTCACTGATGAAAACTTGGACGCATATGAGCAAGTGACATAAGAATGTGGTCAATATGGCAAAGATTATTATTAAGGAGAAACAGACAAGCTAGATGAAACCGCAGGAGTTTGCTTTTGCCTGAGTCTGTAAGGAAGAGGAAGGTTCTTCCTTTTCCTCTCTTCTTCCCCCTACTGTATTAATTGAATGCAAACTATTTTTGTACTTTAAATTCAGTTTGCTGTAATTAAGTAGACTGAGGACAAAGGGGGAATGTAGGAATAAAAGAGTGAAATTGGGACATTTTAAAATCATGCAGAAAAGAGGTGGGGGACCTCCTTGGAATTTGGGGGAATTATAGCTCAAAGGAGGCCTGTGAGAGAAGGGTAACAGCAGGATCTTTTCACCTGTGTACACAGGTACTAACTGTAGAAAGGACTGTAGGTAAAAGTTAAACAATGTATTTTATTTGGATTTAACAAACACACAGGAAAACAGATACTCTAAGAACTATACAAGGCTATCAGAAAGTGAGGCAAGAAAAGTTGGACAGAGAGATTAGGGTACAAAGGGTGGTAGTTACCAGTTCTGTAGAAGAACATTGAAGCGGAAGGGCTCAGACAGCATCTGAGGGTAGCACAGAAGAACAGCAGTCTGGGTACTATATCCAATGTACTACAATTTGTTAGGGCCGAAGCTAGGGTTTATATACTCTATTTCCTACCCTGAACAGTGTGCATAGATAAAGCAGAAACAGCTTTCTCTCAGAACTGACAAAGGACTCTGGAATGAACTGATTGCCTTAACTCTAGGTGACAAAACATTGATGGGAGTCATGCCAATCTCTTAGTGTCTGGTTGGGCAGGGGTCTAGGGAATATTTCCATAGGGCAAGATCACAGGATGGTCCCTGATTGCTCCACCTGGGCAGTCTAACCTTCTATTGTATTTGGGTGTGCACGGGGCCAGAGGTGTTGAAAGGATTATCATAAACCCATTAGCATCAGGTTTTCTCACCTAATCCTCTCTGAACTTATGACTGATCATGTCTGAGGTCATCTTGAGCTAGCAACATGCTTCTCAGGCAATGTGGTCTCAAACATTTGTTCAATTATGAAAATAGCACATCCTGTAGAATGGGTTGTGATAATGGGGTTTCCCATTATGTTGACTTAGCTAAAGGGGGAAACTTCCTTCTTCAGGTAAACCAAGGGTTAATAAGGTGTTGGGATTAGATTACATCATAGGTCATGTGGGTCAGCATCATAGGTCACAGGGTGAGACCTGACCAATCAAAAAGGAAAGAGGTGAGCATCTTCAGGATGCTTCCAGATACTTCCAAGGAGAAGTTATAAAACTTCTTGCGAGGCCATGTGGAGAGAGATAACAAAGGGATAACAAAGAAACAACAAAGGAACTGCCAGTAGCAGGCTGAGGCCTAGCCTTGCCTCCTGGCCCTTTTAGAACATCTCAGCCTGAGAACCATCTGTGAGTACTAGACTAAAGTAGTTAGTCGTGTTAGGGACTTTTCTGTTATTTTGGAGGCTGGCTGATCTAAAAAATGTGTCTGTGCTTTTATATCTATTCTTTTTGTAACTACTTGTAACTAAGCGTGCCTGGGAAGAGGGAACTTCCCATGTAATTTGCCTTGTTTATTTGCATACCTTTAATAAATACTTTCTGTAAAAGACCCTGTTTCTCTCCTTCCCACGCCAAAGCTAGGTAGACTGGGGGAAAAGGGAGATCCTTAAACTTAGGGATGTACATGGTTGGACAGTGTCCCATTGTACTTTCCAGGAATTCATAATTCAATGGGTGGTGGCAGCGAAGATGAATTAACAGCTAAAATTCATAACAGGCTGGAATATACATCCCAGCAGCACATGGGGACTTTCCAGCTTCACATGGGTTCTAGGATATGGTAACAGGTGCCACTACAGAAGATTAATTGAGACAGTCCTTGTAAGACTGGAACAGTTGGAAAGTATGGGTTGGCCATTTGTAAACTTATCTACCACAATAAGAAAGGCAATGTAGGAATTGGGCCTTCCTAGAGTCTCACTTGAGTGTCTTCTTCTTATTCCCAGAATTGAGGGTCTTATTCTTATTTTCAGAACCTCAGGGGAGAATATAATGTTCTATGCCTACTGACAAGATTTCTTTACTTATTTTATGCAGATACTCTAATTATTTTATTACTGTTATATTGCATTTAATACTATTTTCTTTCATGTTATAATACCTATACTATGTTTTGTTTTTAAAAACATATAATGTGGAAATCATGACTGCACTTTCTTTACATCTGTCTATCTATCTATCCATCTATCCATCCATATTCTCTCCCCCCAAGAAGATCCTAATGTAATTTAAGCCTAGATCCTTTTCGCATGGCATTTGCCATGCAAAAGGGCCTCTGGAGCATCATGCGATTGCGAGGAGCATTTCAGATGACGTCCTCACAATTGTGCGACGTTGCCAGGGCCAGCAGGTGCTGATCGTGCACTATTTCATTTTCGGCTTGTAGCTGAAAATGGTGCGCGATCGCACATCACTCTGGGGCCCTACGCACACTTACCTTGCATGTGGAGCTCCAGAGCTGCGGCCCTTGCACTTTTCCCCCGGTGCAGCCCGGAGAAATACCCGGCTGCACTGCCGAAGGAAGAGGTGGAGCTCTCATGTTGCCTGCCAGCTGGCAGGCAGCTCCTGTGGAGCCAAAGCAGCAGGGATGTGAGAGCCTCTCGCAAGAGGCTGCTCATGTGATCTCTGCATCTCACCACCGGACAAAGGTAAAGTGCAGAAAGGGTCCTAGAGTTCTACACACCCATTCCTAGAGGTGAAATCCAATGAGGTAACTCCAGTAGCAGTTACTTCTGAGTAAACAGGATCGGGGCAAAAGGATTCATACAAGAACTTCTTGTGAGATTTCCCTATTGTACAGACAGCAGCAATTTGGGTTGCAAGATGGATAGCTCCAGGAAATATTATCTTACAGATGGTACTTATAGCTAAGGTCCTGACCATTTGCTGCTGTTAATGATCCCCTAACACTTTTTCGTGAGTAAAGGTGTTAGCTGTGGTGTCCTGGCCAAATGCCAATTTCTGAGTAATTAAATTCTGTCTTCCTAAATTCTTGCTTTCCCTTATGTAGTTTCAACTCACTACAGTGTTCATTTCCTGTCCTAAACCATTGTCCAGAATTGCCTTCTGCTGTTTAACAGCTGCCACATCTCACCCCAAAGGAATGACATCTCAGTACATAGCATAGGATCGTGTATTATATATAGGAGTGTGAAGAGAAGAAAGTGAGGGAACTAATTCTACTGTCAGATGACTATAGTGCCTAACAGCAAATCGCTCCTCAAGCCTTTATGTTAAGCCACCAATGTGCTGATGAAGGCGCAGATTTCAAATAAAGATTTGTGGTGGGGTGCAAGGAGGCATCCATATTCAATCAATTCGCTTTCCCAATGTTGGGTCCTATATTCAGTAAATACCTGCTTCCACTTTTTTTTTATTGTGAAAGCTCGTCCCTGAGGTTTCAGAACCTGCTGTATATTTAATCCATTGCCTTTCTGTATGATAAACTCTTGCTTTGCACACCGCTTGTTCCCTGCCCCCACCTCGCCTCCTCTGAAAGAACTAAGGAAGCCGCTATTGTTGCACTTGATTTCTAGATATTGGTCATACCAGGTAAATGGTTTCATTTTCTTAGCTGAGGAAGAAATCTCCAGCTCTCTTCTACTGGGGCTTGTTAAGCTATTGCCTTAGGGGGTAGTTGATCAGTTCTTAAGTAGTAAGCAGCCTTAGCAGTCAACAGGCCTAGGATCCCCTGCAGCTACTGCAGACTGTCTCTCCTATCATCCTTTATAGTGGGTAAGAAGCGCTGCCTTATTGTAGGAATAAAAAAAAAGAAGATAAAGAATAGAAACAAGATAGCATTCATTGAGAGAATTTAATGCAAGACAATTTAGTGTGTGTGTGTGTGTGTGTCACAGAGAAGACAAAGTACAAGAGTAGCAATTGGCTGTGCAAGCATAGCAACCAGCTATGCCCAAAGTAATATAAATATCAAATATGACTGATAAGAATTTCTTGCAGTGTTTTTGATATGAAAGATATTCTGGAATCAGAGGCCATTTATTTATTTGTATCCTGCCTCTCCATATGGATCGAGGCGGCGAACAACTTACAAATAGCATGTATTTCGAAACATTTCTATACATGCCCTCAACAAGCTGGGTACTCATTTTACCGACCTGCGAAAGGATGGAAGGCTGAGTCAACCTTGGAGCTGGGCAGGATCGAACTCATAACCTTGTGGCTTGCAGTACTGGCATTTAACCACTGCGCCACCAGGGCTCCTTGGACTTTCTGGATTTTCTGGACTCCCTGGATTTTCTGCACTAGATTGTTATAGCGGTATTATTCCACTTTCAACATTCTATGGAATCTGGGATTTGCAGTTTAGGGAGGGGGCTCAAGGCTTTAGAGCTTACAGTATGGCCATTTCCACATTACATTGTTATAGTGCAATTTTTCCACTTTCAATATCCTGTGAAATTCTGGGGTTTGTAGTTTCCTGAGGCCAAAGAGCTCTCTGGCTGAGAATTCTAAATGCTCCTCCCTAAACTGCAAGCCCCAGGATTCCATAGGATGCTGAAAGTCGAATAATAGCACTATAACAGTGTAGTATGGAAAAGGCCTCAGTTGAGGAAGTGAGAATTTGTTAAGTTCCTATTGAAGGGTGAACAATTTTTTTTTATCCCATTCTAATCTCTTTTATAATCAATGGGTGTTTTAATTTTTATTAAAAACTTCATATACTATAATGGGTTGATCATAAGTTTTATCGAGGGGACATTTTGATGTTGAGGTGGTGGATGGTGATTCAGAAGTGAGAGAGAAGTAAAAGGTGAGGAAAGAAAGAAAAGTTTCAAAATGTTTCTGAACGGTATGGAAAACCTACTGTGAGATATAAAAGCCTAATGCCATCACAGGAGGAAATAAAATAGAATACTTTAAAAAGGACTAAGGTTCAAAGCTTGTCTAAGGGCCTGTCCGCAGTACACTGTTATAGTGCTATCATTTCACTTTCAACATCCTATGGAATCCTGGGGTTTGCAGCTTAAGGAGGGGCATGGAGAATTCTCAGCCAGAGAGCACTTGGGCCTGAGTAAACTACAAACCCTAGATGTTAAAAGTGGAATACTAACACTATAACAGTGTAGTGTGGAAAGGGCCTCAGATATTTTTCCCCCAAGAAAAGAATTGGTAGACATTTGGTTTTTGTGGAGGGAGGTATTACATGCTACAATTTGGTCTTGGAAATTTTGAGCTTCCTTTTGAGGCTTTCTCTCACTCTTCTGTCCATCATAAGGACAGTCATTGCCCATTGTTTTCTCTCTTATGGCCCCATAAGGGTCAGCTGGAACAGAGTTGATCCTTAAACAGCGGTCGAGCTTGGAGTGCATGGGGGGTGGGTGGGAGGGAGAGGAGCTACAGTTCAGGGGCATGGCCACAGTGCCCAAGGGCATGGCCGCAGTGCATGGGGGCATGGCTACGAGATGGGACATCCCAAAAACATTGCCGCCAAAGGTGAACTGCCCTTGTCGCCCCCCCCATCCCTATGTGACAGTCCTTAAAGTTCTGCTGTGTTAGGGATTAGCAATTGCAGAAAAAATTAACAATAGAGACAATTTTTATTACTACCAAGAAGAAGATAAACGGCTATGTAGAAGCCACACAAATCTCAGCATGTTTTCTATTGCTACTAGATTTTGATGTTCTTAGAAATGGTATATAGCCTGCAGTCCATGTGTATGGGAAAGAAATAGAAGTATGATTTTTACTTAGTGAAGCAGCTTTCTTTACAATAGGGTGCTCTTTATGCCAATGGGTTTGTGCTGTTGGTATGCATTTCTGACCACATCCCAAATGTAGCCTTTGGTTTGGCTAAGGAGAAAGAATGTCTTCCTTTCTTCTTGACTTTGAGAGACTGTTGTCAGATTTAGAAATAAAACTTGGCCCCAGTCTTGGTCTAGAGAAGCAATGGAGGGCAGGGCAAGTGAAAAGTGGTTTTCACCTCCACTTCTGTGCTATTTCATTTATCACAAAGGTTTAGGCCATTGTAGTGAGAGAACTAAGGGCACAATATAATAGCATACAGTTGGACATAAGCACCAAATGTTCTCCTTCTTGTCTAGGTGTCCTTCTGTATCAATGGCAAGCCATTCTGAAAGGACCCATGATGACAAATGTAAAAAATAATAGCTTCTCATTGCATCCATTGTACCTACTTTAACGGATGGGGTAGGTTGGCTTGGTAGGTTAACTTCCCTAATTAAAATGTGTTATTCCAAACTGAACTGTACTTATACTTCAATGAACTTGCTTCTGCGAATGGGAATGTAGATCTTCAACCAAGGATGCCTACAAATATAGATATATTAGCACAAAGTGTGCACAAAATGCATATCTTGCTGAAACAAATGCACTTAAAGTCATTGTAGTAATAAAAATGACTTGCAACAATGCATACATCAGAAAACAGTGAAGGCAAAAATGCACAAGAAAAAGACTCACAAAAATGTCTTGTGGGGCTTTCTTCCCTTCCCCCACAAGAACTTGCAGATGGCTTTAAATTGTTTTAACCTTTTGAGCTGTTTTCAAGGGTTAAATTGTGCATTTTTTCCCAGTCTGTTTAAATTATTGCTTTAAATTCTGAACCATGTTAATTAATATTACTTGTATGCTGGCTTGAGATCCCATGATAGAAGGTGAGAGCATTGTGAGAAATAAGTATAAATTTTCATGTAGACATTTGTAACCCACAACACAAAATAAAGCAGAAAGAGGAAGAAAGCAAGAAAGGCCAAAAGGGAGAGTGAGCTGAACCAAAATAGACAGCTACATCCATCCCTAGTGACTAAGAACAGGAGGCAAGCTTTATGGTGTCTTTCAGTGTTTAATCATGCCAGGGTGGGCAGCTGTAACAGTTTGGGGAAGAGTGCATATCCACTGCACCCTATGTAAAAAAAAACATTTTTTGAGTCCACATACTCCAAAGACCCTCCAGGGGAGCATTTCTACCATGTTTTGCCCCCCAGGTCATTTTAGGTCTTTTTTCAGCAACAGGAAGTGACCAGAAGTCACTTCCTTTTCACTTCTTGATTTAGAAAAAAAAGCCTAAAGTGGCTCAGAGGTACCAGAAATGTGGCAAATTTTCCTGTCATTCCCTAGAGGGCATTTTGAGACCTAAATGTATTTTTAAAATTCTAGATACCCTCCCCCACATGGCCATAAAATGACCCTATGGTCCTGTATGAAACTTATAGGCCACATTTTACCCACTTCTGACTTATTCCCATGCTTACATACATGGGATTCAATTGGTACTATTGAAAAAAAATTCCTTTTATTATTTATGGCCAGAATTTCAAATTAGCTACTTAATTAGGTATACTTAAGTAAGCAACTCTCCTGGCTTGACTGCCACCAAACTGATATAAACATCATGCACGCCCACTCCAATAAGTGGCAGAATGGGCCTCCTTCTCCCCATGCAGCTGATGACTTGTAAAGTAGGGTGGACAGGTGGAGGAGTTATGATTATGGCAGTAATATCACAATCATGGCTAAGTAGCAATCATGAATATGAAAGTTAGCTAGATTTACTCTGTAACTGTTTCATATTCATCATCAGTACCTAGTAATTTTAATACTATAGTCAGCCCTCCACATTTGCTACAGTTAGGGGCACACGGCCCTTGCAAAAGTGGAAAAATCATACATATCAAGATGTTTGCGTGTCTATGGGAAGGGGCCCAAAGCATGATGTGGAGAATGGGCACGCATCAGGAAAAGAAGAGGGAAGAGAGTGAGTTGACATGGTGGTCCTATATTTCCTTTCTCTTGCCCATCTCCTTCCTTGGGTGTGTATGGGGAACATAGGGAGAGGGTTTGTGGAGCTGAGAAATTGGTCTGAGATCCACCCTTAGCTGGCCAGACATTGGCTGGTGGAAAAGGAGGAGGACCAGAGGCAGGTTTTTAAAGGGCTGTCTGGTCAGGACTGCCAAAAGGGGAAGGTTCCTCCAAAAAGAAACATCTGAGGGCAGGGCGAGGTGGAGATTGGAGAACCTCACAAATTATTAGCTCCATAAAAGTGAAACCCATAAATGTGGAGGGCTGACTGTATTGTCACAGTTGTAAATCACCCTCTGACCTGCTTTATCAGCAGCAGCCTGGATGGGGAGAAGGACGTTGATTCTTCCTGTGACAGGAGTGTGAGTAAATGACATTTTTGGCAGATTTGGTGGGGGGTCAGGCCAGAAGAGGTTATTTAATTAAGCATACTTAACTAAGTAGCCAAGACTGGTTTATTTATTTATTGTGTTTCCATGCTGCCTTTCTTCCAGAGTGGGACCAAAGATAGTTTCCAGAAAAGTTAAAAACATTTACAATATAATTTCAAACAATTTAAAAAAACAGTTTAAATTTTTTATAAAAAAAATACAAAAGTTCTCTCTTTTTTTTAAAGATACAGGATTCTGGCCTATATTTACATGACTTAATTTAGTATTTTACAAACTGTCTTGATAAATTTCTATAGTTCTTCAAAATAGTATAGAAATAACTTAGATGAATGAGGGTAGGGGAGAAGAGAAATGGCACAAAAACCTGTAACCCACTGACTAGGAAGTCCATGGGAGTGGGAGGAAACTATCTTCCACTCCCACCAGCATTGCAGATGGAAATAATATGTTTTCTGTGCTTAGGAAACTGGAAGAATACAGTATTGTAGGCACTGTTTCTTTAACATCTAGTTGGCCCTAGCTCCTGCTTGGACTAAGGCAATGGTCTTAGCGGTAGATACGTTGGTAGGGAGTGGTAGGCCTGGTGGAATGCAACCAAGTGGTAAATAAATTCAGAAATAGATTTGCTCATGTAAATTATTTACCCAGAACACTGTCTGTGTTTAAGAATCTGTCTCTCCATCTTTCCACCCACCCTACTTTGCTATATTGAAGATAGCTAGTTTCTCACATCCATCTCTTGGGGATGCTATACATCCATCACAGAAGGTTCAAAGCAAAGGTGCACAGGTAGGTGGCTGGGCCAAAAAACAAGAATTTCATTGGATTCAGCACTTTGAATGAAAGTAGTTTTTTTTTTTTTTTTGGGTACCTCTAGATACTCGTTACAAAAAGAAAAGTACTTTGTCTTGAGAATCCATACAAGGCTATTTGTAAAGCTTGGGGGAAAATTCAATAAAATAAAGCCTGTACAAAACAATGTGGAAGTTTTAAAAATGCATTTTAAAAAAAGGTGCAGAACTGAAAAAAATATATGCACAAATATGTCTTATCAGAAAAATGAGAAAATAAGATAAATATGTAAATAAATGTACCTATTGGGGGAAAATACATAAAATGTACCCAGATTTCCTTGCAATAGACAAATACACAGAAACACACACACCCAGATTATTTAATGCAGCTGCAAATCAGAGAAACAGAAAATTGAGAACTGAGAGATTTTCAAATCCCCACTCAGGTCTCGTTAGCATCATGCAAATACAGGCAGCTCTAGTTCACAAGTCAACAGTTTTACCAAGCAAATGAAGCTGCTTTTCACCGAAACTTTTGTATTTATCAGACTTGTTGTGTTTTATAATTGGTCTTTTTACTATGTAGGAAGAATTTAAAAAAGAATCATACAAAAGAATTTTAAAAAAAGTTAAAATGAGATGTTCTCTTGAGGGTGTTCTAATATTTTAAATCCAAAATGTTTGTCATCTGTTGAGACAAAGGCTGTTTCCGGAAGAAACCCATTTTAAGTTTTAACATCAGAATGAAAACAAGGTTGTGCAGGAGTGTGGTTTAAGATTAGCCTGTATTGTCATGATCTCTTGTCCTGAAAAGCAGCATCCTTTGCCCGCTGGATCTTCAGCACATCAAATGACAGATCTGGCATTGTTTTTATAGGGTTAACTAAGATTAATGAGGAAAGAAACATGAACCCATAGAGGATCAACATTACAAATCAATGCCTGAATAAATTTAGCATGCATTCCATCTGCAGAATGCATGGCCTGGGTTTGTTTCTTCGGAGTGTTATCTTTTTATTCTTCTAAATAACCCACCAAGACATGAACACCACATCCAGTTTAATAATGCTTTATTTAAGGTTTATACTGTAGTCAATGTATTGATTAGGGAGGAATTTTGTAGAATACAGGAGAATGTTTAATAAGATACAAATAAACTCCCGCAGCGTTTGCAATTCCCTGTCCACAGCAATGGTGAATTGTAACTTCAGCATTTTAATTCACAGAAAGTCGTTAGAAAATAGTCAGCTTTAAAAGCATACACTTGCTCTAGGTTAAACCACTCTTCTGAAAGATGAACTCTTAACATTTGTATAGTTTTTCTTTTTTACAAATCTGACCACCTTCATGATCATTAAATGACTCTTAAAAGCATGTTGTATTAAAAAAAAGTGGAAGAGAAGAGAGAACGAATATTGTATTTGTTTTTACCTAATTACCGTTTAGAGACAGCAAATGTGACTGGTGTCTTTGAATTGTATCCTTTTGTCATTAAACCTTTCAGTGGAGATGCTGCTTCCCTTCTCCTTCTCTCTCTCTCTCCCTCCCTTTTAATCAAAACGCTATTATCCTTAGATTGCCTCTTAAAGTTGCTGTTTGTCTAACAAATCTGTGGGAGTTACTTACCTCCCCATAATTACAGTGCAAGAGAAAATAACAATACAAAGAGGAAACCCTTTTACATGTCTGAGTGGTTTCAACAGTCCAGTCTCATAATCAGATTCCAGAAATTGAACTTGCAGAAAGTTTGTGCTAGCCTTGTGGATTTTCATTTCAGATGTTGTCAACTCAAGGGCATTTGGACCAATCAATACCTGTCTGTCTTCTTGCACACAGAAAGTTGGCTATTAGAAAAGAGAGGCTTACAGCAGGCTCAGCCAATACCATTAGCCCTAGCCTTAGGGCAGTTCTATCCATGTGCTGGGGTAGACACCTGCCCCCTCCCCTCCCCCACCATTAAGAAGGCCACTTGGGATGTCATTTGGACATAGCGGGCAAAGAGCACTTCTTTATTCTTTCTCTTTTTTACACCCAGACTTCACCAAAAATCAATAAATCTGTTCTTTGCTTATTTTCAGAACTTTACTTCAATATAAGCAAGGACTTTCCTTCCAGCTACAAACTCTAGCAACACCAAGCCAGTGCGTATCTGTGTCTGTCTCTTTGTGTGTGTTTTATTTGTCTTTCTTTGTTCCAATTTGAGAAATAATTGGAAATAATATCGGAATGATGCTCTCTCTCTTTCCTCACTAAAGGTTTCTTAGATGAAAGACCTTGATGTGCTGTCTTCTTTCATGATTCAGCACTCCACATTTCCTTCCCCTTGCAATCTGGGTGCCTCTAATGAATTTTATGCAATGACACAACACAATCTGATCTTCTGAAACTTTTTGTCCAGCTTATGTTGATCAGCTTTATTTCAATAATTGTAAAATCTTCAGCTTTCTTTATTGAGACATATTCCAGAAATGGACATAGCAAACAAGACAACAGAACAGGTTAAAGACCCCAGAAGAATTTGGCTTTATAATCTTTGCTTTTTATCTAGGACATAAACAGCCTTTCCATATACTATGAACATAAAGTAGGGGTGCAGAATGGTTTAATCTGCAATCTTAAACACATTTACTAGGGAATAAACCTCTCTAGAAGAATCAACTTATATAGTAGCACTTACTTGCATAGAATTTGCTATTAGTATCTGTAGGAAAGAGTATTAACTTACTGAGGATGCTTTTGGAGAATAGTAGGCTAGCTGGAAAAGTATAGACTGGAGGGGAAAAGCAACAGTTTACTAACCTTAGAGTAGAGCCATAGTTCCTGGAATATATGGGAGAGAGAGCAGTATTACTATTATAGATCCAAAGAGCAATGGAACTAGTATTTGAGAACAAAAGTGTGATCCACCTCTGTCTCAGACTTAGCTTGATGCCTTTGTCGCTCTAATAACTCAATCTCAGTTCTCCATTGGGTAGGCAGAAGACGTACAACTTTCACTTGCATCATAGAGTTATTAAAAAACAACAACACAATGACAATAAATGAAATGGTCAAAAATTTTGAAATCCAGGTGCTCATCTGAATAGTCTGGGTACCTGCATCCAAAGGATAGTCCAAAAATATAGGCAGCACTTAGTTGCATTTTTTAAAAAATAATAAGTTCCATGAATGAACTTGAGAACTTAAAACCTTGAGAAATGAGTCTAAGGACAAAGTACTTTCAAGTTTCCTTCGTCTGTGAATTTAAGATGGAGAAATACTAACTGGATTGACTCTAGCCAAACTCTGCTGCCTATTTTTAACAAAGTTTTATCTATATAAGAATAACTTGTTAATAAAGACATGCTACCTCCTGTTTTGGACAGCTCCAAAATGTGAGGTGCTATCATGTCCAAAGCTCAACTAGTGGCAACCAAATTAGGGCTGAAAAAGGGGAAGGAATAAGACCTTTTCCTTTCTTCTAACCCTCCTCCCCCACACAAATTTATCTCCCACTGTAAGCAATAAGAAAGAAATCATTCACTGTTTCATACCCCTTCCCTGAGCTGGACGTATCTTTGGGGACTGGGAAGGCTTTGGGTCCTGTGACTGCACAAGATCATTCACAGTCCAGCCACTAAAACCCTCTTTCTATATTTTTTTTAAAACAAATGGATATATTTAGATTTTAGATACAACATGAAGTCTTATCATTGTGTGCTTTCAAGCTGTTTTGGTCTTATGGTGACCCAAAGTTGATCTTATCATGGGGGTTTCTGGGCAAGATTTATTTAGAGGAGCTTTGCTATTGCCTTCCTATGAAAAATATGACTTCTCCAGGGTCAGGTTTCTATTTCAGACCCTGGTCTTGTAGAGTCCTACTTCAAAACTCAAACTACTACATAACACCGGCTCTCATAAACTCCCATAAAGACCTGTTAAAAATGACAAAACTACAATTTCAGCTCAAACATCTAGCATCACAGATAGGAGTTATCCCAAGGAATTTAGTACCATTTTCTTCATTTTTTGCAGCATTCCCCATACATTGTTTCCTCTTCTTTGAAGTCAGAAAAGTAAAGGATGCAGGATTTTCTTTAGAGGATGGAAGCAGATGTTAAAACTTCCCCTCTAAGATTGCTGTTGTTGCTGTTGTTGTGTGCCTTCAAGACATTTCCAACTTATGGCAGCCCTAAGGAGAACCTACCACACCTTTATCAAGATTTCTTTTGGGGAGGGTGCCTTTGCCTCCCTCCAAGGCTGAGAAAGTGAGACATACCCAAGATCACTCAGTGAGTTTCCACGGCTGACTTGAACCTTGGTCCATGCTGGCTGGCTGCTCTAAGATTATATGTCCGCTTCTCCACTGTCAAAGAGGGAGATCTGATCCAACCAATGGTCCCGGGAGTATATCTGGAGACCATAGGATCGTACCATCCAGGAACATATTTCAAGAAAGCAGTAAGAAGAACTAAAATATTAGATAACAACATCCCTTTTTCATCTATAAATATGCAAATAGCAGAAATGTATACAAATTAACAAGATGTAACCAATTCAGGTCTTTCGTACCTAATATATGCTGTCTAAGCTGGCAAATATTATATTAAAATTCTGTCTTGGTGGGAAATATTACATCTTTTCTATTTACTCAACCATTTTAAACATCAGCTCAATAGAACAAATTGCAAAGGCTTTACCTGAATAAAATATTTGATCTTAACTATGTGCAGCCTTTTGAAATGAAAGTGTGAATTAAATGTCTCTTTCCATGCTCAGTGGTACAGAGAAGAGAATTAAAATCTAAATTGATATCTCTTCTTAGGAACAAATATTCCTGGTTGAATTTAAGTGTGAAAATACATGTGAGCAGATGGGACTGAGAGGAAAATCTACAAGGTAATGTTTTATTCTGTATTCTAATAAACCGCCACCGAATAGCCAGAGAGGATCTGCTCACTTCTTTATATTAGTATATGGGACACCATTTTTAAAGAGATTTTTAGTGAATTGGGAGGGAACAGTTTTAATAAATGTTCATTAATTATGAAAAGAAAAATACAAGTTATATTAAAACATAGGTTTAAAGAAGGATTCCTTTAAAAACTTTAAGTGCAAGATTGGGGCTCAGAGAGGGTCTTTTCAGTTCTCCAAATTCTGCAATATGTTATTTGTTGAATAACTTCCATGGCACCAATGGTGACCACCCCCTTTGTAAAATAGGAATTGTGTAGATGCAACCCTTCTTAGGACTTTGGTGTCAGATGACAATGCTACTCCTTCTTTTCATATGTTGTGATCACAATCAAACATATATAGGATAAGTTATTTTGGTAGAATAATTATACCCCTAGAAAATCCAGAGGTATAGCTATGGAGGGGAGCAAAAACAGGATCAGTGCCCCACAAATAAGAATTCTGGTCCCCACAAATTGCTCTCTAGATTTCCAGCATTGCAGCTGAGCATTTAGAAACATAAATTTAGGCATCCCAAGAAAAAGGGCATGCACAGTTACTGAGGGAATGACTCCACAGCAAAAAATAAGAATTCCACCTGGGAATGTTTTTCAATGTCTCACTCTCTGCAATGGTAGAATTTGGGGTACTGAAGGAAGATTTCTTGAGTGGGGAAGCATTATTATTTGAGTTGAATGCCCTCATCTTGCCCTCTTTAGCTACATCCTTAAGAAAAATTCCACTACTGTCTCTTCCACTCAGTGTCAATAAAAACACAAGAATAATACATTAAATAATAGTTTAGCTCCTCTCCCACGGCGGTTATTTAATGTGCTTTTGAAGTTCACACTTAGTCGAACTATACATTTAGGCCTGTAGCTTGTGGTGTATGTGGTACAGACTGAGGTACTATGGCAGGGCAAAAGGGCCATGGGCAATGAAATGATGGGGGCAGCAATGAACATCATCTCTGCTGCATGAGAAAGCTGCTCTGACAGCTCCCAAGGTTGTCAGGTGGACATTTGGCAGGCAGCTTTCTCTGCCTAGGAGATAGCAGTCTCTGGCATCCAATTTGGAATTGACATTCTAAAAAACAAGTAAACAAACATCAAAAACAAAACAGGCTCCTCCTCCCATCTTACGCTAGCATAATGGGATATTACACAGGCACAAGTCATCAAAAAGATTCTGGCTTTATATAGTGTCACAAAGGTACCAGATTCTGTCTAATCTTAAAAGCTAAGGAGGGTCAGTCATACTTAGTATGTGGATGGGAGTCTACCAAGGAATACCCAGTGTTTTAGGCTGTCTTTCAGAGGAAGGTACTGGCAAAACTATCTCTTAGTTTCCCTTGCCTAAGAAAACCCTATGAAATTCATGGGCTTGCCATAAGTTGACTGGTGACTTAAAGGCACATTCAGACACGTATAATTTATCTCCTAATAAAATGTGTTATCTACAGCAAATTTCCTTCACAAGGCAGTGCACAAGCATCCACAAAAAACATATCACAATTGTGAAATCATCAAAGTGAAGCAATATTACAACCCATCTACAATAAATATAAGTAATTGATCCATAGCAGAGTAGTGTGGAAGAAAATTAAAATGTTATCCAAGGAACCACAATGACAGGGTCACATCTGGTTCTCAGGGGGTGAATTCCACAAACTCTGGCCTGCTATGCCCTTGCCATACTCACTTAAAATATTTCCTTCACTTTAACAGATCTAATTAGACAACCCACTTTTACCAAAATGCTATTTTCCTACAGTAGAACCATTTCCCCCTGAATTTAAGTTATCTTAAATCTATATTCATACATGGAGCCAGTCCAAAACATTTTGCTGCCCAAGGCATTCTTCCAGTTGATGTGCACAGGGCAAGATATTTCTGTATCTGAGGCAGAAAATCCCACAAGTGTCCCTTCTGCTCAGTGGCAGTAAAAATACAAGAGTAATACATTAAGTAACTATCAATTAGTTGCCCTTTCATGACACCTAAAATCATCTGCTTGAGGCAGCAGGCTCACTCTACTAATAGTAGGGCCAGCACTGCTTGTACAGAATCAAGTTTTCTGAGGCTCAGATGAGGAATGAGTCTTGAGAGGTCATCAACATGGAAGAACTTGGTGATTATAACAGAGGCAGAGATATAGCTGCTTCTTCTAGCTGTGTAGAATTAATATCCTATTTCCATCCTGCCAGAGATTTTGTTTGCTTTTATTGCTGATCTCCATCAGCTAGGCCAGCTCCAAACCTTACAGTATGGCCATTTCCACATGACATTGTTATAGTGCTATCATTCCACTTTCATGTCCTGTGAAATTCTGGGCTTTGTTGTGGTCAGTGAGCTCTCTGGCAGAGAATTCTAAGTGCCCCTCCCTAAACTGCAAACCTCAGGATTCCATAGGATGTTGAAAGTGGAATAGTAGCACTATAACAGTGCAGTGTGGAAATGGCCCATCTTAGGCTGCAAATGGATTTTTCAGCTAGGAATGTGAAGATAGCTGTCCACTGTGGAGACTACAACTAAGAGTGGGCATCTTGATATAGCAAGACATTGCTTCAAAGATTCACCAAACCCATTGCTGTCAGTGTGAGACTGAGATGCCAGATGGCTTTTTCATCCATCAGTGTTTCTGCTGTTTCCCCAACATGTTTTACATGTTGGAAAAAAGGACCTGAACCTTACTGTAGCATACAACTCAGGCCATTTCCGCACTAGCCTGTTATAGTACTCTTATTCCACTTTCAACATCTTATGGAATCCTGGGGCTTGCAGTTTAGGGAAGGGCCTTTAGTACAGAAATGGTCACACTCTATATAGTGAAGTGATTTGTGGACTACTTCTTCTGCTCTTCTATTGCCTGGTCTGCAAATCTGAGGTTACATTAAGACGAGTTCTAAATGTGCAATGTAATCTGTCATTTCATGTTTAACTATGAAAAACAATTCATTTAAAAGCATTTCTCTTGACTTATATATTGGTGTATTTGAATGCTACAGGATGAGCTAATTAGGTATTGATTGGTTAGATTATTGCTGTCTAACCAATATTTTTTTCTGAATGGAGGAAGACATACTGACAACTATGAGCTGGGTATCTACTTGTTGCATTTTACAAAAATGCCTTCGCAGCAAAACGGGACTGGGGTTCCTACAAGAGGAGAACTTCTTTTCAACAGTAGCTTCACTGGTATCTCCAGTGTAAAAGAAAAAGAGATTATTATGAGGAGAACCTTCACTTGGCATATTTGATTTTTGCTCTGGGTCCTAGTAGAATGGACAGGGATAGCAGACAATAACAAAGCAAATCTTACTTCTGCAAACCTCAGAGAAGTTGTACACAGGAAAGGAGAATCCAGCAAGGAAGCATTTACATGCCTTTCCTTACAGCTAAACTGAACCAGCCCTACAGGTAAAATAAAGAAGAAAAAAAACAACAACATGTTTTTTTTCTTCCTCTTAGAAACTACCCTTTTAAGGGAGTTCTTGAAATATTTAAGTCATTTTTTTTTCAAAATTAGAACATTTGTTTTTAAATGTTCAACCTTTGTATGCGTTCGCAAGATTGCAAGAATGCGTGTGCAAGAAAATCAATTTAAACATGCCTGCCTTCTAAATATTTCTGTCACTCACATGCTAAAAGCTCTGGAAAACTGACCCTGATGGATTGAGGTGTGGGGGAGGGATGTCCTTCTGCGTCAGCCTCAGTGCCTGGGTTTGTTATTTCTGCAAACCTTAGCCTTAAATGTTTACGTTTGCACATGCCTTAGAATCCCCAGACTGTCTTCTGCAGGGATCAAACAGTCCTTCCTGTCCCACTATTTCTGAGTTAGGCTAGGAAGGCTTTTCTACCCTCGTAAGACTCTGCATTAACCCCATCTTTTCAAAGAGCCACCCAGGGAAATCTGAGCAGCCATCCAGCCGTTATCAGCAGACTGAGACAATAATGAGAATGAAGAACTGTTTCTTCCTCTACCTGTGACACAGGCTGTACTAGAGACTTCATTTTCCATGAGATCACAGAAGTGGGCCTGCATGTTTTGTACAAATGCTATATCAAGGAAGAACACCAGGAAAGAGAAGGTAGGAAATTTATTTAAGCTTCCTGCCTACACAGCTGACTTCCAAAAACAATGGAAGAAAAATCAGCCCTTTGGAGAAAGGCCTTTTCTCTTGAGGAAGATAGAGGTTAGGGATCCTACATCTGAATCCATGCATTTTATTATTCCATCGACTGGAGAAAAGAAGGGATGTCCATTAAAACTGGTGGTTTGGAGAGCCTTGTGAATGGTAGGTGCTAGCTTCTTTGTTAGTGGGATGGTGCATTAGTTCCAGGTTTTGGTGAAAATTTTAAAGAAGCTATTCAAGGCATGTGACATACTGGTTTTAATACTGGACTAGGCCATGGGTCAAATCCTCACTCAACCATGGAAATATACTGTGATTTTGGCAAAATCACCCTCTCTCAGCCCAAGAGGAAGGCAATGACAAACTTCCTCTGAATAAATCTTGCCAAGAAAACCCCATGATAGGTTCACCAGAGCTGATTTGAAGGCCCATAACAACAGCAATCCAAAGGCAAGGTGCCAACCCTTTTTTGGGCATAGGGTTAAGCACCTTGATTAGCATCTTGTCTTAACACTTGGGCCAGATTTATCACTGACATGGAAGACACTGTCCGCCCCAGCCTCTGGGACTTCCTTATTTGGTTGTATGTGCTGGAGCTACTTTCTGGTTGCTATATGCAATGGACAGAGACAGAGGCCCTTTCTCCAACTTACCTGCGTCCGGCGTGGTCACATGGGGATCACGCAAGCAGCCTCTTCCGTGAGGCTCTTGCATCCCCGCTGCTTCTGCTCCTGCTCCACAGGAGCTGCCTACCGGCCAGCAGGCAACATTACCGCTCCACCTCTTCCTTCCACAGTGCAGCTGGGTATTTTCACAGATTGCTCTGGGGGAGGAAGCCGAGGGCTGTGACTCTGGAAGCTCCACACGCAAGGTAAATGTGTGTGGGGCTGCGGAGCGATCTGTGATCGTGCACCATTTTCAGCTAAAAGCTGAAAATGATACAATGTGCGATTGGTGCCTGCTGGCCCCGGCAGCGTTGCACGATTGCGAGGACATCGTCTGAAATGCTCCTCGCAATTGCACGATGCTCTGGAGGCCCTTTCACATGAGAAATACAATGCAAAAAGGGCCAGAGAGGTGCAGGGAAACAATTTCTTCATACTTTGTATCTTCCCCCTTTCCCTTTACTGTCTGGTGAGAAGACAATAGCAGTCTTTTAAAATCGTCATCAGGGACAGTATGACTCAGACTCTCCCATATAATGTGCATGCTGCACACACACTGTACTGAATTTCAGGAAAAGTGCACACTGGGATTTGTTGCCTATATAGTGTTTCTAAGGCTGATCATATAGATTGCTCTTCCTTCATACTATACATTTCTGAGTTTGATCATATGAATCAATCTTCCAACTGTTCTGCAGAATAGATAAGCCATTCTGATGAAATGTTTCCATTTGTATTCACATATTGGATCATATCAGCTCTCATCCTGAGCATAAGATAGTATAGTCCATGATGTGAAATGCTCCACAGACTGTATCCAGAAATGTACCAACAGATTTCCTCACTCTAGCCTGCATGCTCATGTGGACCTTCCATTAAAGCCAAAGGAGAATGGTGGATTCAGTTCTTCATATTATTAAGACTCAAGGATTCAGAACAAGAAATATCATTTGCAATTTTTGCTCACTGAAATTATTTGAAAATGGCATTTTCCATGTGGAAGCTATAGGCATGTCAACTAGGGTAGTAAACTCTTAACCCTCCAGATGTTTTAAATTTAAACACTGGCCAAGTTCTCCTTGGACAATGGTGAAAGATGTGGGAGCTGAAGTCTTTAAACAATGTAAGTGAGTCTTGCCTATGATTGAATGGTCTTGCTGAGAGTCAGTGTGCCTAAAAGAATACATGTGAAAACAGTTAATAAGGAAAGATAGTGGTGTTGTTAAAAAACCTCACGTGAGGCAATCTATACTCATTTCCTCCACGTACTTACTGGTTAAGTATAAATACACGAACTTGCAGACTCAGTGGGAAGCATAGGAAAATGGTTAGAATTCAGCAGTACTACTCTCCATATATAGGAAGTCCTATTTACATGTTACCTCTTTTTTTCCCAAATATCCTTTTAAATTTAGTGAGCTCCACTAAATTTACTTGTGTTAGAATAGAGCCTACAAAATCAATGACATTTATTCATGGATAACCAACCTCAATACCAAGTTTTTAATGAGTCTACTCTAAGTATGACTTAATCAGAATCCAACCCATTAAATTGGTCTGGAGGTCATGGAAGAAGTAGTTAATACCAAAGTCTAGATAAAAGTAGGTCTGATAGAAACCAGTCATATTTAAATTGTTTGTTCACAACATTAAATGAACCATGTTTGTGTCTGGGTTTCATTCTGGCTTTTGTGTTAGCAAGTAGCTGAGATTTTCCTATCCCAGTCTCGGGAAAAAAAAAAAAAAAGGTTTTTTTTTATTGTTTTGGTTTTGAAATCTTTGAAAGTCTTAACATGCTGAAATTTATTCCATTACACTATTAAAGAAAAGAATGTGCAACATGCCTTACACCTCAAGGCATCTCTCAGTACATTTTCATCTTTTCTAATACCTGTAGCTTCCTTTCTACACTAACATTTTACTGCAAGCATTTTACACTCCTTCAGTTAAGTCTCCCTCA
The DNA here is from genome assembly GCA_948474755.1 of Ctenosaura bakeri. Taxonomy (NCBI): domain Eukaryota; kingdom Metazoa; phylum Chordata; class Lepidosauria; order Squamata; family Iguanidae; genus Ctenosaura; species Ctenosaura bakeri. Next base: position 802,503 of record CAOLHI010000050.1, on the reverse strand, counting down.
AACGCCCATGGCCTTCTTGTCTCTTGTGGGTCACTCACGTTGGCCCTTTTAGATCTCCGATGGGGGGGGGATGGCAAGGACCACAGTGAATGAAATATCAAGCAAGCAGATCAAATGGCAGCCTGCCACATCCCCTCTCCCCCTCCCAGAATAAACAGATCGTATATAAAGTGTTCAAAACTACAACTTGCTCCCTTCCTTGTGTCTTTTATGTAAGGCCCTTTCTCTGATTGTACGGAGCACCTGGGTTGTTGTTGTTATTGTTTGTTATTGTTACTGCTACTACTATTATTATTTTGCCCAGTTGAACAGCAAGAGATAAGCCAAGTGAGAATGAAAAGCAATGTGTTATTCATTGAAGCTTTGTAGCTGTTTTTACAGTTCTTAATTAGAAATGCAATTCTAAGTAGACAATGGCCTTGCTTGTGCATGAACGAGAAGCAGTGGCTGGGGGTGCAGTGGGGGAAACAGTACCACAAACGCTAACAGTTTTGTTGATGCCTTGAGTCTTAGCTAAAATACAGCTCCTGCTGCATTTCTTCCAGCAGCACAAGCTGAATCTTTTCCCTCATTTGATACAGTGACCTCTCAAGTGCATCATTGCCCTGAGGGCTGAGGGCAGTCCAGCTACTGTTAAACCCCTTGGGTTGATAATCTTCTCCCACATTTGCCCTTAACACCAGACATACCACCATTAGCTACAGCTCCACTGGTGCTCATTAGAGCCGATCAATATAGACTAACATAAAGAATGCTACTGCACCTTCTGTTATTTCTCAGTTAGTGTAGATTTACAGACTTTCTCCTACAATAAGTGCTGCATGACACAGATTTGGATACATGTCTGTCTGTCTTTTTGTATAAGTGCACATAGTTCTTAAATAACAAAGGTTTTAGTTATTTAAGTGTTCTTTGCAAATTGCTACAAAATTCAGTCTAGCAAAATCTTTGGTGGCAGTTATTTTTTTTCTCTTAAATGTACACTCGTAAAAGAAATATAAATCTCTTTTTTTCAAGTTTAAGTGTACATCTAGATATTGAATAAGTGAATTAATGGATTACATTATTTTCTTCTGAATTTTAATTTATCTTTAGTTTAAACATAACTTTATTGTAAAAGCTACAGTTGTTGGGGTGGTGAAGGGAAACAGAAATTTGCACTAACTCAAAGCACTAAAAATGAATATGGATAACACATTGCTTGTTTCTACCAGTAGGTGATGCTAGAGATTAGATCCAGCAATGATAACATATCAAAACTGGGGAATAATATTATTTCAAAGCCTTTAAAAGATCGAGTTTATTTCCACTATTTCCTGCCATTTCATAAAATAGTAGGAAGCATTACAACTGACTTACTATCATTTGGAGGGTGATTTATGCAATTAAATTGACTGTGTTTCTCCTGCCCCACGCATTGTTTCCCATGTATATGTGTGGCATGTTACTTGGAGAAATTTCAGTGGATGCAAGAAGACATGCTATGTCCACAATTAAAGTCCTGTTTGTGTGTGTGTACATATGGAAAATAATAGTGCATTTGCATGTGTTCACTAGTCCATGGAAAAAAGTTTGAGAAATGTTTTTACAGGGCCCAAGCACAAAAGCCCTTGTTCTAAGGTAAGAGTCCCAAGGAACACAGAACCTCAGTTGTTGCTTCCTCTTGAAACCCTGTTCCACCACAGCATTCATGTTCATGTGTGCTTGGACCCTGCAAAACCTTGAATCTCTGTTTCTGGTCTCACAGGGGTCTTCGATACTTTTAAGAATTAGTGAAGGAAATATATCATTTACTGATCCTAACTGTTGTAAGACTGTTGCTTTAGGGCTTTTTCAATAGCCACTGTATTATCACAGAGAGAGACTAATTTCATTGAGCGCCAGTGTGGAGTAGTGGTTAGAATACTGTGCTAGGAATGGGGAGCTACAGGTTCAGTTTGTTTGTTTGTTTGTTTATTACATTTATTTGTCACCTTTTTTCCTGATATGGCACAGAAGGTGGCTCTAAAACCTGAAACAAGTTCAGTTAAAGACCTGACAGTAAAAATTTAGGACCTAAATGAGCCATAAAACTCTCTGAGTGACCCAAGGCCAGTCAGTTTCTCAGCCTAATCTGCTTTACAGGATGGCTACAGGGTTGAAGAGAATCTACGAATCTTCGAATCTTTATTATTATGGTCATAGACCAGCATCACAAACACTTAAATAGCATACAGAGTAAAAAAGGTAAGTGGCGAAGATCTGACAGTTAAATACAATTTTTTAAAATCCAGTAAAATACAATTAATTTGATAATAATAATTCCAAATTAAAAGTAGAGCTAAAAACAACCTCTTAAAACACGGTTACAATTCATAATTTTGAGAAAAGTTGGTCAGGCCCGTCTACATGATTTCAATCATAAACCAAGAATGTGAAATAACAATAGTAAAGATAAAATAGCAAGTTACCATCATATAGTCTAAATCTAATTCACAAATAGAAATATAACAAAGTCAATAAGATCTTACACAGATATACACAGATCTTACACAGAGAACCTACAATCCCGTGTGGAAACAACTTTAATGGCTTCTGGATCATTTCTGGGCAAAATTCAAAGTGCTGGTCATGACTTATGAAGTTCTATATAGCTGAAGTCCAGACAGACTGTATCTCTCCAGAGGAGAATGCCTGAGTTTTAAGATTGTCAGGGAAGGACTTTCTCTCAGGGTCTTTCCACACTATGCTGTTATAGAGCTATTATTTCACTTTCAATATCTTATAGAATCCTGGGGTTTGCAGCTTAGGGAGGGGTATTTAGAATTCTCAGCCAGAGAGCAATTGGGTCTCGGTAAAGTACAAACCCCAGGATTCCACAGGATGTTGAAAGTGGAATAATAGCATTATAACAGTGTAGGGCAGAAATACCCTCAGTCTCACCACCATCACAGTTTGTCATGTTTGATGTCAATATAGGAGAGCGTCTTCTTGGCAGGCGGTCCCAGGCTGTGAAGCTCTCTGCTATTACTGCCTTCCTGCCTGCTCTCCTTCTGCCAGCAGGTAAAGATTTAGTTTTTTGAATAAGCATTTGGTGACTGATTGGCTATACAGAAAAGTATTCAATGCGTGTCACAGGCCATTTCCACATGGGGCAAGGGAATCGCCCTGTGCCGCTACTTACCAGATCTTCTGGTTCTCTGGTCCAGTCCAGGCTGCTCCGGAGCAGTGCGTGGTCATAGATCCGCACTGCTCCGGTGTCCAAAATGGCGGCTTCTGGTTGGTCGTGGGTCCCGACCAACCACTGAAGCTCACCAGCCTAAAGCCCACCCTTCGCAGATCACAGGCTTGCATTGGTGCGAGCCTGCAAATCTGCACAAGGGAATAGGCTCGCAGTGGCGCGCTCTGTGCTTTTGAAAGACTGGAAAAATCAGGTCTTTCAAAAGCACACTGGAGGACCACTTGGGGTCATTCCAGAGCGGACTGAGGTGCGGATCTACAGTAAGTAGTTCGGACCCAGTCCGCTGCAAAGTGCAGACGTCCTCCGTGGAGGACACACTGCACCATTTTTATTACCCTGTGCGGAAATGGCCATGGTTTCAAACGACTTCACATTGTTTTCAAGTATTGGTGTTTTAATATGGTTTGTTTTAAAAGCTGTGTTTGAACTTTTTCACTGCTAACTTTTAATTGTGTTTTAACAGATATGTAAGCTGTCTTGTTTCCCACACATGAAAGAGATGGGATATAAATTAAATAAAGAATAAGAACAAGGAAGTAGGAAATAAGAAAGTACATACAACCGTGCTTCTCAGGTTGTCTGATGTGAGGAGCTGGCAATTATTACTCCCCCCCCCAGTGGACTAGAAAACAGAACCACATTTATACCATCGGCTACAGCTGTTTCTTTCTTACCTGGAAACCTGTTCTGGACTGCCAACCAATGGCTCAGGAACTGGCATGTTTACAAGGACTTTTACAGGCAATTTCACTGGGGGAAAAAGTATGATATAAATATAAAAGTTAAATAAGTGAGGAAGAGTAGGTGGATATAGCCTATTCCTTGCCATTCCTTGCTTTATGGGCATGTATGACCCATAGGAATCACAATGCATTGGCCATTTAGCCCAGGAAAAGAAAGGGACAAGCTTTTCTAGGAAAGTGAAGCCTAATCCAACTTTGGTGTTAGATGGATCATTAGAGCAATCTTAAAGATTCTGAAAACTCAGATGTGCTGTTTTACAAACTCAAATAATACAATGCAGTTTGGACTTCTTTGAATTCAAGGGCTAAGCTCCCACTGACTCAAAACAATGAGAGTTTGAATTGGGTGTTGCAATGTTCATTTCTTTGTAGAAAGAATATGTGTAGCGGGGGAAGCTCCACAGCAACCTTCATAATATTTATCTGAACAATCAAAAAAATGTGTGAAGGTGCAAACACTGAAAAGACAGGTACTTACTTTTCAGAACTAGAAAGGAGTTTAGGACACTTAAAAGCATGTATTTTCAGGTAGGGGCTCAATTTTATGGCAGAGAGCTCAGAGTGAAAAGCTGCAGGGCTGCAACCTTAGAGCCTTCAAATTGCCACAAGATCACTGTGCAGGCCATTAAGTGGTCGAGGAGTTTTGTCTGAGTGGGGAAAAATGTAATACAATGAATTCTTTAAAAATGACAGTGAACATTTATTTAATGTATACTGTGCTGAAGCAGATATATTTTTCAGTGGCCCTTGTGAGGAAGTATGAGAACACTTCTGGACTTATTAACAGAGGCACTACTGTGGAAGGTGAATATGGCTTAGTCTAGGAATGGCTGGAAATTGGAGTTCATGTGATGGATTAAAAATTTGCCATGGGATCCATAATAATTAAAAAGGGGAAAGAAGAAAGTGAGTTTTTATGTAACATATTCATTAACTCTGAAGGTGTCAGGCATAAAAGCACATCCAGGAACCATGCCATGGCAGATGTTAATAAAGACTGACTTACTCTCGAACAGAAGGAAGAGTTTAGAAAACATGGGGATATAGTTAGGACTTTTATAAAACTGTTCCAGATATCCAGATGGGAAAAGAGAGGATAATGATAGATTCCACTCTCCTTGCCCCTAAAAATTATAGGTAAAAAGATAAACTCTTTCCAATGAGTGAGTAACTAGACTGCTGGATGATTTTAGATACTGCAGGTTGTTCTATGCACTGTGTTACATAGTACAAATAGGTCAACAATGCAAAGAGAAGCTTAAAATTGCATTTGTTTGTAATAGGGTTGTGTAGGACGCATTACTGACCTACAGTTACTAGTCTGCATATGAAATGTCAGGCAGCAAGATATAAGTCATAAGGACAATAGAAGCATAATAATCCTTTGATGAAGAGGTGTTCAACCTCAGCCCCATGTTACCACCTTTAGGTAGTTTCCCAACCTTTGCACAATTATTTTCTTACTTTTTTTTACTTCTAAAAGTTGAAGTGCCTTTTTGACAGCTTCTAGCAACAAGATCTTTAAACTAAAGTTTCTGGATGCACCCTATTTGCATTTGGTCCCACTCATTGCTTAGAGCCTCACCCACAACAACTTGATTTCAGCCTTTGAGCTGAAAGAGGTCTCCAATCCTTGCTTCACTGATTACTGTACAGTGAAGGTAAATCTTGTATTTATTTTTAAATCACAGAGAGATTATAGTAAAGGGTAGACCCAACTGCCCCCCCATCTATTGTCTGGGATAGAACTTCTGTAAGAAGCCCACTTGCTCTGCCATAACTGGCCACCACTCTACTCTAGCTTTTTCAGATCTCCTGTTACTGAAGAAATGAATTGAAGCACACTGTGGCCTTTGCCACTGGTCAAGAGCCTTTGGGAGTTTGTATTACAGGAAGGATAAGATCCATACATGGCCAGTGACAGTCCAGCTCCAGTGCTTGCTTTCCTCTTTCCTCTTTTCTTTCGTGGTATGGCTATTAGACTGTGAGGGATGTCTTATCATTATAAAAGGGAGGACTGCATGGTGGCCATTTCTCCCTTCCAAGCCCCATGGGGTATGTGCCCCCCACAATGCTGCCAAATATCTTTATCTTTCTTGGAGTCCTCCTCAAAATGATGACTGGACACAACATTGTGTTACTTCCAGCTACCATCTTGAGGATATTTCTAATGACAAGAGCAGTATTTGGGGCTGCTTGATGGTTCAGAGGAGGCTTCTGTGAGAGACTTTTGGTGTTTTTGTGCATTTTGAGGGCTTGCTGTGCCAAAAATGCCCTCCCCAAATGTCCTAAAATCACACAGACTTTTATTTTGAAAAATTGAGGTGTGTGTTGGGGGCTTTGGGAGGCTGGCAGGGACTCTGGGGGCTGAAGAAATTGGGCTAAGGTGCCACTTGGGGCTCTTGGACTACACTTTACTGACCTTGATTTAAAGTCTCTATGGTATTTAGAAAGTATTAAGTACATTGTCATTGTTTATGTCTTCTTGGATACATTGTGAAACACGTTATATATGTCTAGCCAGAAACCAGCACAAGTTTCCACTATAATGGAAACCATAACGATTGGACTTTGCTGGTAAATATAATTATTGAAATCTATAGTGATTTCTGCCAGCTAGCTCTATGCACGTACAGGAAGGTTCCTATTTACATTGCAAAAGTGGGTTCCAACCTCTATTCTGAGACACTATCTTTGCTGGAGTTCCTCTGTGTTTCATTAAGCTAAACGAAGCTAAGCCACTGTATCAGTAACTGGATATGAAACTTTCTGGGAAACTTATTTACACTTCCTTGAGTTCAATAATATATGAAAGACAGGATATTAGTGGTATCCAGTGTTTTGAAAAGTTACTTTTGGAGGCTATAACTCACAGAATCCCAGCCAACTTAGCCAGTGGTTCATGGATTTTATAAGTAGTAGTTCAGGTGAGCACATTTCCAAGGGCTTGCAATCACTAAATAGACTATATCCTGGTTGGGACAAAGCTGGAAAGACTCCTGAAGAGAAAGAAAGACAAAGAGAGGGAGGGAGGGACAGAGAGACTGAGCAAGGATTCCTAAATGGCGCCAGTATGTGGCCTAAAGAGAAGTGAGAAAAAAATGCTATAGTACTACCACGAGTATGTTTAGTGTTTAAAAGAAAGGGCAAACACACACAAGGAGATGAGATATAGGGATCTGAAGTGAACTCCATGGTTTAGTCTTTAGACATCTACCAAGTGTTACAGAATTAGCTTAAGAATTTCTTAAGTGGGAGTGGGAACCTCTTGAATTAGACACAATTTTGGGATGTGGTTAATCTGAATTTGAGAAGACACAGGAGGAATTACATTGTTTCACAATGATAAGTTGTCATAGCATTGGAACATAATGATCTTATCAGCTACATCTTTCAGATCACAGATATGACAAATACATTCTTGAGAAAAATGATTATGCTCACTAAAATCAGTGGTACCCTTATGAAACTGTAGGTTCTCTTTTTTCCAGTGGGACTTAAAACATCCATCCCTTGGATGAGATAATATCCATTTGGGGGAGAAACTGCACTCTAGGCCAGAATTTTCTCCCCATTGCCCACGATTGTACTTATGCCAACTTTGGACATATGATTAAAGTTAACAGGTTAGGGTTTAGACTGAAATTATTGTACTGAAATTAAATGTGACCATGGATCCCTGAATAATGCAACTGAAGCATGAAATATTTTTAGCTGATGGCAGTTGATAGTCCATGCTACCATTTTAGCATGGCCTTTAGTGTCCAGTATCTGGATTATTTAAGCTCCACATAGCTTAAACATATGTGAAATGAAGGTGAAATATATTATTTCAGTTGCCAGTGGTGCTTTCCTTTCAATTTACATACCATCTATAATATTTTGGCAAGTGCATTAATGATTTCCACTTGAACAGTGAGAGTTGACTTTAGCTGGTCTCCCAAAGTTTCTCAGAGAGAAGCATTTGCAGGTGTGCAAGAAGCTGAGTTTTACATTTAACAATTCATAGTCTGCATTTATGACCGTCACCTGTCCATGTCCATATCTGGACAGATATTCACTTTATAAATGCAAGACTGGCTGAATATGGAATATAAATAATCAGAGACCATATACCCTACATAAAAGGCCAGGGCATAGTTTGTGGATCAGAAAACATAAACAAGACTTGTATGGGCTTCCATTCAAGAGGAAATTGGATTCACAGACTACCAAAGGTGTAACTGATTTTCCTTCACTGAAAGCCCTTTCTGTCCCACCATTCTTTGAGCTGTGACACATTCCTAATAACACTTTCCCAGATAGACTGCTGTCCATCTAAACTAGAGGAGCCCCAACTTTTTGACCCAAAAGGCCACATCTGTTCTTGTGCACCATTGATATAAAGTGACATGAACAGTAAGAACATATTTCTGGGTAAAGTACCACGGCCAGCCCCTGTGCTCAGACAGTTGGTATCTAGAATGCTATACATAAAAGTACAATGAAATATAATAAAGCATTTTTTAAAAGTGGAAAATGTGTCAGAGGGAAGAAAGATTGTGCTAAAGTAAACCAAATATGATTTGTTTGCCCTTTACAGAAAACCTAGGAGCTTTTAAAAATGTGTATAGATCAGTGAAAGGCAACTATAGGTCTCTAACCAGCATAAGCAATGGTGAGGGATTATGTGACCTATAATGCAGAAGCATCTAGAGTGGCAACCTTGCTCTAGACAGTTGTGAAAGGTGATTACAAAGGGGCTATGTTTGAAATATGGAAACAGTTATAAGAGAAATGTTTTATTTTTGTACTAGATGTTTCATTTATGTTTTGGACATCTGCCTGTCTTGACAGAGTTGAATGAAGACACTGTGAATTCTTCTTACAAAATCAGATAAGTTGGTAGTCTTGATCCCCAAAACAGCAGAATATTCTTGACATTTAAATTAGCAAATCTTGTCTAGCCAGAGTAATTACTGGAAATGAAAGGGAGATGGTCTCACAGAAATATCTTGTAGCATGGCTATCACAATTTCTTTAGGAAAAACTCAATGAAATATCAAAATGCAGACTATCATGATTAAAACTACATCATCTGTGTCCAGGTTCAAGTCAGACCAACTTCATAGATTGTTGTGAAGATAAAGTGTGGAGGAAGAGAACCATGTGTATCAGCTTACAGTCACTGGAGAAAGTGTTTGATATACATTGTTGTTTTTGTGTGCCTTCAAACTTTTTCTGACTTATGGTGACCCTTAGGCAAACCTATCATGAGGGTTTCTTGGCAGAATTTGTTCAGAGGGGGTTGCCCTTGCCTTCCTCTAAGGCAAGGCCCCTTAAAGTTCCCTCCCTAAACTGCAAATTCTAGGATTCCATAGGATGTTGAAAGTGGAATAATAGCACTATAATAGGCTAGTGCGGAAATGGCCTTAGTTTGAAAGTTGCTCTCCAACGTGCTGAATCTATTTTGGAAAAGCGCTTTGGATAAAACCTTTAAAAGTCAGACAGGAACCTGGAGTGGACCTCCCACTTCAGTGACATGGATGCCTTAGCAGCCACTGAGCTCTGCCTATAGTGGGGAAAGATTGTTCTCAACTGGGGAGAGGTATTGAAGTATCCAGAAGCACTAAATGTGTTTATATTTAGGGATCCTTATTTCCCAACACAAGAGACATTTTTATACATGAACACTTGGCAAGAGCATTAACCCAAGGGTGGGAGACATAAACACAGGGACAGTGTGGCTTGTTAGCCAGACATGTATGCTCTTATTAGAGCACTGTTGAGTAATAACCTTGTGGTCGCACTCAAACGTATGCTTTATGACAGGAATGGAAAAACTCATGAGTGCAATCAATGACAGCCCAGGTTTTTGTAGAGACATGCTAGCCCTGTCCTGAGGAAATGGGGATGGAGGAAATGAGATTGGTGCCATTTTCCTTCATGAACTATAAATGATTATTGTGTCAAACCGAAAGGCAAACTTCTGCCTTTACAAAAGACGAGGGGAGGGTGGGAGGAGAACAGGACATATTAGCTTATCAAAACTACAGTGTAGGGGGAGATACTTATGGGCTGTTCTCCTCCTTTTAGAACTCCATATTTATGTTTGAAATCCTAGGATATGTTACCTGAGTGCCTACGTTCCCCTCATCCATATTCAATTTATAACTCAGATAGCTGGTATAAGTGGGGTAAGGATGTAAATATAGGAATATGACACTTTTATTTTGATTTGTTTTATGAGTTGGAGATCCTGTGTGTTTTATGAATTTTTATGTCTCCTTACTTTTCTCTCTATCGTCGCCCTTTTCTCCTTGTTTCATGGAAAGTTTTCTTTATTTTGAAACATTCATCTTTGCATTTTGGGAACTTCTTCCTGTAAATGGAATCTGAGCCGTAAATTGCTAATCGTCTATAAAAAAATGATATTAAACATTTTTTTCAAACATGCCATAACAGGGGAAACAGTGTGAGATGGAGTACAGCCATTAGATGACAAAGATGAAAAAGGAGGATTGAAGAGAGATAGAGTGAATTATCCACACATGAATCATTGCTTTTAGCTGCGATTCTGAAGAAATATGTTAAACAAAGGTGATAACAGGTGAGGTTTTGAATCTCCTTTAAAAATAAAATGGGGAACACTTGGGCAGAATGGCATTAACTAAGGAACTCCCTATACAAACTAGCCTGACAAATGAAGTCTGCTGTAAGGGCTTTGCTCTCTGTCCAACTAGCAGAAGCATGTTATGGGAGAATATTGGGGAGGTCCTCCCCAGCTTTGATGCGTTAGTTATAGAATATTCTCCTAAAGAGGTTTGACTGCTGCCAATGCTAGTGTTATTTTGGTGGCAAGAAAAGGTGTTTTACCTTTGGAACCCAAATGACTTCATTCAAATCTGCACATGTACATGGCTTTAAACTGACTGTTTTAACTTGTCATGTTAACAGGCTTTTTTTTTATTTGTTTAATTTTCTTTCAATCTTTTAAATTGTCTTAATGGTTAAAATAATTTTATTATACACTGCCCTGAAAACCCTGATACAATGCAGAATATAAATATTTTAATAAATAAAAATAATACAGAAGTAGAATTATTTGTCTTTGGACTAAAGATATACCATATATTTAACAATAATTAACATTAACTTGGAAAGTTAGTGGTTTGAGTGTTGGACTACAACTCTGGCAATAAGGGTTCAGTTCAGTGGCCGTGGAAACATGTTGGCTGACCTTGGGTGCATCACACACTCTTAGCCTCAGAAAACCACATGATAGGTTCACCTTAGGGTTGCCATGAGTTGGAAATGATTTGAAGACGCATGACAGGGACAACATTGACAGGTAGAGAACTGGAAGATGGCCAAAATGAGTGGAAATATAAGGAAGTTAAAATTGTAAAACCCTTTCAGTTTTAATCAAATAGTAAATTACTGGAAGTAGCTGCTATTTATTTTAACTAATAATATTTTTAAAAAATAATTTTAATTTTTAATTATTTTAGACAGTGTTAAGACAGGAATTGTTAAACATGTGGAAGGATAAGACTTGCTGATGAAGTGATCTCAACTGATGTACATGAAGGGATCCACCACTGCATGAGCAGAAGTTTGCTTGTATGACTGGACGTTCTCCTGCTCTCCTTCTCTCTGCAGCTGATGAGCATTGCCAAAATCTATTCCTTTTATAGTATTATCTCATCTCATTTCATTGAAATTGTATTTTGGTGATGTACTGGTAGAGAGTATTCTAGTGTTTCTCAAATGATCAAACAATAATACAAGAATATCTTCTAATAAATTTGGTGTGCGCTGCAAAAGGTATTAGAAATGTAAATTGAATTGTGACAGGTTTTCTGTCTGCTACCCATGTCAACAGGGTTAAAAGAGATGGAGCAATAGTACAAGTTACACTGGAGTGCAGATGGAGTGTAATAATATACAGAAGAAGCACAATAATGTCTTGAAATCCACTTTCGTGGAAGTCAGAACAATGATTTATTAGGAGTAGGAGTTGTCTGTCAGGATTTTTCTTGCTTCTCTCCTCAGAACACTCTCAGAATTTCCTTCCTTCCTTCCTTCCTTCCTTCCTTCCTTCCTTCCTTCCTTCCTTCCTTCCTTCCTTCCTTTTCTTTTGGATGACAGAACTTGAAACTAAACTCTGATAGCTCTTACTCAAATCAGAACTGAACCAGAAGAATTGACAGAAACAATTGTCCTTGAGAGGGATTGCATTTTTTTAAAAAACAAGACAATAGCAACAGTTCTCTGAGTGGTGTATAAAACATGAAAGAAGATGCAAAATACAAACCATCTATGATGATTGAACACAGCACTAAGAAAACAACTTCACAGCATAGTAAAGGATTATATATCAGGAGGAGAATGGAATAGTACTGAATGGCCAGCAACGACAAAGGAGATAAATAGGTGACCATCTGTTTGGTTTGAAAGATGTATAAAATGAAACATTTGAGGATTTGTTTAAACACTTCAGACAAACCAGCTGACAAAACTTTCAGAAGACAGAACATAATTGCTTAGTGACACAAACTACAGGGTTTTTTTCTCCTCATCTCTGTTTTGTATGTTTCCATAGGCAAAAACTGCCAGTGTAAACAATGCACAGAACATGGCACTTAAATAATTTTAATTCAAAGGTTTAGGAAAATTATATGAAAATCCAAATGATCTGTAAAAAAATTGTGCATAAAGGGGACAGAGATCATTAGAAGTGGGTTGTGGTGGTGGTGGTGGTGGTGGTGGTGGTGAGAAAACAGAATTCCCTGTGGTGCCAATGACCTGTGGTTTTCAGGACAAGCGCTATAAAAGTTCCTGAACTAAGGACAGAGAGAAAGAGGTGAAGAAAGTGCTAATTGCATAACATGCACTCTAGGAAAGTGAAGGCACAGATTCCAAAGTTCAGTGAGTGATGCACTTTGACAGCAATTCTCCTGGTATTAGTACATCCTTCCTAAATGTGGCTTCAGCCTTCATTGACAAGGACTGAAAGGTGATGTGGATGATACTCTGTTAACCCTGGATCAAAAAGTGTTTCAAAAAATGGAGAATTGATAAAAGATTATGAACTGTTTGTGTTTACAAGATTTATGCAAGGACAGACTGATAGAAAATAAATAAAAAACAAATAAAAAACAACACTTACTTCCATTTAGATTCAGATAAATTTCAGAAGATACTGACAGTTCTCAACAGAAGTAGCAGATATAATTTTTCCTGCTTGCTATGAGGGTGTGGTGTATCAAGGGTATATGAGACATGAGAGAATATGAAAATACAAATTATTTCATATATGTGAGAACGCTAAAACTGTAAATCAATAAAACAATTTTAGTAAATCTATTTTTTTTTTTTGCTTTAAATAGAATAAGGCTGCACTTCTGTCCATGATTATGTGGAAGGAAATTTCACTGAACTCAGCAGGATTATTTCTAAGTGGACATACAAAGTATTGTGTTGTAACCATAGTCCTCAAATGGGGAGAAGAAAGTGTTCCTTTTAATCAGGACCTAGAGGCCTAAGAGGTATGGACTAGGCTGAAATCTCCACTACTATTAGTAAAAAACTGTAGGTAATTTTTGAGGATATTCCATAGATTCACAGAACACAGAATTGTAGAGTTCAAAGAGCATCATATACCCTAACCCCTTGCAAGTACAGGAATCTAATGCATCTCTGGCAGGTGACTGTCCATTTAATTTGTTGAAACCCATTTCCTCATGATTGTCTGGATCTTGTTAAATCTTCTGGAGCCTGTCAGAGGCGGTGCTAGAGCCATCTCAAACAACATTCCAAATTGCTGGGCCTCCTGGCCTAGGTCTAGCCTGAGGTTCTTCCCTCGAATTGAGAGAGAGTGCTTATGCAGTTAAAAATAGGACTGAAACTGAAGGACAGAGATTCTGTCCACCGCTTGACACAGTCATTCCTATCCAGAACTGCTAGTCTTATGAGTTCTTTGTATATAGGCAGGAGGAAAGGACATCTGGTGGGAAGGGCAAAGTAAAACATCAGAAAGGAGTAGGAGCAAGTACTGTTGCTTCTGGTTTTATTTTCAGATTCTTGACTGAGTGCCTAATTCACTCACAGTCAATGGTTTTGATGCAACATTGGACAATATTGTCTCCACATTGCAGCACAGATTCAGAGCAAGCAATAACATTTGCTTTACATTCTATTCTGTTCTAAAATATATGACACTCAAGCTGGGGAACTGGAAGATGCTGCTGAAAGGCTGCTTCACAACTACCCTATAGATCTTGCTGATAATTTTCTTTGTGTAACATTTCACCTGAAAAAAAAATCAAGTTTTTAAAAACATCTTCAACTAATTTTCAGTAAAATACACATACTGTTTCAAGTGGTATTAGCTACCACTAAGAATCAAGCAGGAGTTGTGTGAAACAAAGAATGTAATTTTAACAACCTTGCTTTCAACTCTCTCTGACATTCCGGCTTTGTTCTTTGCTATTGTGCTGAATCCCTTCCTGGTAGCTATTCTCTTAATCTGTGTCTTCCCTCTGAGCCACTAAGTGTCTTATCTTGTCTGCTGTCATACTCAATTCAAGGTACATTGATACCTCTTTCCTCATACAATTTTAGCAAAGAAAACTATTTTTGCAGCTAACTGTATAATTTCAAGAATGCCTCCTAGAATTTAAACAGTCTTAGTTAACTTCCCTGAGTCTTTATCTGTTTTTCTGCAGGAGATGTTGCTCTTTACTAGTGATGGTTAAAATCTGTGGTATTTTAGTAGGACTGGGGAATTGCTCATGCACTTGGTCAGGGAATATAGGCATCTCCAGCTTGTGGGATAATCTGAAGTTGCCTTTGTTCCACCTGTTCCACCGGTTCTGAGACTACTGAAAGTTTGTTGCTGCTCCACAAGAGACTTTGATGGCTTCTCAGAACCTCTTGAGCTACCACTTAAAACAAGTGTGTGTTCATTTGACTTTGGACCCTAGTTTTCTTTTCACTCTTTATTCTGTCACCCTGTTGGCTATTCACCAATATGTGGTTTGGAGAGGTATTTAGCTGACTTGTTATAGTAGTCTACCTGTCTTGATTTTTGTTCCTCTGTCACAAGAATGGAGATTGTGCAGCTCTCTAGATGTTGTTGATCTACAACTCTTGGCAACCCTAAACAGCATACTCAATGAGGATGAATCATGTAAGTTGTTATACAATAACATCTACAGAGCCACAGCACTCACTATCAGTCTATCTCATATGCTGTAGCCCTTTGGCTGTAGCAAAGGCCATTTCTGCACTACACTGTTATAGTGCTATTATTCCGCTTTCAACCTCCTTTAGAATTCTGGGGTTTGTAGATAACTGAGGCCAAAGAGCTCTTTGGCTGAGAATTCTAAATGTATCTCTCTAAATTGCAAACCCCAGGATTCCATAGGATGTTGAAAGTGGAATAAGAGCACTATAACAGTGTAGTACAGAAAGGTCCAAAGTCTTTGTTCTTCAACCATCAATGCCTGTGTTAGACTTCATCCAAACCTTGCAAGTCCATTTTCCAGTGGTCCAGAATAACTAGATATATATTAGTCCCTGCTCTCCCAGCTTTGGTATAAATTATCTTGGCTGTTTTGACAGCTATTTCAGTATATTCACTTCTGCAAAGGTAAGCATGTTTGATGATCAAATCCAACAAGTTGTGGAATGACACAAATGGGGGTACATTATCAGAGAATACAGTACCTGCTGCTCCATGGGAGGCAAGTTGGCTCCCTTATGTGTTCCCTTAAGTGCTTCCTTTGGCTATTTCAGATGTGGTATGTGGTAGTGGATCTGTCTGCCAAAAAAGTGGACATAGTAGTCTACTGCCACGATATAGTATTAATCTTGCCGTGTGAATATATCTATTCTCCTTTTTCCCAGAGTCAGCTTGTCAATTTAAAATGGTTGTAAAATCTCCTTATGCTGTCTTTCTCTTATGAGTTACAAATCACACATTGGTTCATATATGCTTTCAAATGACCATTCATGCCAGGCCAGTATATACTTTCCCTTATTCTCAATTCCCATGTGTGAGGAATATTGTTGAACTGCAGTACTGTAGGAATGACAGATCCATTGTCATAGAAAGAATCTCACCATATACCCTGAGCTATTCTCTCAATGAAAAATAAGGTCGTAGTAGTCTATGCATTACTTCTGCCCTACCTCCAAGTATTATATGTTTGTCAGTCAGTAGACCTCTTGTCCTGGAATGTTTGTAATCTGGGCTGGGAAATCCATAAATACTACAGCAGATTTATTGATTCTTTTTCCCTCTGTATTGAGCCTGCTTCACTGTTTCAGGTAAGACCTAACTGAAGTGTCTTCCAGTAGAAGGTATTTGCCTGAGTGATACTGATTGTACACAACACATGCTTTTGTGCACTGCATATTGCAATTACATGGTGGGTTTTCAGCCATGTGCATTGAACATGGCTCCACATACATTGCACTACATAGGTATTCAGTTTAGTAATTGAGTAACATAATCTCCCTCACAGATATTGATGCTATGCTGAAGCAATGTAGGACTCTGGCTGTAGTTTTGTTGTTGCATCAGTGTACACAAAAGTCTCTTTGTGGCACTCGATAATGTGTGTGTATGTGTTCAAGTCACTTGTCCAATTAAACAATCCCCTGAATTTCATAGGGTTTTTGTAGGCAAGGAATATTGAGAGGTGATTTTGCCAGTTTCTTCCTCTGAAATATAATAATAGCTTCTTCACAGAGGTGGATCTAGGGTGGAGCAACTGGGTGTGTGCCCTGGGCGCCATTCCAGGGGTGTGTGCAAAAGCCACCATCCCCCACGCCCACTGGCCACCCCCCGTGTGCCCTTCTGTGCCCATCTTCCACCTCCCCGTGTCTTCTTGCATCTGCCTGCCACCCCTGTACATTTTCCCTGCCCACTCGCCACCTCCCTGTGCCCTTCCACGCCCACCTGACACCTCCCCACACACTTTCACATCTGCCACCTCCCTGCACCTTCCTGTGCTCACCCACCACTCCATATGCACTTTCACACCTGCCTGCCACCTCCCTGTGCTTGCCTGCCACCCTCATGTGCACTTTTGTGCCCACCTGCTACTTCTCCAAGCACTTCTGCATCCTCCTGCCACCCCCTGCACCCTTCTGCACTTGCTCACCACTGCTCCTGTCCTTCCTGGCCCATTTGGGGGGGGCAGTAGCAGCAGCACCTGGGGCGCTACTGTCGCACTTGCCCCAGGTGCTGCTGAGCCTAGGTACGCCACTGCTTCTACATGCTAGTTTCCAGTGACTTATGGTTTGACCAGACATGCAGAGACTGAATGAGTTAATGCAAATGTTCCATTCCAAATAGTACAGTCAATCTGTGTACATCTTCTTTCAGTTTCTGATAGTAACCTACTGGCAAATACAATAGACTGATGTTTGCATAGAAGCACAGCTCTTAGGCATGTCTCAGATACATCACACTGTTAACACCAGCTGTTCATCTGGATTGTAATACTTCAGTGCATAATTCTTGATTTTTTTGGCCTTAATATTCTCAAATGCCTGCTGATGACTTTCTGACCATTGCTGTTTATGTTTCTTGTGAAGCAGCTATGAAAGTGTCTCACATTGATATTCTAGGCCACTGCACAACTTTGGCAGGGACTTTTCTGTTTCCAAAAATCTTTCAGCTAACCTAATCTTCTGAATTGCTTCTGCTTCTCTTGGGTCCACTTTGAAGCCCACTTCTGTGAACAAATGGCCAACATAAGTTGAGCCTTTGTTGTGTTGTTGTGTGCCTTCCAGTCATTTCTGACTTCGGGTGACTTAAGGTGAACCTATCATAGGTTTTCTGGGGTTGAGAGTGTATGGCGTGCCCAAGGTCACCCAGTTGGTTTCCATGGCATAGTGGGGAACTGAACTCTGGTTTCCAGGGTCACAGTACAATGCTCAAACCACTATACCACACTAGCTCTTTCTTGTGACTTTATCTGGGTTTAATTATACTTTTTTCTTCACCTCTCCAAAAACATGCTCAACTTGTTGTTGCTTCTTTTTCAGTATTTCCTTCTGCCATGATGTGTATGTCATCGGGGATTATTTTCATGTCTGGAATATCCTCTAGCTCTTGATTCACTTCTAGGAGGCTGATGCCCACTGCTGTTCAGTGCCAACATTACCTGTCAACAGGAGTTGCAAAAGTGGCCTGATAACATGCCTCTGAGTAGAACTGTATTCGCCAGAATCAATCTCCCCCATAAGAAACCGATAAAGCCCCTTTGGGCTTCTCTCTGGATAGATTAAATAGTAGGTCATTGATAATGGATAGCCAATGGCTGCATTTTAGTGTTCCATTGAAAGGTTTCTAACCAAGGCATAGATTTCCTGGATATTTACAGATAATAATTAGAATACTTATACATAATGTACTTTTGTCTACTGGAGCACTTATTCCTTTAGCTTGCAGACTGGTCAGTTCCTACTTAAATAATCCTGCCACTACTGTGTGCACCCTTCTTTTTGGAATCTATCTCAAGTCTATCTCAAATCTGGCTTGTGATCATTGTCCTTCTTTCTCAAAATATTTCTGTACCATTTCAGTATCTTTTCCATTGCCTAAGCCATTGGTAGGTTGTACTTATTGGTCTGTACTGTATACAATGTATTCTGATGTTGTTCCTGAATGGATTGCATGGATTTTTAGCAGCATTTAAGTTCATCTCCATATGAGGACTTCTGTAGAAGATGAAAAACCAATGCCTTCACCTGAGACAAGCTTTGCAAGGGAAGGAAGCAACAGCAGTGTTTTTATCAACTGGAGACAACCTCCAGTCATAATTTGTCTTCCTGGATGAAGGGAAGAGCTAAGGGATTATCCAATAGGGGTCCTTAACTCAGAGTTGTTGTGGAAACCACAAAGAGTGGTCAGTGAAGCTGTCTGGGAGGAGCTGGGAATTCAGCATGATCTCCTACCATTGTTCATCTGAAGAGCTGGAAAGCAGCTCTTTTAAGGACACTTATAAATCTTCTTTCTTTACCTAGCTTTCAACTTCTAAACTTCAATTATTAACATTTGGAATTAAAAGAATCTTGGACCCAGGTATGAAATTTTCTGCCTCAGTAATCTGTCTTCTTTTTGAGAAGAAAGATAGAAAGTTCAACTAGATTTGGGGAAAAAACAAACTTCGTAATAAAAAAGAGGTAATAATCATGTTATCTGAAAGATCAGCAAGATATAGTGACTTTTTATATTGGATTTGAGTATTTTAAACATTTTGGATTTATTAATTTTGGATTACAAAATGGGGATAGTGTGAGAAACTGTACTTATTTTGTTAACAGGAGGCATTGGATTGGACTGGGTTGGACAAAGTTTAAAATATTGACATGGTTGATTATTGTTTGTCAGATGATTCAACGTGGGATCTGGAGAAATGTCTGTGTCTCAAGAGAGAAAGGAGGGCTCTCCCAAGCTCTGCAGAGGCAGCATTTTACCAAAGTGTTTGATAAGTTGAAAGAAATAAGAGAAATGTTAAATTCTATGCCAAAGTCTTTGATGAATCTCTGAAAGAGGAGATTGGAACTTTAAAAGTCAGTGTAGGTTCTGAACAAGCTAAGGAAGAAGAAGAGATGACTCACGTATCACAAGATTTAGAAGTGCTGGAACAGCAAGATATTTTGCCAGACAAGAAGAATCAAGAAGAATATGTAATGTGGGAATTACAACCTTGACACTCGATACAATTTTGGCTCCTATGAAAAGTTTAACAAGCAAGAGGATGGAAATCAGATCACTATGACTGAAAATGTTGGAAGAGTGAAAAGTATGTTTAAGAATACTGAAGCTGAGATGAATGTGATAAAACCTCGGCAAGCTGAGATGAATGGGATAAAACCTTGTACCAGGGAGGAAGTGAAGATGAAGATGGGGCAAGGGCACAGAAAAAACATACTCAAAATATGTACTGATAAATGTTACACGTCTGTCTTAAATTTTGCCAGTCTTTAGGGGAAAATGCCACATGTTAAGATTAAGATAAAATAGATGAAAAGGGACTTAAAGGGTCTTACTAAATGGTTTTGATGTAGGATTAGTTTTTTCTTCTTCTGGTTATTAAATATACTTTATTCTTAGAGTTAAAAAGGGGGAAAGAATTGTGAATTTGGTAAAGTATATAATTTTTTTGTGTCTGGGTTACAATGCTGGAAAAATTCAAATTATATAATAGGGATGATATTGGATGTCTTAGATGATTAAATTATGTTAATGTTAAATTATTAATTTGTTTGATATGTTAAATTGTTAATTTAAGGTTTAAACATCATACTTTAAGAGTATAAGAGTTTAGATGAATGAAAAATTCTCTTCTTATTTAAATAGAAGTAATTATTATTATTTATTATTTCCAATGGATAGATTTTGGAGCTAACTTTTATTAACCTTCTGTAGGATAATTATTTAGCATGGGAAGCTATCTTTTATGTTTGTATTAATGAAATTGATAGATTATAAAAAGAAATGTGTCTAATGATAAAAAAAAGATTGGAGAGGCTTACTTAGGATTTAGTTTAAGCAGCTCAGGAAAATGTTGGAAACCTTTTATTTTTCTTTCCACTCCTTTTTCCTTCTCTCTCTCTCTCTTTTTTTGTTTTTCTTTATCTTTCACTCTTTAATTTTTTTCTTTTTTCTCTTCTATTTTTTATGTAGTATGTAGATTTTTTTGTATATTTTTATTCTGTATCATATAATGTTAATACAAATTTTCAAAAAAAGTTCCTCTCCATTCACTGGACAAATTCTGAGCAATTAAACTTATTTTTCTAGGGAGTAATCTGATGTTATTTAAACTCAGTATCAACACTACATATACTTACCTCACAAGCTATGCAAGTTTTTAAATTTGTTTTAACTTGAGGGACATGATGAAGAACAGCAACTCAGCAGGAAACAAGTATAAGGTCAGTGTCCAGAATGTATGGTGATACCAGGACTAATCCCAATTGCCACAATGTCCTGTTGATCTTTTTTCTTTCACACTTTGGTTAGGTGGCTATGACAGTGCTCATGACCAAAGACGAAGTTGGAGAAAGCGTAGCTGCTTGAGTAGTGTTAGGAAGGAAGGAAGGAAGGAAGGAAGGAAGGAAGGAAGGAAGGAAGGAAGGACCCTTCCCACTGTTCTCTCAAAAAGCATAGTGAACAGGATGGAAAAGAGCAGTGGCATGTATATGAGGAATCAGAATAATACAGAGAGTCGGAAAAGCAGTGTGGTCATGGCGGAAGAGTCCAGAGAGGGTTGTAGCTGTCAGAAATTCACTTGCTAAGGTATTTCTCTCAAGCCTAGCTGTGCTCTTTATTACAGGGAAGACTGGCTTTGTTGTTGGCTTCAATAAAGAACACATTGGCACCATCCAGATCTGACATATTTAAATGTCATGTTCCAAATGTCCTAATTTTATTCCCTTCCCTGTTCATTTTGAGTTACATCAGTCACATTTTGTCTTTTTGTGTATTTTTTTTAAAAAAGTTTCATTTCATACAAAGCCATACTATAGAATGTGGCACAGACAGCCTTGGGCTGGTGGACTCTTCACATCTGTTCTCTTCCTATTGCACAGGAGAAGTTCAAAAGATTTCACTTCCATTTTGAGGAGAAGGTCAAAACCTTTCCCTTCCTCAAATTCAATTTGTTGTGTCCTCCAAACCGAAGAACTGTAATTAGCATTAACAATAGTTCACTTGAAGCAAGCCAGTTTCAAACCACAAAGGCCAAATTTCCTCTCGTCTGTCCTGCATAATACTGAACATTACATTTTACCCTCTGATTTTTATATTGCTTGTTTTGTTTTTTGTTTGGGTGAGAACAATAGTAGTGTGGGTAAAAGACTTTAAAAGTCAGTTTCAGGCAATATGGGCTTTCCATGTAAATTAGGAGCTGTGTGAAAATGCTCCAAGTCTTGACAAAACAGGGCATTTAGGATTTGATTGGCAACTTCCATTCTGTGAAGACTGTCTTTAGTTTTTGACAAGGAGCAGAAAGACAGTTGTGAAATCACCCTTTCTGCCGCTGGCCAGGACCTATGGTTTTAGTAATAATACCTCAGTGCTGCAGTGATTTGGCACACTTCTTGTAAACAGTGTAGTGCAGCTTCAGCTAAGTCTTTTGTGCACACCAATCTACAGCACACATCAATTTGGCACATTTAGCAGCCCAGGACGAGTTCAGCACAGTGGTAACATAAAGATCTCTTATGCTTAATGTTGCAGGTTGGAGGTTAAAACCATTGGCATGCGGTATTGAAAAGCTTGTGATACAGCTGCCTCCACAATATTTGATCCAGAGGACCTTGATTTTCCCATGCAGTGAAATGCCAATATCAAAATTAAAAGGCATGCAATTAAAAAAAGCCAAATTAAAAGCACATCTTTATTGCCCTTTCAAAAATCAAGCCTTATTTTTCTATCCTTTTCTTACCAAGTGAAGGCTAGAGGTTGGGAGACTAATGAATCAGGCTGATGAAATGCAGGGATTTTAGGGGGTAAGGTTTGTCTAATTTCTTTTGAGATTTACAATGATTCTCATTTTTTTTTAAAAAAATGACTATATAATTTTTATGTATATTATTATTATTATTATTATACTCTCACATGTGAAATTTATCCGTTCCCATTACCTTCAATTAACATGACAACTGAGCTGAACATCTTGTGACTACCACTAGCTGGCATACAGCTGGCTAGAAAGATTGAATGGAGTGCCAGCAGACATTGCTGCTTGTGCCAGGCGAAAAACAGCTAACCTACATGCCAATCCATTCAGCAGTAGTTGGGGCCTATGGGCAGACCACCTCTGATGTGAGACAACATGAATTCACTGAGATAGATTTATTTTAATTTTGTTTTAATGTTGATTTTTTGTATGTTTTTAATTATACTGTAAGCTTTTGCATGTGTAAGCTGCCTTTAGCCTTAATCTTCTGGAAAAGATGGAAAGATTATGATGATGATGATGATGATGATGATGATGATGTCACAAAATTATCCTGCACAATTACTTGATTCTGTGCTAATACTAAGGCAAAATTTGGTCCAATATATTTTTGGTAGTGTTATATTTTACCACGTTGATTGCTAAGAAATGGTTAGTTTAAAAGATTGGTTTGGCCCATATTGGTTGGATATAAGCTGAGTTTCTCTCTTTTCTTTTCTTTTTAAAAAAAATACATTTATTAAATTTTTACGTATAATTAACATGCCCATACACATACTTTGACAAACAAAAATCATAACAAAACAAGAGTAGAAGTGTGAGGCATAGAAGTGTAAGATGTAAGTAAAATGCTTGCATGATTTCTTTCAGCTGAATTTGGCTGACCTTTAAGAGTCAGGCAGTGGAAGACAGGGGACGATGGGAACATAATGGTGAAAATGGAATCTGTAGATGCAGCTCCACTCTTCCATGCCATGAAACTGTAATCATGTACTCAAAAGGGCTGCTATCTCTAAATCTAAACAATTTTTTAGGGGAAGAAATAACAATTTTATAGCCGAATATCAAGTGCAATTCAACAGCCTTTATATTAACTAGACAAGTTCCCATTCTAAGAACAGTTCAACTTTGGTTCACTTAATGCATATTTTTGTCAGTGTGAGCCATGGATTGAGGAATTTTGGATGTGGAGGAGGAAAATATAGGCCATTTCTGCCCTGTTACAGTGCTATTATTGCACTTTTAACATCCTGTGGAATTCTGGGGTTTGTAGTTTACTGAGGCCAAGGAGCTCTCTGGCTGGAAATTCTAAAGGCCCCTCCCTAAACTGCAAACCCCAGGATTCCATAGGATGTTGAAAGTGGAATAATAGCACTATAACAGTGAAGTGCAGAAATGGCTGTAGGTTCAAATCTTAATTCAGTCATTAACTTCCTAGGTGGCTCTGAACCAGTGGCTCAGGTCCAGCAGCCATTCCTTTCTCCAGAACTTGCTTCAAGCCACCCCTTTCATGGTCATACCAAGAAAAGCCCATAAAGTTAAACAGGAAATGCTTATTTTAAAGGCTCTTCTACAACAGTTTGTTGTGGAAATTTGTCAACAAACCATAAAATCATGATATTTTAAAATGATTATTTCCTTCTAGATTTTAAGTGAATTACCATAGTTTGGTGATGATATTCAGTGGCCCAGGGGTTGGGGGGCAGGTCAGGGAACTACAAAGTTGGCTTATGTGGGCTGAATGCCTCCGTGTATAGGGATCCTTTCACACTACACAATTAATAGAACTAGGATTCCACTTTAATTGCCATGGCAACATTCTATGGAACCTGGGTTTTGTAGTTTAGGAAGGGTACTTAGAATTTTCAGCCACAGAGTTCAGGTGTTTCACCAAGCTGCCTATCCCAAGATTCTATAGGATGCAGTCATGGTACTTACAGTGGAAACATAGTGCTATAATCGTATGGTGTCAAAAGGCCATATACTAACCAGTTCACACAGTTGTTCTAAGGACAAACATTTCTCTGAGAAGTTGTGGTAGATATTTGTGCCTTCTATTTATGTTGTTTTGAATGCTTCAAATATTTGACAGATCACCTAACCTTCCATTATTATCCCTTCCAGAAGGAGCCCTGGTGGCGCAGGGGTTAAATGCTAGTACTGCAACCACAAGGTTGTGAGTTCGATCCTGCCGGGCTCCAAGGTTGACTCAGCCTTCCATCCTTCCGCAGGTTGGTAAAATGAGTACCCAACTTGGGGGCAATTAGCTAAAATACATTGTAAACCGCTTAGATAACACTCAGTTGATAAGCGGTATAGAAATAAATGATATTGCTATATATATATTGCTATTCCAGAGGACATCTATTAATATAATGATGAGTGAAAAATGGTAATGGAGAAGCAGAAATCATACTTGGGCAATAACAGAAAGGAACTGAGCAAAAGGAACATGTGACATCTATTAATATAGAACTCTAGTGTTGGTATCTTTAGTAAATTAAAATCATACTGACAATGACTCCTTATCTCTTGAATTGTATGAAACCCATTTCCATGAGGTCTGTTTTTCATCAAGTAAAAATTAGTTTCATGGGAATACAAGAAGGTTTTTGTAATTAGATAATGGAAACTTGCCTAAGTTTATCTCCCATGTACTTGGATGTCACCAAAATAAGAGAATGTCACATCAAAGTGCTGTCTCTGCATCTAAATCTGCTCTAATTCTAGATCAACATTTTGGACCTTATTAGCTCCCCCATTCCCGATTAAACCAGTGAGACAATCTCAGTTAAATCTGTAGCATTTCTGGGAAAACAATCACGACAGACTTAAAAGTTCTTCTGAAACTTTTTCGATGATAGATAAAACCTTCCCAGGAGCTGGTGAAGTTTTCAAGGAAAGTGACTGATAGCTGATGTGTATTTTTTCCTTCCTAGCGCTTGATATAGAAATATGATAGGTCATACAGATGGAGAACCAAGGCTGCAGCCATTTTTCTTTCAATTAAATCAAAGAGGAAATAAGCAATCCTGTAATGTTTATTTGAAAGACCATGGCCGTCTCCCCCTCATGAATGGGCAGCCCCCAAATGACTTATATGATTACTGTGATTTTTCAAGCCTGTCACAGAAATAGGAGCTTCCAGTTCCAATACAAGAGATTCCTTTCTCTTGTGTGATCCAGTGTTTAGCTGAGATTGCTAGCACTGCTGTAGGTAAGAGCCTGTCACAGTTCCCATTATAAGACTCTCTTTTGAAGGATTTATTATAACCAGAGCTGCAGCAAACTATTTCCCCACATACAGCAAAGCAAGGTGAGCTTGAGGCCAAATGAGTTACTACACAGTGCAACAGAGACACAGAGCAGGGTGCCTTGACAAAGCATAGAAAATGGCTGGTTCTTTCCACCCCTTCAATTAGGATGCAGGAGGCAACCAGATACATTTTATTTTTATTTTATTTTGTCCAGTAGAACTCAAAAACAACTCTCTTACTTGCTTACAAATATTTGCCCTAATATACCAGCTTTTCAGATCTTGTCACATTTAAGGATACAAACATTGGAACCTCCTCCCCTTTTAATCTTGCTTATAATGTAAATGTTGATCTACTAAGGCATTAAGTCCAGTGTTTTCAGTGGACAATCACATGCACCTGGCAAATGGACAGAGACATTTGAAATGAAATGATTCTTTTTGATTACATCCATCACCTAAGAGACATAATTCAAAATATAAAATATTCTGGACTAGCTTCATTTGATAGACAACAATCTATCCTGCTGCAGAGTAGAGCTACAGTCACAGTGAAGGAAAAGTCCTCCTACTACATGTTTTTCCCAATTGGCTATAGGAAACACATAGCAGAGGCTTATGCCCTGAGCAGGGAGAGAAATACTCTGCAATTGTATGTCAAGACATGTATTTCAAGCAAATACATTAAGGAGAGGATAGCTGTGAAAAAGAATATTTTGCAGTTCCCTTTCATGTATAACAAACCCAATGGCCTAATTTTTCTTTTGGTGATAAAATTCTTGCCTTACTTCACATTGCAATTGAGAACACATGTGATTGATGTGCTTTCACACAGTTTTTCCTCCTCATGGAAATCTAGCACATCAGTGAAAAAGCTAGGTCTGAACTTTCTCCCAACACTGAATATCTCTCTCTCTCTCTCTCCACACATGAATATTCCACCTCCCATAATGCAGCCCTTCACCTGATGTCTGAAATCATACAGCTCAAAAATAGGTCTACTATCAAAAAGAAATTGATATGACATGATTCTTGTCTTGGTCAGAAAAACTATCCATCTTTTTGAAAGGTTATATACAACAATGTCTGTATCCTATCTTTCCTTCAAGGACTTCATGTTGGCATGAACAGCCTTCCTATTCACTGGCAAAAAAAAAATAATGAAAGGCAGAAATATACGTTCCAGTGAGTAACTGGGTAACATACCACCTGCAACCAAAAAGTAGAGAACGATTCTGAAATTCTGGTCTATATACAAACTGAAACATGTATGCATACACAGTATGAAATTGCATACCAACTACGAGAAGAACAATGATAGCAGAGTCCTAAGCATTGGTTAGAAGACTCTTGTAAATCTTCACCCACTTTAGTTATCCTATAAAGTCTTGTAAAACGTACCATGAACAGCAGGATGGAGCAATACACACATGCTCAAATAAGAAAAGAAAAAAGAAAACTTCCGGAGGAATTTGTGTTAACTGCAGTTTTAAAATAGTGCTAGAGCAGCAAGGAGGTCCTATTAGTCAAATAATTCCCTGTACTGGTGTCTGATTTCTTCTGCCTATGACACACTTAGCCAGCTTTTCTTGCATCTGAGAATAAGGATGCTTTTACTTAGATAATTGCTATGTATTCCTTACTTCCTGTGGTACCCATCATAAATGAAGGGAAGATAAACTGAAAGTGTGATTGGTTCCCACTAGTATGCTATTAAAATAGATGCAGCTCCCACTCCTTTGCACATGTGCCTCTGTATGTGGTCAGGAGCAATAGAAAGTGAGAAAACCAGACATGTTACCTTAATAACTTACACATGATAGCAACATTTTGTGCAGGCAGATCATTTACAACAGGTGCTTTGAAACACATAAAGCATTTGGTATGTTCTCTAAATTAAAAGTAGTTTTAGTAGACTATGTTGTCTCTGTAAATATAAGCCTACCCCCACCATTTTCTCTGGGTTTTATTATGCTGTACATTTGGTTGTCTGTCCCACTTCTCCTTTTAACAGTGGAATCGATTCAGTTGGATGTGATAAGTCTTTAACAAAAGAACACATGTTAGAGATCAAATGGGAATTCCCCATTCTCAACCTCTCTGCTGAGACTGCCAACACAGGGTCCAATTAGTGTCAGTTGCTGTAATGGTTTCTGTGATCTGGACAACTAGGTTAGTGAGAAATGGTCTGAAACCACCTTGCACACTCCATTCAAGTTATGGGTTGTAGAACCAGGCAATAAATAAATATGGGGGAAATTTTACCACTACTTGGATTTCTGCGGCTATGTTGTAGACATGGTTCATTAATGTACGAAGGCTATAGTCCTATATCCATTTACCTGAGGGTGCTCTCCATTGAAATCAATGGGACTGACTTCTGAGTAGACAGGTAAAGCATTGCATTTTATTAGCGTTGTATAAGTTCTAGTACAGGGGTAGGAATTTTGTGGACTGTCATACAATGTTGAACTCCTAGAAGCCATAGCCAGCATAGATAATGTCAAACTATGCTGGGAGTTGCAGTTCAACATCTGGAGATTTGTACATTTCCCACTCCTATCCTACAACACACACATCCATTTCTATGCTACAAGAACAGCAACAATAAATAACAACAGCAACAATGAAAAAGAAGAGAACCATGTTATTTTCTGCCTTTGACTGTTGTTATTAAGCTGGTAATGGAAACTTCTAAAAGAGATGAAATCTTATTATTCTCTGAAGCATCTCCTCCTTTTTTCTTTCCTTTTCCTTTTCTCCTCCCCCTCCCTTTTTTCTTTTTTTCTTTTTGAGAAAACTTCATGATCTCATTTAGGTCATAGTTGGACAGATCCAACAGCCAGGCATACAATAATAGACAGGGCTAAATATATGGAGACCACTGTAAAAACAGGGAACAGAGGAATGACTCTGTATACAAATTTTGTATATGGTTTTCTTCTAAACAGCCTGCCACTGAGATTTTGAAGCTCTCTCTCTCTATAGTCCCAGATGTTGAACTGGAGAGATCAAGTCACACAATAATGGGTTGCACAACTTGTTTCCTATCCAGTTAGGGATATGCAGATCTATTATTAAAAAGACCCAAACTAGAATGGAGTGGATTTAAATGTGCAGGATGTAGTAGTTTCAGATCACCTAATGTTGGCTACCTCACATTTTCTTGTTCTGGGCCAAGATCTGTCAGTGCAAGCCAAGCCAGATAAGATTTCTTTGAGAGCAGGATTTCCAAATGATGGACAGAGTAGCATTTTTTTTATTTAGGTTGATGGGATGTCACAGAAGTATGAATATAAGGAAATACAGAGTCAGCATGGTATAGTGATAACAGTATTGGGCATAGGACTGACACTCATTTTCGAATCCTCACATAGTCTTGGAGCTTACTGGGTACCTTGAGCCAGTCTATATCTCTCAGTCTAAGATACCTTAAGGAACTGTCATCAGACAGAAAAGGTATGATTGGAGAGAATTATGTATGCCAACATGAAGTCCTTGAAGGAAAGATAGTATACAGACATAATAAAGACTGTTGTTTTAATAATGATCTCTGTGTTGTTTATTTTATTGCTTCTCAATTAAATAATCACTATCAAAGTGAATTCTCAGAGTCTTTGCTGTCTGACATATAAATCTCCCAATACAGAGATATTCCAGACCTTGCAGCTATTATGACAATACAACGTAATGTAACTTATATGTTTTTTTTTAAAGTAAAGCCAATGTTGGAGTAGGTATAATAGGTTTATTTAAGACATGCTTAGCTCTCAATTTTTTCTGTAGTTATCAGTAAATTTTACCGAGTTACAAGTCAAACTACTCCAGCACTTAGGTATGAAGAGTTTACCAATACTATGTAGTTTTAGAGAATGCCATTGATGAATAACAGCCAAGTGCAGCCTCCTAGACTTCTAGCTTGTGGTGCTCCTCACGTTGGATGTTCTGGCTAGGGCTGATGGAAGTTGCAGTGCAATAATATCTGAGGTGGGGGGTCATAATTTGCCCATACAGTACCTGAGCAGAGTGGGGAGAGATACCCTCTGGAAGTGGTAGGGAGGAAGAGATTGGTAATTTTTGCTGCTGCCTTGGACCTCTGCTTCACCAGTGGAACTCTGCTTTTTGCAGAACTGAGGCCCTGACTCAGCAGCGCAGCAACCTTTTTTAACCATATTTTTATTCTTATTTGTATTGTTTTAATGCTGTAAATACAATTGGTCCTGCGCATTTGCTAGGGTTAGTGGTGCAGGGCCCTCACAAAAGTGGAAAAATTGCGTATATCAAAATGCATGTGTGTGTCTGTGGGAAGAGGACCAAGGCATAGTGGGGAGAACAGGCATTTGGGGTCAAAACCAAGTCAAAGAAAGGAGAAGACGGGGTGGGTGGGAGGGTTGGCATGGTGTCCCTATACTTCCCGCTTATACATCTCCTTCCTTGGGTGGGTTGAGGGCATCAGGAGAGCTTGTGGTGCTGAGAAATTGTGCTGCAAGCCATCCTTTGCTAGCTAGGCAGTGGCTGGTGGTGGAGAAAGAGGAGGACTACAGTTTTTGAAGGGCTATGTGGACTGATAAGAGCTGCTGATAAGGAAGGTTTCCCAAAAAAGGAAAGGCCTGAGTAAGGAGAGGGCAAGGGTTGAAGAAACTTGAAAATGAGCAGTCCATGAAAGTCAAACCTGCAAGTGTGGAGGGCCGACTGTAGTTTAATTTTATTTGAATATTCCCTTTCTGTATGTTTTTAATAGTAATTTTTTTAAAATCATGAGCTGCTTTGAATCCCAACTTTGGGAAAAAGGTGGGATACTACTATTACTACAACTACAATGACTACTATTAATATTATGCCCATTCCTACTGTCAGAAATGTGCAGATTGTAATATTATTTTCATCCAGAACCTCCTTCAAATTTTCTTAGAAATGGTGCATTTTAGATCTGTTTCCCATGTTGCTTTAAGATCTTTCAATCTTGTTATCACTTAGGGTTGATGGCATATTTTATAACATAGAAATTATGTGTTCTTAATGATGGTAAGGGGATGATATTTCATTTCATCATTGATGTATTTCATTTGAAATAACTGGAACCAATTAGTTTCAGCTTCTTCAGATTTGCTTACAATTTGGTTATATGTCCGTGGCTTGACCTTGCCATATCAGTCTATTAACCAGTACAACTAATTCTGCTCCAAGTCCTTGAACTTCTTCTTTTGTGTATCATGGAAAAGTGACTGTTTAAGGTTTGGAGTGAAAGATGAAATTGGAAAATACTTCCATATGCTGGATGGAATGCTGCATCAGACATGCATCTACAATGTTGTTGCTATGATCTGTCTCCCAAACTGACCTCAGTAACCCACCTTAAAATCCAGCCAGTTGCACCAAGGGGTGATGTTCTGAAGCCTTGGCAAGTAGGTTACTGAAGTATGACACATCCAGTCCCTCCTGAAACAGCAACTGGCAGTCTGTTGGGCAGAGGCCTGGATCCCTTTGGGGTCCTGTAGCAACTCCATGGTGCGCTGTTGATTCCCAGTAAGATGGCTTAACATGTCATCTGTTAGCATCCTGCTTGCCAGTGTCACAGAACTTCATCCCTCAGTGCAGCTAGATGGGTTTCGGGAGCTTTTACAATTGTGGCAATGATACCATGATTTGTAAATGTAAAAAGGAAACTTATAGCTGACTAATTTATGACCTCGTAACTGACTAAGAGAATATGAGCCAGCCACATTAAGTGAGAAATTTGGGTTGAGAAAGATTGGAAAAGAAAGAAGACTCATACTAGCTACTTTAATTATGGTGACTCTACCAAGCCAAGATGAAATTAATTGTTTCCATATTTCAAGATCTTATTTTATTGCTTAAGAAATATTCTAGATGAGAAGTTGAACAATTTATTGGAATATTTCCTAGGATTACTTTGATGTTGGCAAAATAAATGTTGTAGAATGTCATACAGATTGAAGGCTCAGTATAGAAATGCTAGAAATGATAATCTCAGATTTTTTACATTCATTCTGCAGACAAGCATGCTCACCTGAGTACCCATCTACATGCTCATGGAGAAGGACACTGAAGCATTGGAGATCACTCCTACCTTTGGCAATGGCAGTGGCTTTTCACTCCCACAAGTTCTTCTCCCTGAAGCTCAGTCAGTTAGAAACTGAAATGGACGATTTGATGGGCAGGACTCCCCTGGGCAGGCCAGACTGCTGCAGTCTACACTTTGCTCCACTTGTGGAGCTTAATAATATTCCTTACCAAGCACCTGGCATTTCAGTAACTCTAGCTTTCCTTAGCCCACCTCCCTTGATGAAGTTTTGTTATGCCGGGCTTTGTGTTTTTGACCTGCAAATGGTTCAGGTTGTATTTCCTTTGGTCTTTATTCTGATTTTTCTAGTTACAACTCTGGAAGGTGGTTTTCACATCAGTGTAGATCTTTCTTTTTTGGGTGGTGAGGATGGCATAGTCAAGGAGTCAAACTAGTCAAGGAGAGGCACAGCTCCAAAGTGTCAAGGTGGAGATACACAGCAGCTTGTGCCCCTGTGGATCCCCAAGTTCTGCCATCCCAAGCTTTCCCTTAGCAGGTGAGTTGCAATGAGAGGGTTTTACTGGATAACAGGAGATGTCCTAGTGTCTGAATCAGTGCCCTGTGCTGTGCCAAGGCTCTAACAGATGTTGGCTATAAGGTTGTGGCCACGTTTTAATCCAGCAATCTGCCTCTGTGTGTTTATGTCTCACTCTCACTTTTTGTCCCCTTTATCTACTGGGCCTGCAGCAACATTCACTGGGAATCTTGTACACATTGTTAGATTACAAAGCATTTGAGGATCCCATAATGGAGACTCCACAACATCCTGCTTATACTGAATTTAATTTCTGCCCTCTGACTGACAACTTATCAACCAACTGGTGCTCTAAAAGGAAAGCCATCTCCTCAATACATGTAACACAGCTATGAGGCAACTGATTGCTAAGGGGACTCCAGATATTTTCTTGTTCTAACCCAGATATACAAAATCAAACCTGGCATTTTGGAAGCTCTGACTGGACCACTTTGGAGATTTCATTTTTACATTTTAATTTTGAATAAGACTGCCTAAGTGGCTACACAGTCCTATTTATTTTAATTTTTTTTCTAAAAAATGTTTTTCCCTATTCCTTGTAGAGCATGAGTAGCAAAACCTGGGAAAACATTCAGGGGAAGTTGCACTTTGGAATGTCAGAATGGTATCTAAGTGTATCATAATTGCACACGGGCACACAAATATGTAGAGACAATTCCCATTTTAGAACAAATGCACTGGATGAACAAACCTTCCCTGCTTACAGTTTTTATGGAGAAAAATGGGTTCCCAGCAGCAGTAGTTCCCTTAAACATTTATGAAATTCCCTCCCAACAGATGTAATATTTCCCATGTTTTCTCAATGCATCTCAGTGCTCCTAGTGTGAACTTTACCATTTCTGATTTTTAGTGGGTTACTGGAGGTATGCCAGGAGGCAATGACTTCCAGGCATCTTCTGCTTCCAAAATTAGATTTCCTGTGACATCTTTTCAGTCTGTGCCATTCCTGATGAATGCCAAAACAAGAGATGACGTCGCAGAATGAATACCTATGCTCTCTGAAAGGAAAGGTCTTGCAAATTTTGCATGATCTTTCAAATTTTTAAACAGATCTGTGGAGAAAGGATGTCAATAATTAGAGGAAGCATTTTAATTCTGCTGTAGAAGATGTCAGCTAAGCTATAAATGTTGCAGGATGAGTTCTGCATAATCTCGGCATCCCACCTGCAGAATTGCTGCAAGAGTCTGGGCTCCACTACTGGGGCTGTCGTGCTGTGCTTCTGCAAATTCCACAAGGCATAAGCTTCAGCAGATCTGCCAGGCTCCCTGCAAGTATAAAGTGAATTTATAAAAGCATTTTCTTAAAAAAAAAAAAAAGAAAGAAAAAGAAAAAAAGGACAGATTCAAAATGAGTAGAAGGGCAAGATGGACAAGAGACTTCTAAAGGAAGAATTCTAGGCCCACTGAAATATGTGTCATTTCATTAGATTTTTGTATATTCAAAGCCTTCTTTTCCTGTATAAATCACAATCCAGGTGAAGTGAGCTATACTATACTAAAGTTTACCCTTGAGTTAAATGGGAATTATTTCAGCAGATGTGTAATCCTCCCCTTCCTGACATTAGTATACCTTCCAACTGTCCTGATTTATCAGGGACAGTCCCAATTACAGTGAACCCTCAGTATCCATTAGGGGTTGCTTCCAGCTCCGTCTCTCTGTGGATACCAAAGATCATGGATGCTCAAGTCCCATTATTTACAATGGTATAGTAAAATGGTGTCCCTTATATAAAATGCAAAATCAAAGTTTGCTTTTTCAATTTTTTTTTTCTGGAATATTTTCAAATTGTGATTGGTTGAACCCATGGATACATAATCCGTGGATATGGAGAGCTGACTGTAATCCTTTGGCCTTTCACTTTTTAAGCTGTTTTAAAACTGTTCATGTTTCTTCCCCTCTCCTTCTCCTTCCACTTTCTCCCTTTTTGCTCAGCTTCCCAGCTCACTTCAGCCATTGCAACTGAGTTTGAAGTGCAAAAAGTAGTTTGTACTCAATTAACTCAGTAGAGAACAGAGGACTGGAGGGATGAAATCATGCCCTTCCTGGTAGACTCTGGCAAAAGCAAACTTTTGTGCTCTCTCCTTTTGTGCGCTCCTCTTCATTAATAACTTTTACCATCTTGACCATCCTCTGAGGCTGCTTGACTGCAGGTGCCCTGGTTGTCACCTGTGAAATGCTGTAGGGTATGTATTAATGAGATCTTAAAGTGCTTAATTTTGACTAGATTTATGCCTCAACAACATCAGCCTTAATAAAAGCCCTGTTCAGGGGTTGGCAGATCCAGTGGAGCCAGACTTCAGTTTTCTACCCGTGAAATGTTTTGGGGGCTGCACAGGCTATCAAAAATGCCAACAAATAAAAAGAAGAAGCTTCAAGTAGTTAGAAGTCCATTACTGATGTTGAAAAAAAGGGTATTTTAAAAATGTTAAACAGCTGGGAGTTGGGACTGTGGTCCATCTAAAAGGTGAATTGCCGTTCTATCAGGCTTCTGAAAGCCCTTTCACACTGCATAATTATAGTGCTACACTCTATTTTAACTGTCACAACTGCATCCTATGGAATCCTGGGGTTTGTAGTTTGGGGAGGCACTAGAAAAAAAGGGATAGTGTGTGGAGTCTGGAGGGGTTGAGAACTGTAAGAATATATGCAGTTCCAGAGCTACACTTTCCCAACTCCTGTTTTAGATACTGATCTAAAAGCAAAATAAAACAACACATTGTTTTTTCTATCTCCTAAAGAGAACTAGACAACAATCCTGGTTGATTCCCACTCAGCCATGGAAACCCACTGGGTGACCATGGGCAAGTTACACACTCATAGCTCCAGAAAACCTCGTGATAGGTTTGCCTTAAGGTTGCCATAAATTGGAAATGACTTGAAGGCACCTAACAACATCACGGCCCTTAATGCAGTTTGCAAGTTACCACACTCTCTAATCTTCATTATTAAAAAAACATATTCCATTATTGGTCAAGAGAAATGAGTTAGAAACACAGACTTCTGACCTATTAAAGACAATGAGAACAAGCTCTGTATTCTCATCAGAATGATTTTGTTGTTTTTTTGGCTACCACCACCACTTGCTGCCTCTGTCTATTCACTGTCTTTGTGTTATATCAGATGAGGTAGCATTTCTTATAGCGCTTATCAGTTTTAATCATGTTGAGCAGCCATTTTAAACATAGGTGGGAAAGGGAGGCATGTGGTGGTATGCAGTAATCAGAATATAACCTGTACAGTGTTTTAACAGATCAGCATCTGCTGGTTTCTAATCTATATTATTTTAACTTTGTGAATAATTGTGCTGTAGATGGTATCTAATATTCTCCAATGAAGAATCTTTAAAATTCAAAAACACTGAATTTAATAAGAGATGGGATACTTAACTGTTTATCAATATTTGTTAATCCAATAATCCTTTGGGCACATCCAGTGCCTTATCAACACAGCCTCATAATTTGGAGCCTTGACCAATAGTCTAAATTGATGTTGGTGGTGGCTTGGTACTTCTGTGCTATCAAAATCAAGAACAGTAGCAAAATTTGTGCTAAAATATTGTCAGAAAGGTGTTTGCTAGAGTGAACATGTTTAAAATATCCTAGAATATTTAAAGAAAGGTATCTGTTTAATAGGCTTCAGCTACTTGGAAGACAATACTAAATAATGAGCATACTCCTTTGAGTAAGGAGGTGAGGATCTAAGGTTGAAGCATTTTTAGACTCCAATCCTGACCATTTTTATCTGAAACAAACTCTACCAATTTCAAAACTGAGGCTGGGAATTGCAGCCTAAGGCTGAAAAGCTAGCTATTAAGTCAGACTGACACAGAAAAAAACGAAACCAAACCTGGTGCTGAGATTTTTCACATGATAACAAGGAGAAGGAAGAGGAATGTAGATATAAAGGAGAGAGAGAGAGAGAGAGAAAGATGAGTGGATGGAGGGATGAATACATAGATTGACAGACAACAGACAGATACTAGATATATATTCCCTATGTCCCTATTACTTTTTCTTATATGTACACTTCTTTTCTAAATTGGTTTGACCAAACTGTTTGTCTCTAATTGTTATACTTAACAAAATCATATACTTAAGGGGCACTGGTGGTGCAGTGGTTAAGTGCTGGTACAGTGGCCACAATGTTGTAAGTTCGATCCTGCAGGGCTCCAGGTTGACTCAGCCATCCATCCTTCCAGAGGTTGGTAAAATGAGTACCCAGCTTATTGGGTGCAATCAGTTTACAACATTGTGAACTGCTTAGGGAATGCTTTGCACTGATAAGCGGTATAGAAACGTAACTGCTATTGCTATATGTTGTAATACAGGCCCATGCTCCTGGCTTACTGTATAATACATAGAATCTATGCATTACCTAAAAGAGACACAGGCATTATGCACAGTTACTGCTGTAGGCCAGATAACAAGCTAAAGGTAAGACAGCTCTCCAACCCATCTACTATGCTATGGAAACCTCTCCTGTATTACCATGCCATATACCCCCCACTCCATGATATGATTGCCAATGAACACTATTTGACACAAAATATAAATCACATATTTATGGCTGAAAAGCCATGCTGGCAAAGAGGACTGACTGAACATAGGCAAAAGTAGGTCAGAAGGGACTTCAAAGAATGGCCAGGTCATAAGTTCACTGAGAATTAGAGGAGATGGTCCTCTCAATAGCCCAAACCTAGAAAATAATAGCCACCAACACTTCTAGACAAAGCAACAATGGCCAACACCTTATAACCTCCTTCCTGCTGGATTTCCCCCCCTTTCCCCTCACTTGCCCAGATGTTAAGAAGCTATCACCATTTCCATCAGTGCTTTGACACCTAATGCTAAGACCATTAGCCAGCTCTGCAGTCCTTTGTTTGCTCTGCTGAAAGCCATTAACACCCTTCAAGGCAGAAATAGGGTATTTAAACCCTGGCTCTGAGCCAGACAACTGGTACTACACTGGGCACAGGCCATCACTCTGCTGCTTTGATTCCCATTCTTGTGCTATCCTTAGACCCTTTGTCTGAGCTCCATTGCTTTGTCTCTTCTCTTCAGGATAGGTAAAGATTGCACTTTTCTCCAACTTCTCACCATCCAATTTTCCCTCCTTTGCTTTGGTTAGCCTAGGATGGTTATGACACTGCTTGAATCTTGGTGTGTTTGTGATTTTTCTCTAATAAAACATTTTTTGAATCACCAACTGGTATCCCTGTATTAGTATCAGTATACAAAGGTGGAAAAAGCCTGAAAGTTTATCTCACCCTCTCAGGCCTCCCTTTTTGAGCTATAGTTCTCCACTGTTCCACAGAGACACAGGCATCATGGGTGGAACTCTGAGTCACCCACCTTTGGGGGTAACACCTACATCAAGTAAATGGCACTATCCTAGGCATGTCTATCCCTGAAAAGTAGTACACTGAGTTTAAGAGAACTTAGAATCATAGAATCATAGAGTTGGAAGAGACCACAGGGGCCATCCAGTCCAACCCCCTGCCATGTAGGAACACATATCAAAGCAATCCCAACAGATCGCCATCCAGCCTCTGCTTAAAAACCTCCTAAGAAGGAGACTCCACCACACTCTGAGGCAGCATATTCCACTGCCGGACAGCTCTGACCATCAGGAAGTTCTTCCTGAGGTTCAGATGGAATCTCCTTTCCTGCAGCTTGAATCCATTGCTTCTTGTCTTAGTCTCTGGAGCAGTGGAAAAGAAGCCCACTCCCTCCTTGACACGACATCCCTTCAAATATTTAAACATGGCTATCATGTCCCTTCTTAACCTTCTCTTCTGCAGACTAAACATACCCAGCTCCCTAACCTGTTCCTCATAGGGCATGGCTTTTAGACCCTTCACGATTTTGGTTGCCCTCCTCTGGACATGCTCCAGCTTTTCAATATCCTTCTTGAATTGAGGTGCCCAGAACTGAACGCAGTATTCCAATTAGATCACAGTATGACATCTAACCAAAGCAGAATAGAGTGGTACCATTACCTTCCTCGATCTGGACGCCATGCTCCTATTGATGCAACCAAGAATCGCATTGGCTTTCTTGGCTGCTGGAACGTGTGTATACAATTACATTTTCAACAATCTAGTCCACCTTGATGATCTATAGTACTGTGGAGGTCATTTCTAGGCAATGACTTTACCTGTCTGGTTCAAGAATGGAGAACTGCACATTTCCCAAGAACTAATTTTCAACCCTCTGGTCCCTCCATGGGCCACATCCTCCCACTGCACCAACATACCTTTGTTTCATCCAAAATAGCAACCAGGAGTTATGTCATACCACTTCCTGTCACATTTTGGAGGACAACAGAAGGTATTTGAGGTGAGTGGATGGGGTTAGGAAGATAGAAGTTGTTTATAGAGTTTTAAAAAATATTTTTGGCACATGTCCATGCATTTGAGAGCATGATTTTCAGATCAAATCAAAACAAAACTTGTTCCAGACCAGTGCCTATCACTTGCTTCTGAAGCATCATAGGATATGATAATATTTCAGTTTGTCTTCCTCCTGGCCTTCCAGTCATGTTCCTTCTTATGGCCTTCCAAAACTGTCTAAAAATATCTATACTGTGGCTATGAGTGAAATGCAAAAAGGCAATATTAGTCAAAGAAGAAGTCATTACAACAGAAACGGGGGATCAGAAGGTGCAATTCAAAAGCCAATTTGATGTGCTCTCAATAAATGTGATGCCAATTTCCAATGTAAATTTCCTATATTATTTTTGCAGAAAGACTAGTTAAAATGTTTTAAATAAACAAAATAAATAATGGTAAATTTCATAGTAAAAAACAGGGATGGGAACTTGGTTCTCCAGATGTTTTAGACTCCACCTGTCAGAAACCCTAGCCAGTAAGGCCTATTGTGAGCAATTAAGGGAATTGTAGTCCAAAACATGTAGAAGGTCACAGGCTTCCTAGCTTTCACACATTCAGCTTTGAGATCCAAATTCTCACAAGTATAAACATTATGTCTAACACTTTTTTTTGCATGGCAAATTCTAAGGGATTGTAGGATTTGTAAATCAAAAGAAATGGAGGTCCAAAAGTTCCCTACCCCTCGTATAAAATTTTAATAACTCAGCTTTTTCAAGAATGGCAATGAAAATACACCGATGTGTGTGTACACAGGACCCTTTCTACCCCATATCCTAGTCTTCTGTTTGTGAAGACATTGTTTAACCTTGTTAGTTGGCACCAAAGACAAAACCCCATCTTCTTGCTGTATAATTTTGTGCACCTTTATAGCAAATCCAATTGTAAATGTGATTGTTTCCTATGAGTAGTGCATCTGGTTAACTCTCAGTAAATATTTATTAGTATGAAATTGTTTTAAAAAATTGCACCTTCCTTTTCCATTGCAAAATGCTAATCTTCTGATGGCACTGGAAGAAGAATATTTACATGAATAAGATAAATGTAATGCAAAGGGGAACTGGAGTTATTAAACATTCACATGCTATCTAGCTAATGCTTACCACATTTACTTTAAATTAGAGGGAAAGTAGCTAACATACAAATAGAGAATGGGCTGAAGTAGATGTTCAACAGCAGATGCTGGACCAGGAAGTCAGGCTGCCATTAACTAGCTAGGAGAGGTTCTGATAAGGCTGTATTTTGGAGAGGAGAAATGACAGAAAGTTCAGAGGATAAACCCAACTGTTACCCTGATCTCTGGGGGTCCCGGGAGGGACACCTAAATAACCAAACAACAACACAACTTTGGGGAAAATTAGCTGGAGCACTCACTAAAGCTAGTGAGGGGCAGGGTAACTTAGCAGGATCTTGCAACCCAGCGTCTATGGGGTCAGGTCACTCAAGCAGTCAGATGGGTTAAAGTAATAAAAATGGTGTTTATTAAGTACAGACAAACATTAAAGATACCACAGTCACACAGCTAACTAGGGAATCAGAGACTGACTTGAAACAGGGATTTTTAGAGGGAAATGGGTGATATGACACCTGTCTCGTAGTCCTGGACCTTGAGAGAAAAGTTGGGGGTGCAATGAAGAAACTCAGCGCGTCAGAGTGGTCCAAGCGATCCGGGGTTGAACAGTCTCAGTTACTGGAACTGAGGGGAAGGCTTGCCAGGCAAAGTGGCAGCAAGGCGGTCTGGAACTCAGGAGTGATCTGAGGAGGGTCTCGGAATCAGGGGTTTTTATAGGGTGAATTGTGACTGCAGGACATATCTTACTCGGTGAGAACAATACGTTTTAGGAGCTGGACAAAGCTTTGGAAAGGTCAGGTTTTAGCATGATTGACTTAGAGCCGAATTAACAACAGTGTAGCCAGTATGCAAATGCAGAGCGCTTAGTACAGCTTTGTCAGGTTACCTGCTTGGGGCAGGGAGCCTTTGTTAGTATCGCGCATATGCAATAAGGTGTTTGCCGGAGAGGTCCCTGAAGTGACGAATCAGCTGTATCTGGCCTGCCTGGGTGGAGAATGGAATGTCCAGCAATTATTGGCTGTGCCTGTTTATGTGCTTGTCCGGTGGCCTCACAAACAAATGGAGTGGGGTGGCAGAGGAAAGCTGAATTGTTTGATATCAAAGTGATATCGAGTGCTATCTCCGGGTAGGCCTGGACCACAGTAACACAACCCTACTCCCACCTACTTTCTTTTACTACACCCTTTTCCTCAAATTTTTTTCCTTCCACCTGTGCCACTAATTCAGGGTTGAGGGGTTGGATTTCAGGCCATGTGAGGCTTCTGGACTCCACTTTTTGTTTTTTGATGTCCCCAACAGTCATTTAAGTCTTCTCAATGCCTCATTAAACATTCATGATTTTAGGTCAATTTTTACTGAAAAATCTCACAGAAAGCCCCTCAAAACACATGAAAAACACGTGAAAGCACTGCCACTCCACTCCCAGAAAACACCCTAACTACCACCAAATAACTGCTTTTGTCACAGTCCATCACCAAATTGTATCAGGAAGTGATGTGATGTCATTTTCAGTCACCATTTTGAGAGGCATTGCACAAGAAAAGGGAGACATTTAGCCTTCTTGTATGTCTGTAGCCTGCAGGAGAGTTTGGGAGAAAATTAGCTCCTTATTCGCACACAGTTGTCCACTCTATTACAGATCAATATTTTCATGGCGGATAAGAGTAGTAATGAGAAAACTGGTTGCAAGAAGAAAGCAACAGACAGGAAGAGGTTAAAGCCCACTGATTACTATTTGGATAGCCTCTCTGTTCTTCTGCAGCTATCTAGATTCCAAAACATAGATTTAGTGATAAACACCAAGGCTCTTGGAGAGCAACTTGTGACCTTCAGAGATCTCATTGGAATGCAACTCCCAGCATCCTCGATCCCTGTCTATGCTGGCTAGGGCAGATGAACGATGTAGTCCAGTGTCTGGAGGGCTACAAGTTACATACTTTAGCACTGTTCAAATACTTATGCGGCATTGCTATGTATTAGGAGTGTGCAACCTTTCTGCGGAGCAGAGCCATATTCCACAAGAAGATAATAGGGACAAGGAAGGGAAATAAGACACCCATCAGGCTTCCTCAAGCCATTTCCACACTAGACTGTTATAGTGCTATTATTCCACTTTCAACATCCTATGGAATCCTGAGGTTTGCAGTTTAGGGAGGGGCCTCAAATGGCCTCAGATGCCAACTTACTGCTTATCTTGCAACTGCCATCTAACAACCATCCCATTAGGCTGTAGAAGCAGGAGAGATAGGAAGTGAGGACATTTCAGTGCTTCAGCTAAGACACCAAAAATCTTTGTCTTCTCCTTGAGCTATTTTAATTTCATCTGGTCACAGTAACAGTGTCCTGCTGTCTTACAACTGTCATATCTGCGTTATGCCTTTTCATGACAAAAACCTTACCAAATCAACAGGTGGTGTGTAAGTTTCCTTGCTTGCCTTCTCTCCTTTTCTTTCATGCACTGTTTTTATTGATGTATAAATTGATCTGTGAACTTTTTTAAAGAAAAAGCAGGATATACATGCAACTAACAAACAAACATAGGTTGTTGTGGGTTTTCTGGGCTTTGAGGCCATGTTCTATTAGTATTTTCTCCTTTAGGACATACTAATAGAAAACGGTCTCAAAGCCCAGAAAACCCACAACAACCTATGAATTCCAGCCATGAAAGCCTTCAACTTTACAACAAACAAACAAACAAACAAGCTTAGTCTAAAGAGTTCCATGACCACACACCAGTGAGAGTAGATAGGAGCTCAGCCCAAAATGGAATATAGCCAAAAAAAGTGGCTAGTGATATTGTGCTAAACCCAAGTCCACCACACTCTGTCCCTCTCATAATATCATCTGTTCATTACCTCTTTCTATGTTCATACACATACACATTATTAAATGCTGGGTCTCCCCTGCCCTCTCCCCCATCTGCCAGGTAGTTCACTTCCTTCAGCAACACCTAGCTTCTGGTTAGCCTGGCCTTCAAGTTTGTCATTCCATTGCACACCTGCCTACCTCCTGACTTTTCTGTTCCCCCTCCCTCCCTCCCTCCACTAGTGACCTTATTTTTGCTGGTTGGTTGTTGTTGTTGTTGTTGTTGTTGTTGTTGTTGTTGTGTGCCTTCAAGTCATCTCC
The DNA here is from genome assembly GCA_948474755.1 of Ctenosaura bakeri. Lineage (NCBI taxonomy): Eukaryota > Metazoa > Chordata > Lepidosauria > Squamata > Iguanidae > Ctenosaura > Ctenosaura bakeri. The sequence continues at coordinate 759,607 of CAOLHI010000050.1, read as the reverse complement.
AGCTCATGGCAATCTAAGCTGACCCTCTCACAGAGTTTTCTGGGGCAGCATGTGTGTGACATGCCCAAGGTCACAAGGTGGACTTCCATGGCTGAGCAGGGAATTGAACCCTGGCCTCCAGGATCATATTCCAACACCTAAACCACTACATCACACTGGCTCTTGACCTTATATTTAGTTTTGTTTAAATAAAATTCTGTCCTGAGTGTGTCTGACAATCCATAGACCTCTGAATGAAATATCAAATCATATAAATTATCAGATAAAGCACTGAATAGATTGGCCCTCTGAGCATGAGCTCTAGGGCATTTGTCCCTGAGAGCCATTCTTTCATGATAGGCCACATGGGACCACATCACTGAGGAAATGGGAAGGCTTTGGGAAACTCATCATGGGTTTTAGGTAAGGAAAAAAAAAACAGCATTATAGTAAGGCACAAAAAGACACAAAGCAAAATTGGAAGGAGTGGCAGGGGAGTTTTATGGATACCTTCTTGGTCACTCAGCAGGGTGTTCAAGAGACCTGCAGAAGCTATGAATTCCCCAGCTACACTTTACCCTCTTATCTAATAATAGGTTCCATTGCTCTCCATGGTCCTAAAGTATAGAATGGGCTATTAGTTGGCAGTGATTTTTTTTAAAGGATGAACATTCCTGCTATAATTTAACTGAAGGAATGTGTCACACAGGTGTTCAGTGAAGATGGTGTATATTGGTTTAATTTGCATGATCATTACCTCATTTTTTTTTAATTTAGAAAGAGTTAAGTACATGTTATTACAACTGGGGAAAAACTGCATGGAAACCATGTACAAGGGAGAATGTCCTTTTCCAACAGGAGCTTCCTAGTGATTTTGTTGGTTGGCTTTCACATTGTTGCTCCATTTGAATGGGAGTCACACAGAACGCAGGAGTTCATGTTTACTGAGGCTGCAAAGGGCCATTGTCACTGAGAAGAGCAGTCGGGATTTTGTTTTTCTAATCTCATTTGGCTTGGAGAGAGTCGGGTTCCCCTGCTTTCCCCATGCCTAGATGAGACAGTGGAATGAGAGGCTGATAAGAGGATTTTAACTGAAGCTGATTACAGTGATGGTGGATTAAAAAAAAGATGGATTGAAGCTCAATCTACAAAATGAAAGGGTTTTGGAGCAAAGAAGGCAAGTATCTCTTTAGACAAAGACCCATATTTCTCTTCTGTTTCACGCTTATTCTATGAGATCTCCTGATTACTGATGCTTCTAGGAAATCTAAGTACAGCCAATGATGTCAGATGTTTTCCTTCCTTCTACACCAAAAGCGCAGATGTGATCCATGATGATGAGGTTTACAGTTATCTATACCTTTTCTTTGGATTCCTTTTCTTTGGAATACCTTTGGAATACCTTTTCTTTCTTTTCTTTGGATACCTTTTCTTTGGATTCCTTCTAGACTAGTCGTTTACTTTTAACCAGAATATTGATGCTAAACTGGCTTTGTGAGACTTAATCCAAACAAGATAGAGGTGCCTGGTTAGTTAGAAGGCAGATCACTGCATAGGCACATAGACTGTGCTAAACGAGGTTGCACTTGCCCTGAAATCTCAGTTTGTAGCTGAATTCTCTTAAACTCAGCTCTTACCCTGGAAGCCTAGGTTTTTGTGGTGTGGCCACAAATGTGTTTGCACAATTAAAGCTAGTGCACCAGCTATGCCTGTTCCTTGAGATGCCAGAGCTGGCCATGATTAACACATGCCTTGATTATATCCTGTTTGGATTACTGTAACACACTTTTCATAGGGCTGCCTTTGGAAACTGTTCAGAAACTTCAGCAGGTCTAAAATGCTGCTGACTGGGACTGGTTATAAAGAGCATATATTTTTCCACTGAAACAGCTTCACTGTTTAGCAGTCCATTTCTATTGCTTGCTATGATCTATAAAGTGCTACACAGTTTAGTTCCATTCTGTCTCAACGACTATGGCCATTTCTGCACTAGACAGTGGTTTTATTCCACTTTCAACATTCTGTGGAATCCTGGGGTTCTGCAAACCCCAGGATTCTGTAGGATGTTAGAAGTGGAATAATACCGCTTTAACAAGTTAATGCAGAAATGGCCTATATCTTCCTATATGGAATATACGAGGGGGGGTGGACTTTCATTCCATCCCACCAGCATCATAGCTGCAATTGGCGAGGCTTCAGAAGAGAGCTTTTTGGTGGCTGCTCCCATCCTATGGAACTCTGTGCCAATGCAAGTTCAATTGCCCCTCCCTCCCTGCTCTTTTTTTGTTTATTTAAAAAGGCTTCTAGTTTTAACTGACTGGGCTATGCAATAGGTGTATTGGTTTGTAATGTTGAAGAGGTTTGAACATGCCTTAAACTGTTATAAATTAATGTTTTAAGTGAATTGTATTTGACCCTTTTTGAAATTTTGTATTTTCTGATGGTTTCAGCTGTATTGTTTTAACATATAGTGTAATCCACTTTGGGTCCTATATGAGAAAAAAACAAGATAAATAAAAAAAAGTAAGCAAAGGACAGAGGATTTCACCAGTGGTCTGGATTTGTTTGCTGTCAAGATAATGCACAGATAGACTTTGGGAACTTCAAATATCCAAGCACACAAAGGGTTTTCTGCAGGATGGCTGGTATTGGCACAAGGAAGCTCTGTTGCTTGGAGCATATGCCTTTCAGCAGGTGAGGCGAAATGCTGTGGTGGGTAAACAGTTAAGTGGCAAAGCGAGACATTATGAGTAAAGATGACTGACTGCTTGGCAAGGGAAGCCATTGCGTTTACCAGCTACACTTCACCTATTTTGTTTTAAAAGTTCATAGCAAAAGAAGTTTTTGTGAAAAAGAGAAATTACAACTTCACAGCTTCACTGTTGGAACTGTTCGTGTTGTTTTTTAATATGTGCAAAATATCTGACTATGCTGAAAACCCAAAGATGTATATATCCCAGAGAAATATATCCAAGAGGTACAAAATAAAGAGTATAGTGTAGTGGTTTGAGTGTTGGACTATGACTCTAGAGACCATGGTCCAATCCCTGCTTGGCTATGGAAACCCACTGGGTGACCACAGGGTGAATCACACTATCTCAGCCTTAGAGGAAAGCAAGACAAACCCTCTCTGAACAAATCTTGCCAGGAAAACCCCATGATAAGTTTGTCTTAGGGTCACCATAAGTCACAAATAACTTGAAGGCACACAACAACAACAACAACAACAACAACAACAGCAGCAGCAGCAACAACAACAACAACATAAAATAACAATCACAGTGAAACAGAATAGGAAATGCGTGCGGAGAATCAATTACAATGGAAAGCAGAGGCAAAGACAGAGGAAAACCAGATCATGTTCTCATTTGGTTGCCCTTGTGGTAGATTTGGGGTAGAAATTTTTTTCATTGGATTTGACATTTGCAACAAAAGTAGCCTTTTGCACTTTCAATAACTAATCACAAGAAGAACTACATCTTATCTAGAGAATGTGCACTTTTACAAGGCTTATGGGCCATTTTGAAGAAATAATGTTCACTCCAAACAGTGCACCCATTTTAAAATCTAAATGGCTAAAAACATATACAGTGGAAAGGGAGGATATACAAAAATGGAGTCAATGAAGGAAAATATGCCCACATAAATGCAGACGTTAAGAAAAAATGTAAAAAATGTGCACGAATATTAATGTGAAAAGGAAAAAAAAAGACTCATAACCTGATATCAAGGAAGGATAGAAAGAAAACGCAGATTGAAGCCAGAAAAAAAAAAGCAAAATGAATGAATGAATGAATGAATGAATGAACGAATGAATGCAGGCTGAGATTGAGACTGACATTCTCTTGCAAAAAATGAATCAAGTCAAAACTGTTATTAAATACTCTTTGTCCCCAAATGGGACAATCTATGTAGTGTTATGTCTTGTGATCACTGGAACTTCTTTTGAAACAACTGATAGTTTAAACTGTTGGAAAAGAAAGGAAAAATGCATAGAAACAGTGAATGTGTGCTAGTTAACAACAACAGCAACAACAATGTTTTGAAACCCTACCTGAAAATATAGCATTTGTGGGCTCATGCCAGACAAATATCCACGGTGACCGTCTGTCATATGATCCTATCTGCATTTGATCTGCATATGATCTGAGAATGCTGATACACTTTGAAAAATTTAATTGCTGGCAATAATACACTGCAAGGATTTTAGAGTGACCTAATTTAACACAGTGGATGTTATCAGTCCCAAGTATTTAACAGAAAGGAAAAAAAAGTGAACTGATTTTTTCCCCAAAGTATATAATTTATTACTATTCAAAAGATTAAAGCAAGGGCGGGGGGAGGATGCTCAGCAGTTAGCCCGTCATCAGACTTTGTATTTTAGCGATCCAATATAGTCTCTGTTTTGCCAAGTATCCTGGGCTGTCACATCTGCCATCACCACCTGTGTTAATTTTTTTCCTCTTTAGCACTAAATAATCAATTACAAGAATCTCCTCCACCCACCTATCCACCGTCATTTATTACAGCTGGCTCAAAGGTGTTGTTTCGGAGAATGCCAAGAAGAGGAGCAAGGTAAAACGGCCGACTTTCTGAGCACAATAGGCGTCTGTGTGTCGAACCCTATCTACCAAAGTGTGGAAGGAGAGCAAATGTTTGTTTGCCTGTTTAATGCCATTCATTGGAATAACCCAGCATGGGGCATATGAGAAATGAAGTAATGCTGTTGCAATTTGATTTCCAATCAAAACGCTGGCCGTTTGTTGGTCGATTGGGTTGCTTTGGACCATTGAATGCCATTAATATTAAAATGGCCAAGTTTGCAGGGTTTTTATTACTTACCAGTAGGGATGGTCGCGCCAGCAAGAGTCCATTTTGGCACAGATTTTAAGTGGTTGAGTTCTGAAGGACTGCCGATAGCCCAGGCACATGCCCGTGTGCCCCCCCTCCCCTCCACATATTGATGTGCCTGCCAAGTGAGCAAATATGATCACCAATCAGGGAGAGAAAATGAGCATGGAATGGGTTCAGAATCAAACTTCATTTTAAAGGCAAATGGAGAGAATGAATAAGAAGCTTATGAATATGCCAGATATCATCATCATTTGTTCTGCCAGCTGTGGTGGCTGCTCTTGCTGCAACTCTGTCATCGTCATGCCAGCTCTAGTGTTCACTTTGTGACAAAGAGAAAAAAAAAAGCAGAGGAAACAGGCAGATCTGAGCTGGTATGAATTAAAGCATGCTGGCCAGAGATCATGCCTATCTGTCCTGAATGTTTTTATTTACATTTGGTGTTAAATTTCTAATCCATTTTTCTTTCAATGAGCTCAGATTGGTATACATGGCTTTCACCCTGTCTACTTTATTCTCACAAGAAACTGGCTGAGATGGACTGATTGGCCTAGTGAGTTTTATGGCTCAGCAGGGACTTGAGTTGATCCAACAAGTCTCACTACAACAATCGCTATACTACGCTGAGTCTCTGGAATAACCTGAATCCTCAAGGCTGATATCTATCTATCTATCTATCTATCTATCTATCTATCTATCTATCTGTCTGTCTATCTATCTATCTGGGCATATACTTTTTGGTCATGATATCAACTAGAGACAAGACCCCAGTCTCAGACAGGATTCAGGTATAGCAGGGAAGAAGCCTAATGAACCATGGTGTCTCATGTTGCCCACATCACTGATAGAGGAGGGAAACCACACGTAAAACCAAAGTCTGTGAAACCTGAGATCTCTGACTCAAGATGTCTTCCATACTAGGCCCTGGTGCCCATTAAGTGGTACAAAGAGCTCACCAAGCAGGAGATGCTGGAGTGAATGTACCAGGCTTAAAGGCTGTGTATCGCTGTGTCTAGTGTATAATTCCAGAACTGTTCCCAGGAGTCTCTCGGGGTTCATTTGGTGCCAAACACTGACACATATTACTGTTATTTGATAAGCTTTGTGGATGGTAAGTGATGCAGCAGAAGGTATACAGCTCAAAAGCAATTCAGCCCTTTCACTGATAGGCTCCAGCATCCCTTCACAGCCACTAGTAGAATTTGGCCCCCAAACAAAATTCTACCAGACTTATCCCTCAGTTGGCAATCAAAGCAAATACCCATCACTGGATGCATAGAGAGACCATGTGCTGAGATACACTTTTCTCAAGGTGAGCCCAATGTAAGATAGGTTCCCAACATTTATATAGTGTAGAAACAAAGAAAATCAAAGTTCTGAAATGTGACCCTTTTCCCTACAATGGCTATAAAAATTGCACAATCAGGTTTGGAACAGAGAAAAATTCACTCCTTAGTTGGTTGTCAGCCTTTATAAGTATTCCCTGCCTCAAACTGCAAAACAAAAACTATCCAACAGGGTCACTTATATAACTTATCTATTTCGTATTGCTGGACAGCTATTAACATTTGGCCATGAAGCTAACAGGGACCTGAAAGCCCATCTGCCTGATGGCAGGGGCCCAGCTCACTACACCCTGTGCCCAAACAGGACAAACTGAGTTTATCACCAGAGAACTCTAAGGAATATTGGGGGTTATGTGTTGTTTGGACAATGTACTATCTATTTATTTATCTATTCAACTTGGGGCATTTCCACACTACACTGTTATAGTGCTATTATTCCACTTTCAACATCCTATGGAATCCTGGGATTTAGGGAGAGACATTTAGAATTCTCAGCCAGATTGCTCTTTGGCATCAGTAAACTACAAACCCCAGAATTCCACAGAATGTTGAAAGTGGAATAATAGCACTGTAACTGTGTAGGATGGAAAGGCCCTTATATGCTGGTTATCTCCTGGCATGGGATCCAAAGCAGCTTAACAAAATGTAAAATAGAAGTTTGGTTAAAAAGCTATTTTACAAAAGTTAAAAAACAGTGAAAGCACAATTCTGTTGAAAAAGCATATGGTTTAAACTGTTCAAAAATATATTTAAAACTCAACTGAAAGGACACAAGATAAAAAATAGCATACTAGTTTCCAATACCTTGCTGCAATATGACTGAAAGTCAAAGGTCTGCCTAAATAGAAAGTCCTTAGCCTACTGGTGGAAAGACAGCAGGGAAGGGGCCAGCCAGACATCCTGTGGAAGGGAGTTCTGCAACCTGGGAAGAGTTTCTTCTGTGTCTTCTCCAGAATGGCCTGTGATGGTGGTGGGACGAAGAGAAACCAAATATCTTCAGGCAGATCTGTATAGATTTATATACAATGAATGAGTTCCTTATTTATTGTACACAATAATGTCTCATTTGTTTCATTCTAAGCTGAGGCATTGCCCATTCAAGCCCACTTTAAACAAGGTGATGTGTAGATACCCCATCCAAGCAGACACAATAAGTTCTTTTTCTCTCCTTCTTTCCATGGGAAAGACCAATACAACATCTTGCTATAACAATGGAGCTAACATTTTGGATTTCTACTTAGCAATGAAGGTGGCTATCCATTTTAGTATGCCTTCACTATTATACTCTATGACCTAGAGCTATGTTGGTTATGAGAACTTTAGCTCAGTTATGTTAGAAGGGACATAACCTGGCCACCCTTGTCTTAAAGATAATAATTTACATTAAAGGATGTATTGTAGCTGAAACACATGTAAAATCTTCCCATACCTCAATGTCAGATGCCCCCAGGATTTACTGGTTTTTCTTTTTCTTTTTTTTTATCATGAATACTCCGCTCAAACAAAAATATTCTTTGGATAAATCCATCAGGACTTTGGTGTCCTGGTTTGCTGAATACTTACTCTATGGAATTCTTCACCAGAATATATTAACAATCTGATTTCTTTAGGGTTTTCTATTCAGATATTCCCTTCCCCCAGTTCTGCATTTTATACTTTTTGTTTTATAATTATCCAACCCACCAGGCCACATATACTCACTGATCAAAGAGGTATTTATAAATTAATGCATGGGAAATTGCAATTATTTCAGACCACCAATCATTTTACTAGGGTTACAATAGAGACAAATGGGCTTCAGCTTCCACATTGCTCTCTGTCAGTCTCATTTGCACAGTGATGAAATATGAGTATTTTAAAATATTGGTTGTTTAACTTATTTAACTTTAGAACAATGGTGAATTTATAGCTGACAAATGACTCAATCAGTTATGCAATAATTTGGCATGTGTATTCAAACCTATGTGAATTTTAATATCTAAGTTGATCTGTTGAAGAAATTGCCCTCCTGATATTGTTGATAGATCTTTGGTCTTCCTGATAGTGTTGGACCACAAGCCCTACCATATCTGAGCATTTCCCAGGCAGCCAGGGGCTCATAGGAAGTGGAGACCAACAAGATCTGGAAGGCCACAGTTCCTTCCTTGCACATCTGTGGAATGGCTTTCCCTGCTATAATGCAAGCTAAGTAGGGCTAGATGTTCTCCAGTTCCAGTGCAATACAGACCAATGTGTTAACCGTTCCACCAAAGTAAGCTGCTGGAAAATGATTCCCCTCCAAGAATGTCTCAGGAAATCCTTCTGAATTGTACAATATTAAGGATGGAATTTTCCTCCTGTCCCAATTCCCAAACAGCCTTACACAGCTGAACGTTGCAGGTGTGTTGTTTAGCACAATGGCTGGTTAAAAACTGAAAATGCTAGTGGACATAGGCCCTTTCTGCAGCACCCTCCCATCCTGCCATGGAGACAGGAGAAGGACAGGACCATGGCAATACTTCTTCATGATGTTGTCATGGTCCCACTCCTCTCCTGTCCCCAGGCAGCATGATTATGGGTTAAATCATTTACAGGTTTTCCCTGTCAACGACCTGTGATTGCTCCACCATCATGCACTTACTTGTCCTGCAGAAGGGCAGGAAGCATGGTGGTGGCACTTCCTGTCCCAGTGCAGCATGGGAAAGTACCTGGCTGCACTGCAGAAGGAAGCGGTGTGGTCATCGTGCTCCCTTCCACAGGGATCTAGTCCAGTGCGGAAAAGAGCACTGTTGTTGCGCTCCCTTCCCAGCAGAGCCACTGCTGGGATCACCACTGGATGCTGCCACAAGAAGGTAAGCTGTGGAAAGGGCCATAGTTTTAGTTATTTGTTTATAAATTTTTTATACAGTTTTCAGCATCTGAAGGGAAAAAAACAAAACCAGCCCTTCACCTTTTTCTTTGTGTATGTCTGAGAGAGTGTTTTAATGCAATTGGATGCAGGTAATGAAATTTGCAGCTATAAGTTAACCAAGAAAATGTGTACCTTTTAAACAAGTATTCTTCTCTGTCAAGCTATATAATATATATTCCATACTTCCTTCACGGCAACATACATGAAGTTATCTTGATATAGTCTGATAATAATACTTTGAGATAGAAAAGTTTAAGAGACAAAACCTTGTACAGTGTCAGGAACTGAGATCTTTATGGGTGTCTGTTGATTTGAACCCAGGCCACCATAATTTCAGCCAATTGGATTCTTTTCACCATAATGGATGGCCGTGACCATCTTCATGGCAGGTACTGCAAACAGTGACACGACTGCTTCTGGACACTCGTATAAATTGCTTGTGCTTATTTAACGTCCCCTGAATTACTTTCCCCATAATCCACTTAACTTAAAATGTGTTTAAACTGCTAATGCATTGGGTCATTGACTTTAACAATGTTCTCACAGTTACATTTAATTATTGTACAAGCTGTTATTTAAGATCACATTTCAGATGGAGAAATGTAATAATGCCTTCTTTGATTGCAATAAATGAAGCAACCGCCTAATGTTCTGCAGATGAAGTTGGAATGGGTCTTTCCATGGGAAAGAGTGAAACCAAGAAGGGGGGGTGCACGTGCCTTCTGCAATCAGTTTCACAAGGGAATATAAATGATAGGGTATAGAATACACTTTGGTGTAATGGACATTACCAAAGCTCCAATTAGGTGTCTAAGGGGAAAGAACAGGGATACCCAGCAACAAAAGACTGTGCGTTTGGGAAATGGGGTGTTGTTTAATAAGAAGCCTATTAATGATTGTGGATTTATTCAGACTCTTCAAATAGAACATTCAATTGAGAAATCAGGGAGCAAAAAGAAACTGGCTAAACAGAGATTGTAGGGGACAATGTATTTATAACTAGGGGGAAATCAATGGCTACACTTTGATATCTTGCTTTTTCAGTTTGATTCAGGACAAACTAAACTCGATTGCTCAGATCTATGTTGATATGTCCCTTCATCCTTCCATTGACTCTTTGGAAACAAATACTTTTAAAAGGTTGTTTATGAGTACAACTATTAATATATCATTTCATAATACATACATAAGTCTTTATTTGTATAGCCATGGCCATTACAAAGTATTTCAGATAAAAACAGCATTGAAACAATACAAAGGGTGTTGTACTTTATGCTCCCATCCATAATCTCTGACTTCTATTTATCCTTACTACAAAGTTCCCTTCTCAGAATTGATGCTTTAAAAGCAAAACAAGCAACTTTATTGGAAATGTATCGAACTGAATCCCCCAAAAGAAGTTTAATTAAAAATGAGCTAGTGTTACTGCAGGTTAGGCTTCCTTGGAGATAGCATAAAGATATCATTTTGATATCAATAATTTGGCTTTCTTCCACCACCCCTCTCCATGTGTTTGTGAGGCCGCCAGACAAGCACAGAACTAGGCTCAGCCATCAAATGCTGCAATATCAATACAGGCAGGCCAGAAATAGCCAGATCACTGCTTTAGGAGACCTCTCTGCAAACACCCTCATTATGTATGCATGCTTTTTACAAAAGGACTCCCTGCCCCGAGCAGGCAACCTGCCAAGCTGAATACTCAACTGCCAAGCACTGAGCATTTGCACACTGTCTACCTCTTTGTCAATTTGGACCTAACTCAATCATGCTAAATTTCGACCTTTCCAAAGCTTTGTCTCACGCCCAAAACTCATTGTTTTCCCCAAGTACGGAATAGCCTGCAGTTACATTTCTCCCTATAAAAACCTCTGATTCTGAGACCTTCCTTGGACCGCTTGGATCGCTCCAGACTTCCATCCAGCCTACTGTCACTTTGTTTGGCAAGCTGTCCCCTCAGTTCCACGTACTGATACTCCATACCAACGAACTCAATCTGCAGACTATCCAGGCTTCAGGACAGGTTTCGTATCACCCAAATCTACTATTCCTCTGAAAAATCCCTCTATACCACTCCAACCTTTATTTTCCATAGGTACTTGTGTGATTGTGTGCTGCATACACTGTGTGTCTGTATTTAATAAAATCTCAATTATTCTTAACTTGGTTTGCTTCTTGGCTTGGCCTGACCCCGTAGACATTGGGTAAAAGATTCTGCTGTGCTGCCCTGCCTCTCAAATTGCTAACTTGTGCTCTAGCTAATTTCCCCAAACTTAGTTAATTGAGAGCACATATAGGTGTCCCTCCCGGGACCCCCAGTAAACAGGGTAACACTAGGCTTATTGGGTGTAAGGTCAAGACCTTTAAAGAGGGCCTTCCTTAAGTCTATATAAATTGCATAGCAGTAAGTAGTGTACAATATCTTCAACTATATTACTCCCACAAGGGCAGACTCTATCCTCCCTGGGGATATGATGGAACCTTCCATGGACCACTGCTGAGTTCATTAAGTTACAATGGAGAGATGTGAAAGCATGGCTCCACTTGGGATTGGTTATGCTATTTAAATATTGAGGATGAGGCATTTGTATAGGTAATTTAGCATACCAGGGAGCATATTTTGACACATACATGGAAACACAGTCAGTTTGAAAATCATTTTTTAAAATGTGTGCTTTCAGTTCTCGAGTTGCTTGCTCAAAGTTTAAAGCATCTAAGGACTCCAGCGAGAGGCTGTAACTCTCCATTAGATGTGGAATCTTCTGATTCCAGGATAGATATTTTTTGCTATTACAGTTTGATATCTCATTGAAGGCATTCAAAACTAAAGAAGAACCTATTCCTTTTTTCTATTTCAGCCGATATTTGATTGCATATAAATGAGCAACACTCTTCAGTGTGTTGAGACCAGTCTCCAACTGCAAAATGGAGATTTCAGTTCCTATAAGTAGTCCTAAGATTACCCTAAGGAAATGATTGTGGATGTTTCTAGGTGTGTTTTCAGGGATGCTCCCCAAAGTTCAGCACCATAACATATCTGAACAACTACCTTAGCCTTATAAATGTTAATAGCAGGTGGAATCTGTTTACCACCTTTACCCCAGTAAAAACGTAATAGGGAGTTGATAGTGCTAATGGTGATTTTTTTGGTACACTCGTAATGATTTGTCCAGAGTCCAGTCTGGGAGAAATTAAAGCCTAAATATTTAAATAATTTCACCTGTTCTATAGGATGCCCATCAATCTGCCACACATGTTTTATATATCTGTTGGCAAATGCTGAGATTTTAGTTTTATCATAATTAATTTTTAATTTGTCATGTAATGCCAGTTGATTAAAAGCTTTCAGTAATCCTCATCCCTTGTTGTGTCTGTGACAATAGAATAGTGTCATCTGCATACATAAGTACTGTTAATGTCTTATTACCTAATCTAAGAGGAACAAAGTTGTCATTATTGCTTAGATCAGTTATTAATGAATTAACATAGAAATTAAACAGTGCTGGAGCTAACAAACAACTTTGCCGAACGCCTCAACTAGTTGGTATCAGTTCTGATAACGAGCCAGATTGATTTGATCTTACTTGGCTCTTAGTATCAGCACAGAGTTCACGCCTTAACATTAGCAACCTTTTGTCAATGTCTGTTCTATATAATTTGTCCCATAGTCGTTCCCTATTAATAGAATCAAAAGTTGCTGAAAAGTTGATAAATGCCACAAACAGGCACTTTCGTTTCAAGCTAACATATTTGTGCACTAGATGGGACAGCACAAAGCAATGATCCACAGTTGAACAGTTACACTGGAAACCTGCCTGTCCTTCGGCAATCATTTCATTAGACTCCAGTAATTTAATTTTATGGATAAATATTTAATGTAAATTTTAGAAGAAATATCCAGCATGCTGATGGTGCGAAAGTTGACTGGTTTACTTGGATTACCTTTTTAAAATGTAGGTGCTACTATACTGATATTCTATTTGGGTGGAAAACAACCACTTTCATTTATCTCTGTAAATAAGGTTGCTAGGATTGAAGCCCACCAATTTGGTGCTGCTTTATACACTTCACCTATGATTCCATCCTCACTAGGTGCTTTTCCCTTTCTTTAGAGTAGCAATAATTTCAGAGATGTCCTTGGGGGAGACCAGGTCCCACACTGGCAGACATTTTATAGTAGAAGTTATTATTATTGCAAAAAAAATTCCTTTGCCTAGATGGATAAATCTATCAGTTCCATTTTGATTTTTTTTTTAAAAAAATCTCAAGTTCTTTCTGCATTGTCTCTGGAGGAACCAGATAATTTTCATAATTACAATCACAAGCTGTAATTTGAGATTTTTAGATATTCTTATGAAGAAGAGTGGGGTATAAATCAAATAAATAAATAATAACTCAATCAAATAAATAAAGAATAAATAAGTCTTTGCTTTTTTTCTCCAAATAAATAAAATTCTCATTTATTGATAAATGCAACAAGGCTGCACTTATCTCACTGCAATAAATGAGAAAATCATATCTGAAAATAACTCTGGTAACTTCAGCCCGATTCAGGTGTTTCTACTGTGGGTACTATAAATAAACATGAAGTAGGGCTGCAACAGCCCTGCTCCTCTTCAAACATTTCCAGTGCATACAGGGTCACTTTCTGAAGAGAAGAGTTACCTTTCTTCATGGAGGTTCATCATCGTGATTCTGAATGCTGGAAAACCATTGTTCCAAGGCATTAGAAAAATCTTCACAAATAAGGATCAGTAGAAGCTTTGAAAAATAAATGAGTAATAAAACTAGAAGAAAGAAAAAAGGAAGTTGAAACTATACATTTGTATATATATTTTAGAAGAAGAAATAGAAATAGAATTAGATGTTGGATAGGTATATAAATTTATAGGTATATAGGTATATGTTTGTATATATTTATTTGCTTTCTGTTTCTTATATATTTATAAAAAAAGAATGATTATTTGAAAATATTGTTTGTTATAACTTTAATAAAATAAAATTAATAAAAAAAGTTGCTGAAAAGAATGGTGGAAGCATTGATGGAAAGGGTGGGGCTGGGACATTCAGTTTGCAGTGTCTGGAATGAATCACCTGACTTGGGCAGTTCTTAGTCCGGTATTTCTTGAAATATATGATTACTTCTTATTGCTGTCATGATAGCAATTTTAACCCTTTTTCAAGCATAAGATTAAGGGTTCTCGTTTAATTCAGCAGAGCAATCATAATCCAATGTGCAAGATGCTTGGTTTGCAGGATGTCCCAGCTTGAGTTTCTTGCACAACCAGTTAAAAGGATCCAAAGTGATAAGACTGAGAAAGATCTTCTTGGAAAATGTCTGCTAGCACTGTAGATTGTACTCAGTGCTAGGGATTAGTTGCTGCTTTAGAAACTATTACGTGACCAATAAGAGTTATTCTGGATATTATTAAATGTGAATTGTTAAACAAACTGATTGAACCCAGACTAAAACACAGATTGAAACAGAGCTGTCTTTTGGGTTTTGCACTTCTCTGAATCATGTAATATATTTCCGTTAAAGAAATGTATCAAAATTCACATGAAATGTGTCTTTGGAGTTAAAAATACAGTGGGAAATACACATTTAACGCAGGGTTGGAAAAATGCACAGTGGCAGAAGCTAGTTCCTATCCACACAACATTCTGGTGTGATACACAGACACACTGTACCAGAGCCAGAAGTGTCATCCCTGATTTTTTTTTAGAAAAAAAATTATCGATTTTTAATTTCTATGCATAGATGATAAGCGTAGCAAAGTGAGAAATGCACCAAAACCACCATATCTTTGCCGGAGATTGGGGACTTACGGGACTTCTCTAAAGCTGAATTTTTCAGGGAGGTTTTTGAGGTTGGGGAAGGGCTTTGGAGGTCTGGGGGCTGCAGACATACCCCAGGGGTCTGCTTGTAACCCAGAGGCTGAAGTATGTGGATTGGGGTAGGTTTTACAAGGACTATATTGCAGGGACTTGGGCACCATAGGAGATATGACCTCAGCACAAGGATCTATTGGGACAATATTTTCTGATATGACCTATTACAAATACTTGCAAAATAGCATGAATCATGGAATTTACATGTGTGGTATTAACCCTGGGCATTATATTAGTCTGTGATTATGATAGCTTATAGATTATACTTCTAATGAAGTGTGCAAAAGTGGGAGGGAGTTGGAGCCATGCAACTTCATGGTATGCAAAGGAAGAATGGAACAAAATGCATGCAAAATATGTATTTTGTGAAAAATACAATTAAAAATAATGGTGTGTGTATTAAATTGCAGATTGAGGTGGAAAGAGGATAAATTTACTGTTCAAATAAACATATGTGAAACTAACATGGACCAGAAAGAGACATCTGTCCTTCACAAATGCCCACTGATGCACCTTTATTAGACAAGACAGGGAGTGTTTGCTATTTAAGCCAAAGTAGTACAAACCACTGTTCTTGTTGGTTACGGCTAAAATAAATCCTTACAAACAAGCTTCTGGGCAACATTTCTCTGCAAAAAGGTCAAACTCTCAAAAATATGGAGGAAAATTTTATACTATCCAAAATTACAATATCTTCCGAATTACCATTCAAAAAGTGAGATATGTTTTATGCATGCGCTCCAGTAAAAATATTTATATTGCACAACCTATGGTATGTAACAGCAGGAATAAAACAGATCCAGGCAAAAAAGTTACAAAAATAACATTCATTTTAGACTGCATTGGAGGACACCTGCTGCTTTCCTTATTTTTTATTTATCATAATTAATATGCTCAAACCGTGCAGCATGCAGATGCATTCTAACAAACAGAAGAAGAAATAATGAATACTTTTCATTAGAAAGTTCATTTGAAGTTAAAAAAAAGTGTATGATAAATTAATCAGAACAGACTCTCCTGCCGTAAAAATCTATTGACATATGTTTTGAAATCAACTGCGGAGAAACTACAGAAAGGATCATTTACAACCAAAATGACTGAAAGTGCATGCTAAAATATTCTGCTTTTGGCATTCAGATGCTGTACATTATTTTTGACCCAGTAGTCTTATTATGTGGGATGATAGATGGAGGATAGTTAATAGATAAAAGGTAACCTGTGTTGAGCTTAGAGAACACCTTACAGGCAAATTTTCAGAACCCTGAGTTTCCTTGCCTTCATTTCATTTTTTTTAAAAAATCAGATGGATAATTATCCATAGAGTTAACATTTCCACTCAATGCAAGTCTCTTGTTCACATGAGAAAGGTCCCATATCCTACAGTTCGTACTGTAAGGTACTGAATACATTTTCTACTGTGCTTGCTTGGGAACATCTGTTTTTGTAATCCTTCTACCTATCAACAGAGCTTTGAAAATTCCTTTAAAAATTAGCTACAGTCCCAAAATCCTAATGGTTACTTCTTTAAAAAGAAACTCTTACTCTTTTTTGAAAGTAACAAAGTTGGTATATATATTTTTTTAAAAAAAACATATCTGAATGCTGCAAATGGCAGGCCTCCTTCTGCACATACTTTTCTTCTTTTCATCTCTTTCTTGCTTGAGGCAAGAGAAAAGCATAGCTCAAGCCAGGATTTCAACCATGTGATCCTCTTCCACCACGTTTTGGGGAGGCCACAACCTTGTAAGTATAAAAACATTTTAATTACACTGCAAAAGGAGTAAAATTATTCCTTGTTCAGTTACAGCACTAAGGTAATATAGTTATAACCATGTTATTGAAGAGAGGTATTAATTACAAACATTTGTTACTAGTTATTTTAAAGCTGTGGTTAATACCAAAGAACATACTGGAGGACAGGGGGAAAGGTCTTATTTATTTATTTATTTATTTATTTATTTATTTATTTATTTATTTTAATTTATTTAATTTATTTAATTTAATTTTTATTTTATTTCCTACAACAATCGACAAGAAGGTACCATGTTGCCTTGATATATGCTGTGCTTGATTTTTCAAGCTGTTTTCCTAATGCTTCCTGATGTTGCACTTAAATCGTCCCAGCAAAAGTCATTCATGTCCTCATTACTTCCTATCTGCTGTCTACACAGGGCTATCTTTAAAGACAATCCAGACATTTCATTTGGTTCATGACTCTTGCCCTGAATTTTCAAAGGGCTGCATAAGGTGATACAGGTCTTTGAGATCTTTACAGTGGTCAGTTAGTGTTAATGTGTGAAAGCAATAGATCTGCTTACCAAGAATCAGTTTCCCAGGCTTCAAAACTCTCTCTGAGAATATTATTTTTGTTATACATATGGTAATTAAAACTCTTGTGTTAAAATATGTGGAGCCATAGAATCATGGGCCCTTTCCACAGTAGTCTCCCATCCCAGCATGAGGACTGGAGAAGAGTGGGACTGCGATGATGCTTCTTCATGACACCGCCACAGTCCCTCTCCTCTCCCATCCCCAGGCAGCGTGATTGTGGATTAAATAATTGATGTGTTTTCTTCGTCATGCCACCATCCTGCACTTACCTGGCCTGTGGAAGTGCAGGAAGCACAATGGTGGCATTTCCTGCCCCAGCACAGCCTGGGAAAGTACGTGGCTGCACTATAGAAGGAAGAGGTATGTCCATCACACTCCCTTCCACAGGGAGCTGGTCTGGTGTGGAGGGGGGCACTCCTATCATGCTCCTTTCCTGGCAGAACTGCTGCTGCGATCACTACCAGAGGACCACGCAAGGAGGTAGGGTGCAAAAAGGGCCATAGAATCATAGGGTTTGAAGGGATCTCATGGGCCATTAAAGTCCAATTCCCTGCTCACTGCAGGATTTCCAGCTGAAGAATTCTCAGCAAGTAGCTGTACGGCCTCTTTCTGAAGACACCGAGAGAAGGAGACCTCACCACTTCAATTGGTGCTATTGCTGAATTACTGTTACTATCAAGAAATTCCTTCTAGTGTTCAATTGAAATCTACTCTTCTGTAAGTACCTGGATTAGAATTTGTCAATATAATTCAATTCAGCAATTTCTCTTTTTTAGTCCTCCTTTGTAATTTCCTTGTTGAAGGACTGCAACCTGTACATCTCTTACTGTATGCCTAGGAGGGTTGAAATATTTTGCAACTGGTTTTTATAAAATACTGGCTACTATGTGCAGTGATCTGTGGTATAACATCCAGAAAAGGACTTAATTCCATTTAAGAGTTGCTTATTTATACATTAGTGAGTAACATATTCTCCACCCTAAGAAACCTTTTTTCTGATGCAGTAATAATGATAAAGTACAAGTAAACTTTCAATAATTGCTCTCTTCTGTTTCTTACAATGAAAAACAAAGTTGTATTTAAGCTACTTTCTCTGCAAGCTAAGAAAACCATGGGATTTTAGCATTATTTTGTTTATTTCAAGTTGAAGAGGGGATTATAAGCAGTTTAAAAGCCTTAACATGTTTAGTGTTATTCATCAGAGACTCTAGTGAATACCCAAATGAATGTGAAAATGGACAAGGTTCTGTTTAATTTCAGAAAGGTTCCTGAACCTTCTATATTTTCCCTCATGCCTTGATGTTTGGTGCATATGAAAGAATTCCTCATGGGTTTTTCTCCCCTCTAGCATTTCACAAGAAGTTAAGCAGATTGGGTGAAGTAAGAATACTGACTTAAGTTCTGTCTGTATTGGTGGTGGGAAGCTGGCTTCTGTATTATCTCTCACACACATAGGAAACATTAAAAGGAAAAAATTATGCAGAAAAACATAAATTATGTAGATGATGGAAAGTCTATGCTAAATATGATATATGCACATTATGGTGCATATCCCAAGGGCCCAATTGCATCCGTTGGGTACCTTTTGAAGCATCTGAATATTCAGAAGAAAGCGAATTTATTGTTTTTTTTAAAAAAATGCAACAAAAAGTTGATAACATGGTACATATAACTGAAGCTCACCACTTTATTAAACTTGACCAAAGAGAAAAGTATAATAGTGACATTGTACCGGATATAGATAGGAGAGTTCATTTAACACAAGTAATGTACTCTGAGATTGTGTGCTGGGCTGTGAATTCAGGGTCACTACTCTCTAGCCAAACTAGCTTTACATAACCAGTAGTTCTAGATGTTTTATATAACACCTCATACTTCACTGCCTTGAATGCTGCAACTTCTACTCACCCAGGTAAACTGTACACAGTCACCATTAATTATTCTGGTTTATCTTGATTTATATGAGATCAGAGTTGAATATTTTCTTATGTCATCAGAAACAGAACTCAAGGCAAAACTTTTATATAGATAACACGAGTTGATAAAAGTCTGAAAGATGCCATAGTTTCTTAATTTTGTGGATCTCAAACAAATCTGCACCTTAGCACATCTGAAGAAGTTCTTCTAACATACATGTTCTGCAGAACTTTCTGGATATATATATATATATATACACACACAGAGCCATGGTGGGGTCTGGCCCCAGTCGAGGGCCTCAGATGGGATAGGATGGGGGGATAACATCTCATGTCTTTTGAGGCAAATGTAGATAAGTCTTAACTTCCATACTTTCCACTTTTCCTACTTCTGAACCACAGATCTAAAGCCATGCCTATTTTTTTATTTCTCCTGCCTTGGGCATTACTGTGACATGTCATAATGAAGACCCTGACACAGCGAAAGATGCATAGTCACTGATATGAAGGCATTTTCATGGTTATTCAGTACTTGCTTAGTAAGGTAAGGGCTGCACATTCTTGTTATAGCTGTGACTGGATGGGATAGGTAAATACAAAATATAAAATAGTCCTACCCTGTCTCCAGTTCTTTCTAAGTCCAAAGTTGCAAACTGTAGAGTTCTTTTCCCCCCACATCAAGATGTAACAATCTGTAGTTAATAAAAATGCCCCTAGACCAATTACAGCTGCCCTGGGTGATCTTTCCTCTATTGAGATGAATAAGTAGACTGTAGGGAAACTTGTGATCACTCACCAACATTTCAATCTAGTAGTCTGACTTTGAAAATTCTTTGCTAATTTGAACTCTTAAGTCAGAAGGTAAAGTGAAAGAGTCAAGAATTCTTGCTTAATCACATCTTACCATTTTTCAAGATCTAGGAGGTTATCATCATTCCTTTCAGGGAAAAAAACACACCCTTTATCAAAGCTAAAGTAATATGCCCTTACCACTACAGCTGATTGGGTTTATTTTCAGAGTCAAGAGAATATTATCATCTTTCAGATGTTTTTAACTGCGGAATATAGATTATTCTTTGCCCTTATGTGTGCATTGATTTGCAAATGAGATAACTGCTTATTATTATTGTTTGGATCTGCATGTATATTTGGTCGTATCAGCTCAAAAAAAATACGAAACTGTTTTGGTTTTTTTGAAAAGCAAAGTAACATAACCAAGACTTTTCTTAATGAAAGAAGAACTAATTATAGCAAAAGCCTTACATGTCTACCTTACGTTCTTTATCTGAGTGTCTCAAACTCTTGAGTTAACTATGGCCTTTTCTGCACTACACTCTTATAGAGCTATGATTCCACTTGCAACATCCTATGGATTTCTGGGGTTTGCAGTTTCGGGAGGGGCCAGTTGGCCCCTCCTGAAACTGTAAACCCCAGGATTCCATAGGATGTTGCAAGTGGAATCATTGCACTATAAGTGCGGAAAAGGCCTATATGTCAGCAGTCTTACTGACAAATCAGCCAGTTTTTCACAATGGCCAGTTCTGGGTCATACCTTATTCAGTGAAGTGTGAATTGTTGCTGGCCTAGAATTGACTTGCATCAATAAGTGTCCCAGGAAATATCAAACTAACAAGCTACTTGTATATAAGAAGGACATTTTGCATATTAGGCCACAACCTCTTTGATCTAAGTTTGGGGTTCAGACACAGAACCTAAGATTTCTACTTGTTTTTTTGGTTTGACTGAAAGTATAGCTGATGAATTGATTATGCCCAGATGGTGCTAATCCCATGATCACCTTATGTCCATACTATACTATTCCTAATGGGTCACAGCATTGCTGTGGGGTTGTGATGGACCATTCTCTTATACTGCTCTCTAGATAGATTCAAAGGTCAGCCTAGGCTGATTCTTGTGAGCTGTCATCCTTTTAGTTAATGTGAAACTACTCTGAGGGTGCATCAGAGTCAGATTCAGTGATATTTAGTATTTATTATAGGTATTGACAGTCAATGGGTCTTATAATAAGTTAGGCAAGACTGAATACAACCCACTGAAAATATACAATGGGAATAGGTTCAGAACAAGTGTGGAAAAGATTAAGCAAGTGTAGACACACTGAAGAAAATGACTTAATTTTGAGAGCAGAGAGACTAGGGCTGTTTAGAGTTGTAGCATCTGGAGACCTGCACAATTCTTAGCTCTGGACTAAAAACTTGTGTCCTGAAAGAAGTCCTAGTATGTGTCCCTAGCTAAATAGTTAAGGGGAAATCTGGAAACTGAGGAAAGAAATAATATGATTATCAGTGTAATTCTGTCATTGGCAAGTCACACTCTCTCAATGGCCCTTTCCGCACCAGCCTATTAAAATGGTGCAGAGTGACCTCCGACGGAGGTCTTCTGCACCGTGGAGTGGACTGGGGCGGACTACTTTTCGTAGTTCTGCACGTCAGTCTGCTCTGGAGCGACCGGAACTGGTCATACAGTGTGCTTTTTAAAGACCTCTTTTAAGAAGTTTTTCAAAAGCACGGAGCGCGCGACCCTGTGTCGCTCTTTTGCCGTGCTCTGGTGCAGATTTGCAGGCGCGCACTAGTGCGTGCCTGCAGATCTGCCTGGGGCGGGCTTTAGGCTGGCGAGCTTCTCCGGTTGGTGGAGAGCCTCCAGCAACCGGAAGCCACCATTTTGGACACTGGGGCAGTGTGGAGTGACAAGCTCCCACTGCTCCTCGTCCCGACAGATTCGCTTGGATGCTGAAGAAGTCCGGTGAATCCCGTTTTTGTGCGGTTCCTTTCCCACGTGCAGAAAGGGCCAATGTCAGAGAAAGGCAAAGGAAAACCCCTTTTGAACAAATTCTGTCAATAAAACCTTGTGGTGGGTTTGTCTTAGGGTTTCCAGAAGTCAGAAATGACTTGAAGGCAGTAAGTGGGTGAACACTCGTGGGTCTTAGCATCAAGGAAATTGTATGCAACTGTAATAGGGCATCTCTGTGAGTGGATGGAATACTTTTTTTTCCCAGAAAAGGAAAGGAAGTACACTAATCATAATTTTTGGATCAAGCTAATCTAAAATCAGATAACATTTTCCTCCTAACCTTCCAAAGGTAATGTGTCAACATTTTCTCTGTCACTGTGGAGTGGAGTATAATGATAAGAACAACAACAACAACAACAACAACAACAACACTATAATAATACACATATTGCCAGATTCAGACAAGCTTTTATATCCACATGCTTGAAATGGATGTGCCCATTTTGAGATTCTTTTATTTGGTTGTAATACAATGTATACCACTCTACTTTGTCATTGAAAAGGTGGGAAGTCCACGAAGCTAGCAAAATTTTCTTTGTTATTTGGGGTCTCAGAGGATGCAGAATGTACTATGAGTTGTAGGGCAAATGCCTGCTTGTGAGATAAATGATAATTACTTATCAATACAAGAGGAAAAGAGCTTTGTCATGTCAGGAACAAGAGTTTGTCAAGATGTCCACTTAGGAAATATAAAGTTATATGCATTTGATTTTGTGCAATGTCAAACTCAAAAGATGAATGCAAGGAAAGGAGAGCAAACCAAGGTGATCTCAAGGCTGGTTGGCTTTATAAATAGAAGTATTTGGCTTAAAAAAAGATTTGACAAGGTATATAAAGTCAAAGGAAGAGAACATTATAAGAGGTGTATTATGATCTTGTCGTTTCTGAACTATGGGGACCCTAAAGTGAACCCATCATTGGATTTTATTGGCAAGATTTGTTTAGAGGGAGTTTGCCACTGTCTTCCTTTGAGGCTAAGAGACTGTGCTATGCACAAGGTCACTCTGTGGGTTTCCATGGCTGAGTGGGGATTCAAGCTCTAGTCAACCAGAGTCCTGGTCCATCAATAAAACCGTATCATGCTGGTTCCTGCATCATGATTCACCAGACTTGATTTGTCTAATAATCTATAGTGATAGCCCAAGCATCCCCCACACCCCAGTTTGGAATGGGTCTGATATTTTAGCGTAATCTGAAAGTAAGTCATTTTATTGTGACTGCTATTCTGAATGGGACTTTGCTGCACTACCAGAAATGACAGATCTACTGGCAGAGTGTGACAACAGAAACAAAAGTAATACAAGGCTTTAGCTTTTTTGATGCTTCTCTGTAACAAAGGAATTCACCATGTTTTCTTGCAGCAGCAGCAGCACTCCACTCTTGAAGTCTATCATTGCCACAAACATGTCTTGCAGCTCCCATTAGCCAAGTATATTTAACTTATGAGTGTCATAAGGAAATAGTTCTTAACCTTTTCTTTGAGGAGAATCCCCTGTAAATATAATTTGTTGTTGAGGACCTCCATGATTTAACTGAGAACTGATTTAAATATTCAAATATTTATTTATTAAATGTTTCTGGAGACCAGGATTCAAATCCTGGCTCAAACACTGGGTGATCTTGGACAAGTCACATTCACTCAGCCTCAAGGGAAGGCAAAAGCAAACCGCCCTCTGAAGAAATTTTGAAAAAAAATAATCCTGTGATAGGTTTACCTTAGGGTTGCCATAAGTCAGAAGCACATAACAACAATTTCAGTGCCCTTACCCCCTGCTGCTGGGTCTCTGATGAAAGGGACACAGCAGCAGGTTTGTGCACATGCCCTAACTGCTCCCTTGTTTGCAAATGAGGGAGCAATTTCAGTGTCCACCCTCCCTGCTGCCACATCCCTGGCAAAAGGGACATGGTGGCAGGCATGTGCATGTTCCCAAACTGCTCCCTCATATGCAAATGAGGGAGCAGTTTTGGCAACCCACCCCACTGCCACTTCTCTGATGCTGCCATAACTGTTGATGTCTAGCAGCAGGGCTTCATGGACCCCCAGTGAGGGCTCTGCAAAGCCCATGTTAAGAACCACTGTCCTGGGGAATTCATGATAGGGCTGGCAAAATGAGTCTATTCTGAGTTGCCAGAAAAAGGAATATATTGACATTCTGAAGCCATCCACAATTCTGCAGTGGTTGGATCATGCTCTAGAACACACTGCTGAGTTATGAATAACTTTAGCACATCTTAAGCATGTGTTTCCAAGTTCCTGACTTCCTAAAGTTTATAATGCAGAACTGAAATGAACATGGAGGTTAATATTTATGAAAGTTAGAACAAAGTGAGCACCACAACCCACCAATTTCGTTATCTCCTCATCCTGGTAAAACAGACTGCATTCGGAAACCATCATCTTTAAAGTCTTATGAAAAAGTATGTTAAGTGTCCTATTCACTGGACGGTGTCACCTGGCAATACATTCATCCTGTCTCTGTGTACTGATACGGCAAAATTACCATTCTGTAGATCACATTAATCTAACTTAAGTTTGAAACTGGATTAGCAAATATGACCATAGCACAAGCATACAGATATGTTGTGATGTATACATTCACCGATCTTTGCTTTTGCTCAAAGTAATTAGGATGACTTTGCATCCAACGGCATGAGTCCATTATTCTTTTCAGAATTATATCAGATTTCACAGGATGACCCATGACACTGATTTGCAAACATGTACCTCGTGTCTTAACCCAATGGGGCATTTTAAACTCCATTGATTCAGCTTTCTCTGAATTTTGACCATTTTTTGTTGTTATTATAATGCTAGAGCATCCTGAGTTTGTCTGCTTCTTATTTAAACCACTCTGTAATCTAAGTCCTCTGGGTAATTTACAGCAAAATTAAACCCTATATAACAATAAAATGATCATAATAAAGCAACACATGATTAAAATAAAACAAAACCAGGAGCAAGAATAAAAGCAATGAAGTGCATAATAACCAAAGGGAATGTGTTTTTACCATACATCAAAGGGGTCACTGATCATATCGGGAAACTGATGAAGAAACATAACCTCCAAACAATCTATAGACTGACCAAGAAAATTCAACAAAAGCTACATTCAGCAAAGGACAAGAGGGATCCTCTAACTTCTGCAGGAGTTTACTGAATACCTTGTCTACATAGGGACTACAAAACTCAGTGTCCAAACATGAATCAAAGAACACGAAAGACACTGCAGACTGACCCACTCAGAAAAATCAGCAGTAGCAGAACATGTTATAAACCAACCTGGACACAGAATGCTTTTTGAAAGCACAGAAATTCTGGACCATTCTGACAACTACTATGTCAGACAACACAGAGGTCACTGAAATCCATGAATGCATGGACAATTTAAACAGGAAAGAAGAAACTCGGAAAGTAAACAAGATTTGGCTACCAGTACTGAAGAACACCAAAATCAAGACTCAAAAATATGTCAATGAACACCACCCAGACTCTGGAGGTCCCTCTACAGGGAACAATACAATGGGTTGCTAATGTACTTAACTCACTGTTATGCATATCCCCTGACTAACATACACGCTGGAGGATATCCCATTTAACAATAGGCCATCACATAGGCCAACTGTAACACATGCAGATTGCTCCCTGCCACCCGGGGACTGCACAAGTATATATACTCTGTCTCACTTCCATGCCACCAGATCCTCTGAAGATGCCAGCCACAGATGCAGACGAAAAGTCAGGAGAAAATACTAATAGAATACGGCCTCAAAGCCTGGAAAACCCACAACAACCAGTGTCATTGATTGATTGCACCAATCATACAAGCACTTTAGCTCTGCTGTCTGTAACAACTTATTTTGGAGGGAGGATTTGGGGGAATCTGAGCACTCCTGAAGCCTTCCAAGCGTAGGAATCCTCATTTGTGATTTAAAAAATCCTGCAAAAATGGGCTTATTGTCCTGTGCATAGCCCAGCAGCCCCATGATTTGCACTCCTGCTTTGAAAACTAACTCATTGTTTACCATAAACATTCATGGACTACAACCCGTTTCATGAGATGATATCATTCCCATCCTTCTGGTGAGAATACATGAGAGGGCATTTCTGGTTGCTACTCCCAGGCTGTACGGAGCTCCCTTCCACAAGATGGTAGGTCGGGCCACTCTCTGACTTTCTTCTGCAAGAAGGCTTAGGCACTGTACACTGTGATAGTGCTATTCTTCCACTTTCAACATCCTGTGGGATCCTGGGGTTTGCAGTTTAGGGAGAGGTATTTAGAATTCTCAACCAGAGAGCTCTTCAGCCTCAGTAAACTACAAATCCCAGAATTCAACCCCAGGATGTTGAAAGTGGAGTCACAGCACTGTAACAGTGCAGGGCAGAAATGGCCATAGACAGGGTTTTTGTCATGAGCTGGTTACTGAAGAAGGTTTGGTTTTTCAATGCTGGTGTTATAGTTGTAATCTTTACTGTTATGTTTTCAACATTTTAAAACTGTTTTAATTCAGTGCCATTTTTAATAGTTTAATTGTATTTTTTTAACTGTTAGGATTGAATTTAATTATACTCTGTTTTAATCTGTGTTCCAAGACATTTTGGGTTCCATACTGGAAGAAAAGTGGAACATAAATTTAATAAACAAACAAATAAACAAATAGTGACAAAGATTGATGACAAATCCTGCAATCCTGTGCATGTTTAGTTAGAAATAAATTTTGTTGAAACCATTCAGACTTCCTTTAAATAAATATGCATAGGACTGGGTTATAAGACTATGGCTTAAATCCTGTTGTTACTCTTAAATAGAGCAGACCCATTGAATCAATGGGATTTATCTGTGTATTGACTCACCATTCAACAATTGACTTAATGGGTCTATTCTAGTTGGGATTAACAGAATTTCAGCCTATGTTCATGTCAAGCAGATGAGCTAAGTTTATCACATGTGCAGATTATTTGGGTATGGGACAATATTTTAATGAGGTAATAACAAACATAAATAGAAAAGCAATGTGTATATATACAAATGATGTGTTATACCCTTCTGTTTATGAATAAATCAACAGTAAATCTTGTAGCATTTTAAATGCGGTTCAATTTGATTGTTCTTGAAGAGTCCTATCCCATTTGGTTTCTGAAATGAGATCAGAGAATGTTTAAGTTTAGAGTTATACATTCTGGGTGGGGAATGAAGGTGTTTTTGAGCTTGCATTGTTTTGAACTGAAGGTTTCAAATAACTCTGAACATTTCTTATTTTGGCCTCTTAATGTCATCCGTCTGTTTCTCTTTTAGAGCCAAGCACTTTTAGACAAAGAGAGGCAGGAGTGCAGGGATAAAAGGGAGTAATATTATTGAGCTTAAAAGAAACCTCTGTCCATCTGTCCATCCATCTGTGAATAAACTGTAATTATTAATATTATGTATGATGTCATGCATTACTTGGCAAGAGTGTCAGACATCAGGGAATACTCTGGAGTAAGTCAGTGCAGTGCAAAATAAGGAACACAAAAGTCAAATTATGTATATAGTTGAAGGGAAAAAATCCGCTTAGTGGCTCCCACACTTCCCTTGCCAAACCATTCTCTCTGGAAAGAGAACAGTGTAATGGGCTTTCACAGAACTTTCCAAGGAGGTCAGGTTGATTCTTGCTCAAAGGAGAGCTGAGCACAAAAGTACAGACTATTACTTTAGGAAACACAGCACTGGCAACACACCTTAGGGCTCCAGGAATGTCATCAATAAACCTGGTGTCCCCATTTTAGGAGGTTTTATTTTTCAGAATTGCATAGATCTGAACAAAGAATACAACAGAGATTTTTAGACTAGGGCTTTGTATTAAGTATATGCCTCTTGAATTAACACAGACCATGCCACTGTAGTGATAATTTAAGTATGTTTGTAAGCTAGCAAATGTATCTTTATTTATTTTATTAGTTGCATTTCTGCCCTACTAAGAAAAATAGCAGTAAAGGTCTTTAAAGAGTGTATTAGCAACAAATTGAATAATAAAACTGTTAAAGTTGCCACAAAACTATTTAAGCAATAAACACGATTTTAATCAGTAGTAAACAAACACTAAACCAGTTTAAAAGGCAAAATTGAAAGGTTTTGTCTTTACACGGTTGCTGAAACCAGAGAGTGGAAACTGATCATTGCTCTGAGAAAAGTTCATTCCAAAATCTGGAAGTGGCATAGAAGAAAGTCCTGCTGTCCAGCCTCTCCAGTCAATGGTATGTTCAGAAGTGCTCCTTTTGAAGATCTTAATGTCTGGATGGATTTATAACAAGAAAAGATAACAATGCTGCAACCCTTTTATCTTGATATGAGGAAGAGTTTAATTACAAATTGTGATTCCCTGTCATGTTGTTGCTAATACACAATGATTATCACTTGGAAACCCAGAAACAGACACTAATATATTTTGAAAAACCATTAAATCTTGGTCCATTATCATATATTTTTTTCTCTGCAATTTTCATAGCATCACATAGTGCTAAAGCAGTGCCATCCACTGCAGTATGTGACACGTATACTTGGAATATCATTGAGTTCGGCATATGAAGCTTTTACATTTTGAAATAGCTTTCTTTACTATCATATTTGCCATGATCTAAAAATGTCCTATTAGACATATGATGCATCTTAATGAAGCCAATTATAGTTCCATTTTATTTGAATCAGTATTTGGAGTTCATTTGTATGTTCTGGGCTGTTTTGTGTGCCTTGTTTTGCCTTACACACAATTTTGGATTTCTCTAATGATAGTGATCTCAACTGTGGGGTTGTAAATTATTATTCTTATTTTCAGTAGATTCCTCAACTTTATGTTAAAACAGAGTAGTGCAGAAATTCTGTTTGTCCGCAAAGAAAGTATGTGTGTGAGATAGTTCTGTTCTTTTCAGGGGGAGTCATTGTTGGGAAATGTAAAATACAGTAGTGGCTCTCTGCAGAGGAGTAATCAATGGGCAAGGCAGAATCAGAGCAACAACCAGTCCAATGCCTGCCCATCTACCATAGACAAGAAGCATCTAAGTCTTCTATATTTAACAGTAGCTTTACTTACAATAAGATGTGCAGAATCAAATGCATGGTCTAATGGAAGGGAGAGAGGGAACAGACAAATAGCTGCAGGTTAGAGTGATGGAGAAAGAGAGTGGGTGTGGAAAGGCAAAAAACAGAAAGTCAGCAAACATGCCTACTAGCAATTAGTGAACATAATCATACAAATATTGCTAACTTTAATGGCCACACACAAAAATTTCATTGGGGATTACATAGATTTACTTGACTTATACATGGTGGTTAGCAGTGTTTGACTGTGACTAGAGTCGCTAGAGTCGCTGAGATGTTGTTCTCATGGCCATTTTGTCTCACCTTCAGCAGAAGCATGGATGGGACAGGAAATTGTAGCAAGCTTTTTGTTACATGTATGGGAAACATCCTCTAGGTGTGGTTGAAGTGCAACTTCCAGCATATTTTGCTATTTGCCATGCTGGCTCAGGCTACTGATATCTGTAGTTTGACAAAATCTAGGGGAAAAAGTGCCCTTTCCCCCCAAAAAACCCCTATAACAACTCTTGAACACCAAGAGGTGTGCAAGGTAAACCAAAATTTTCCTAAAAAGAACTTTGTGAAATTCATCTGCTTCACTCCCACATCACCACTTGTAAAAAAAATCCATATGATTTGGCCCACATCTACTTTATCTCTGCCCCCAGAAACCATGGCCTTATCTATTTTGCAAACTATTTTTCCTTCCACCACAATGAAAGAACTGATAGGTGAGCAACTTTCATGTTTTCCATTCTGTTTTTCGAATAGGGGAGGAGATTGGTAAAAAAATTCATCCACCATTCTAAAATTTGTAAATAGATCATTTCTTAAAAAATAAATATTTATTTATTTTTGGCAGTCAGGCACATATAGTCGTTAGAAGTGATTATGTGAGACAAAGGCCATTTCTGCCCTATGCTGTTATAGTGCTGTTATTCCATTTTCAACAGTCTGTGGAATTCTGGGCTTTGCAGTTTACTGAAGCCAAAGAGCTCTCTGGCTGAGAATTCTAGATTCTCCCTGCTAAACTGCAAACCACAGGATTCCACAGGATGTTGGAAGTGGAATAATAGCACTATAACAGTGTAGTGCAGAAATGGACGGTGAGTTAAGAAAGACTATTTAAGTTTTACAAAGGAAATAGTCCAAAATTGGGAGATGGCTGAAGGTGCATGCATAGTTTGAGAACTGACTACTGGTTTTCATCTCAGAATTATAGGATTCATAGTTCTTAAAGCCATTCCTTGTTTAGAAGTGTGAACCTTTTCAGTGACCATGCAGAATTTTTTTAAAAAACACATATACATTAGACAGTTGGGAAAAAGTGAGGGGGACATGGGAATAATAAAGTGAAGTATCTAAGGCCCTTTCTGCACCAGGCAATTAGAACTGGGCAGTGCGTCCTCTCACGGAGGTTGTCTGCACCTTGGAGCGGACTAGGAGCAGACTACTTACTGGAGATCCATACTTCAGTCTGCTCCAAAACGACCCCAAGTGGTCTTACAGCATGTTTTTGAAAGAACGGAAAAAACAGGTCTTTATTTTCCTGGAACGCGCCATTGCGTTCTTGCTCCCTTGTGCAGATTTGCAGGCTCACACCAATGGGAGCCTGCAATCTGTGGAGGGCGGGCTTTAGGTGTGGTGAGCTTCAGTGGTTGGTCAGGACCCACGACCAACTGGAAGCCACCATTTTGGAAGCCGGAGCAGTGCAGATCTATAGACCTCGCACTGCTCCGATTCACCCTGGACCAAGGAGGAGCCCTGCGGAAGGGCTTCAGGGATAGTCCACATTGCTTCGGACCCCAGAAGAAGCGGTAGGTAACGGCACAGAGCGATTCCCTCGCTTCATGTGGAAAGGGCCTAAGATGATGTCATTTCTCTTGCTGCTGAGATAACTTGTTTAGTCTCTAAAAATATTGGCTGCTTTATTTCATATTATCCTGTGAACACCCTAAGTTGTCCTATAAGGAAGACCCATTTGGCTCAGGATTGCTTCTGTAGTACTCGCTACTACCTTCATGCAATAAATCTCCATGTCAGTGGTGAGCCTAATATAAAATCAAGCAACTTATGCAGACACTTGCATTTGTTTTCTTGGTAATGAAAGCTAGAGCTTAGAAAAGTTAACTTTTGGGGGTTCCTAGAGTGCCTTAGCCAGCATTGCTTGCAATCATACTGGCCAGTGGGTTCTAACAGCTGCTGTCTTCAAAAGTAAATTTTCCAAGCTCAGCTGAAAACAAACATGTCACATGACTCTGTGGTCAAACTCTGTGTCAATACAAAATGTGGAATTTTGTGCATAAAAATAAATGAGAGGAATTTCTTGTTTACTTGCCATTTCCACAAATCTGGGTTTAATGCAACTGTTGTGCATTTTCATATTGTCAAATTTTTGCTTAACAATGCCAGCTCCTGGACGTTTATCTAGATTGTAAAGAAAAATCTAAAATCCATGCTAGTTCAAAGGAGTACAGACACAATAAGATTACTGCTGCCTTGTTCATGTCCAGTTTAACACAGCCAAATATTACACAAGCAGGAAAAAGAGTGCTAAATTTGAGAAATTACTGTGCC
Organism: Ctenosaura bakeri; assembly: GCA_948474755.1. NCBI lineage: Eukaryota > Metazoa > Chordata > Lepidosauria > Squamata > Iguanidae > Ctenosaura > Ctenosaura bakeri. Next base: position 727,965 of record CAOLHI010000050.1, on the reverse strand, counting down.
AAATGTCATGCAAAAAAGGGCCAGTGCAGGAGAAGTGGAAGGATTCACAAAAACAACTTCTCTGCTTCTTCTTGAATTTTGGTGTGCCTATTCTGAGTTACTGTTCTTTCTCTCTATCCTTGCATCTATTTGCGGAAGTTTTGATACCATATTTTTAAACCCTGACAGGTTTATCACATGATTCTAGTTAATTATGGATCTCAGTAAATGTTTGGACTTCACATTTTAAATAGCTGATCAAATACATGATAAATATGTTGTAACAACTGCTTAAAAAAATTAGTTACAGTTATAACACAGTCTCTAAATACTTTATCAAGAATAACTAAAATTGCTAGCATTAGTCACTTGTCAAAAAAATAGAAGCTGCAAGGTGTAGTAGAAAACGAGCTGTCTTCCTTGTCATCTTGTTATCAACTCAACACCCACAACAGTTGTTGTAGCAATACTAGGCAAAGCATGAGCTAGCACAGAACTATGTGACATCCCTCCTCTACAATTAGCGAGGCCACATCCCATAATAATAGAAGTATCTAAAAGTTACAGTTAGACCACGAAAAGGGTGACGTTATGCATTTGTTGTTCATTACTGTTTGCTATAAGATTGGCTTTGAGATGTGGTGACACTATCAATGCAACCCTCCAAAGAGCCCTGTTCATGTACAGCCCTGTTCAGGTCTTGCAAATTCAGGGCCATGTTGTTACTTATTGAATCAATTAATCTGTAATTTGGCCTTCTTCTTTTGCTAGTGTTGTGTTTTATCCAGAATTGTCATCTTCTTCCATTGAGAAACGTCATCTCAAAATGTGTCCAAAATAGGATATCCTCAGTTTGACCATTTTGACTTTGAGGGAGAGTTCATGCTTGATGTGCTGTAAGACCCACTCATTTGTCTTTTTAGCAACTGACTGTATCTGTAGAAGTCTCCTCCAGCACACATCTCAGATGGATGGATGGTTAGATGGAAAATATTTCCTAATCATAGCAATATTGGGAAGAATAATGTCCAAGAATGTGTACTGTGTGAAGAAGGCACAATCATGAGTTGAGGTGAAGTGATCACCTCAGGTGGAAGGTATCATCAAAGGGCAGCAAGTTGTTCCCTCTTGAATGTGTTATTTTATTGCCAGCAATGGTGGGACATGTTTGTGGAACTTTGTGTCCCAGATACCAACATGGCTGCTTAGCCTGCTTTGTACTTTCACTATGTATATGTGTTGGGGGGAGGAATCTGTTTCAAGTAGCAAGGTGTGGTCCTTGTATTATATCCTCCAGTCTCATAACAATCAGACACTCATGAGACTTTGAACTGAGCATACTGATATGGGATACATTTAAAAAACATAAAATATCACTTTTTGTATTCTTTCTTTCTCCCTACCTAAGTCTTGACATAATTCAAAAATAGATAGGTGCACTAAAGCCAATGTTTGTAATCCTAGAACATGGACTGTTCAAACCCTCAGTTAAAAATCCAGGTCACAATATCCGGGTTTCCACCAGCTGGACTTTATACATGCTTTAGTAGTGCTCTGGTCTGAAATCAAAGCATGCCTAATGGGCAGGGGGTTTAGACACAGGCATGGTCTTGCTCTTTGACATGTGTGTGGGCCAAATAAGGAAGACATACTATCTGACCTTACCTGGTCCATTTCTGCTCTGCCTAAGGTCCAAACTACATGTGGTAATTCATTAGATTCACATCTAATAGGGAGATATTTAAAAATGCAAATTTCAGCCTGAGGGATAATGGTTCAAAACAGACATTGAGAAGGGATCAAATCTTTGCTGCGTTTCTTAGGAAAATCTCTTCTGTGATGATGTTATTTGACTTTTTTTTCTTTTGTGGGGGGAACCCAGTTCATGTCAGAGGAGGAATTTTCCTCAGAACCATAGCATGGAAAGAGAAGGATGAATTCCTTTTCCATGCATGTTCTGATCCCATTAATTATCGGACCCCCACTGCTGATTCAGATTTCATTGTGGGAAACCTGCACCTTAAATGCAAAGGCACAACATAAATGTCTTGTTTGGCTCTTAGAAAACTTCTGACTGCTGCAAAGTGAATGGAACTAATAGGGAGTGAAAATATATCTGTTTTAATGAATTGTAAGCCATCATAGTGTATACCACCAAAGTGCCAGCAACACCAGTTGATTTTTGTAATACAGAATCCCTGTGTAGATGCATTGCCTCAACCAACAACAACATACCAGGGGGAAACCCCAGAAACTATAGAGGTCAGTGGAAAGAGATACTGAATGAATAATAACGGCATAATAAAAGGGTTTTACTGACATTAATTAGAAGATACACACAACAGGGACTGAGATTTACACAATACTAATACCAGCATATGGAAGATCAATACTGAGCAAAAATTGTTCCCAACCTAGCTGCCCACCACCAGATGATTAGTCATTTCTGGAAGCATCAGGACATCTATGCTTTAGAGGAAGGGGTTGTTGATTAATCAGATGCAATGGGAGGTGCTGCACATTATTGGTCCTGCCAAGCACAGTCATCTTCTGCAGTGTGCCTGTCCATAGACTATTTATTGCTAGTTAGAAATTCAACTAAAAAGGCAGTGTGTTTTTTCTGAGACTTGTAGGAAGCCACCCCCTCCGCTCTACACACACAAAACAGTAGTTTTGCAGAGCTTCTGTGTTACTCTTTAGGGTAAGGCTAATGAGCAGTGACTTTTATTGGAATAGTATGCCTTGGTACCCACAGGGGTTGGCATCTTCATCAGACAATTAGATCTCTCCCTCTGTGCAAGCGTTTTATAATAAATAATAAGGCATCTTAATACGGTTTTGAAGCTGGGCAGTGGAGTCATTATTGGTATGCAGTTCAATTACATTTGCTTATAAAGATGTCTGCAGAAAATTTGCTAGTTATGGATGCCCACATTTATTAAAGTCAATATATAGATTTTGCGCAGAAATATGGATTTGTCTTTGAGTTCAAAGCATCCCAGTTTGCATGAGCCCATTTATTTGGCTCCTGTTGACTTACTGTACCATGTACTATACCCTAGTGCCTTACCTGTACCATGTAGCTCAACTCAAAAGAGGCATAGACAATGTCATTAAAAATGAAAAAGTGAAGGCTGATTATACACAGTGGTGCCTGACCTGTTCACAAGTATAAGTGTGTATATTCAAATTATGGCGACATAAATGCAAACTTAAAGAAAGCATATGTATTATTTCCACTTAAGGGGTAATAGGCCCACTTCTGTATAATCCATAAGGAAAGTCATCATTTTTTGTTGCCCTACTGTATCTTTTGCCAAGCCATCCCACCTTACTTGTTCTTGATGGCATTAAACAACCATGGCAGACATGTTTACAATCAGTGTTGCCATCTAGATGGTTTGGGGATCATTGGATTTTTTTTTTAAAAAAATCATCTGCTACACTGTACCTGCATCCAAGAAGGCACATCTGGAAAGAATCAACATGGTTTGGCTGGTGTTACTGTCTCATATTTATTTTGGTAAGAATTCCCTGATTGTGCAAGTTTTGACCATACAATGGCCAGGAGAAGAAGCAGGAATAAAAAAAAGATAAACAATGCCATCAGCCAAATGTTCTGAGTGCCCAATGAAGCTAGGGTCTGGCTGGTTTGCCAGAAATAAATTTGCCATCAGTCTAAAAGCCAGAATGAACAGATGTCTTACAATGTGCCTTATAAATAAGCAGGACCTGGGCTTCCAAAATTCAAGGTACTCTAACCTAAAGTGATGAAAACTTCACTGAGACTTGCTAGCAAAGAAGAGCTGTAAGACAAAACCACTCAGACTACTCAGAAAAACTCACATTTTGACTTGACCTGGTCACATTTGTAAGATACTAGCCACTGATAGAAATTGATCCTCTGCATTTGTCTAATACATCTATGTTAGTTCCTATTGCAATACAACATACTGTCTTAATAGATTCTATGCATTTTTATTTTTCTCGCCCTAAAATAAAAAGCAATGAGCTCCTCCATTCTACATGATCATTCTACATGATTGCTTCTTCAGCTGTTCAATATATATGGGATAATAATGTTTCTTCAGCTGTTCAATATATATGAGATAATATGACAAGAAATACAGCATAATGTATGCCAAATATAGGCCCATTACCTACATATCCTAAAGGGACCAGATACCATCTGTTCTTGGAAACTAAGCAGGGTCAGCCCTGGTTAGTTCGTGGATGAGAGACCACCAATGAATACCGGGTGCTGTAGGCAATATTTTAGAGGAGGGAACTGGCACAGCCTCCTCTAAGCATTTCTTGCTTAAGAAAACCCTATGAAATTCATGGAGTCAGCATAAATCAACAGGTAACTTGAAGGTACATAAATGCATATATGCCTTCAAGTCACTTGTCAATTTACAGTGACCCCATGAATTTTATAGGGTTTTCTTAGGCAAGGAGTACTTGGAGATGGGTTTGCCAGTTCCTTCCTCTGAAATGTAGCCTACAACAACACACATATTATAGTAATATGGTTTGTTGTATTGCTGTGTGCTTTCAAGTCATTTCTGACTGATGGTGACTCTAAGGTGACCCCATCAAAGGTTTTCCGTCACAAGATTTGGTCATTATCTTCACCTGAGGCTGAGAAAATGTGACTTCCCGAAGGTCACCAGTTGGTTTTCTATGGGTGAATGGGGATTTGAACACCAATCTTCTAGAGTCCTAGTCCAACATTCAACTATGCTATAGCCTACATTATGGTATTTGTTAGTTTCTTTTCAACTTTCCCTATAGTTTATTGAATAATAAATTTATTCAATAATACATTGCGATTATTAACACTGAATTTGCTCTTTAGATAGCCATGGCAAGTTCAAGATCAAACGGACAAGTGTATGTAAAGGTTCAATCCCACACTAGAATCTCTACAAATTGGAGTATTTCTGATGAGGAAAACAACCGTAGCAATTACATTTCCTGCGTGATGACTGGCTTTTGTGATTACTAGAAAGTGCAGCAAAAAGCCACATTGAAATTTCCCCATATTGCTGGAGCTAATGTTAGAAACAAACATTAAACATCCTGGGGAATGTTGTTTCAGGGTGCTTTATTTAATAACCACTTAGGCAATAACATCCAGGCAGTTTTGTTGTCAAGGGTTTCTGGAATGTTTTATGAGTTCTGACTATATATCATTTTAAGATTTAGACAGGACAGTGCAGTCTCTTTCATATGGCTGCTGTTGTTAAGACACCACTCCTTTAGACTATGCATGTGGAACATGCCGTATTTGCATTTGGTTCTCAAAAGGAGAAAAATCAGCATTAGATGGTGGGGAATAAAATGCTCATGATTCAAATGTGCCATATGATGTTCTGGATTGCAGATGCTGCCGCTCGCCAGTGTTCTATAGTCCACAAAAGAGCACAAACAAGTTGCAGACTGACCTCAACATACTTCATGTGCTCTAAGATCAGTCTGCATTTGAACGTCCCCTTCTGCTACCTGCACACTCTGAAAAGCAAAAGCGCCATATGGGATGGGTGAGGTGGAGTGTTTGTGCATAGTTACCATTCAAGAGAAACCACTTGCTTAGTATCCATGAGTTTAGCACGATGCCTCTATATGCAGGCTTTCACAAGCAAGCTGCTTGATTTACAGGGTTTTGTTTTCTGGAGGAAAAGGGCCCTTTGTCATTTTGGTCATGCTAAACTTCAGTTTGTTTGAGCATTATTATGGATGCTAAAGATAAAGGTTAGAAAATTATCAGCAGGTGAAGTGGAAGTTTGTTTCTGAGCTGAGACTTATGTTTTAATCTGTCTTCTGGGGGTCGTGATAGGGAAACAATGAGTCAATATTTTGAAAATATTCCTCTTTTTCCTCTCCCTGATCTTCTGAAGCTAAACATTGATTTCCCCATCTAAACTTATGATTAGGGGTGCACACTTAGACTGAATGAATGATTTGCACAAAGCCAGCACAAATAAGAAGTATCTGGAAATATGGTACCTAATGACAGACGGGGTTCATGAGAATAGCTATTGCTACAGCTGCAAGAAATCACAACAGTGGAATAGAGAAAGGCACAGCTTTATTACTGGATCTTGCAAGCTAAATTGAGACAGTGTAAAAGAACATGTTGTCACATCAGCATGTAAACTGCCATGAGCTAGCAAGATGACATCACAGATACACACACAAAAAGTCATGTCAGCTGGCCTTTTCTAGTTTAGATTAATCATGTAGCACCTAGAGGCTAAAATAAGCAGGTAAATCCATTCTGTAGAAATGTGTTCCTGCAAGTGTTAGGTCAAAATGTTTTTTATTTCATTTCTACTTGTCTCAGTTCCATTACAGAAAGTTTGGACTTCAGTGCTCTGTTAATTGTCTGCACTGGAATGCTAGGACTGGGATTTTGGCTCAAATTTTGAAAAACAGCAATATTTAAACAAACATTTAATCCAGTCTGGGGAACCACTGATTCAGATGGTTGGCCCCAGTTAGCATGACCAATGGTAAAATATTTGGGAATTGTGGTTCAAAACATCTGCAGGACCAAAGGTTGCCCACTCCTTATTTGAGCTCCGAAGCTCTACAATTCAGTGCCTTTGGAGAAGATTTGGGACACATGTCAGAGAAACAGAGGCAGCTTATATTTTCTTGTTCAAGCATTCCTAAACTGAGGCACTTCCTCCTCCCCTTCCTCCTTTGCTCCTGTCCCATTCCTGTGCTGTGTTTATGTAGCTTGCAAACCAGTAGGCAGAGCCCTATCTTTTTCTCTTATTGTTGTACAGCACCTGGGAGCTTCATAGTCTCCAACATTTCACAGATGAAAATGGTAACACATGTGGTCAAGAAACATCAGAGTGTGGTCAAGATGAGGAAGAGCACATAAGCTACAACAGGCTGTAACAGTTTGCTTTTGCCTGGGCCTCCTGGGAAATGCAAGTTTTCATCCCATCTTTTCTTCTTCCCACTGCTGAGTTGAGAGAAAACTACTTTTGCACTTTGAATTTAGTCTGAAGCAACTGGAATAATCTGAGGACAAAGGGAGGAAATGGAAAGAGGGGAGAGAAACTGGTCCATTTTAAAAGCAGCTGAAAAGTCAGATGACAGGGGATTATTTGGGACTATCCTCACCAAATCATTACAGTTGAACAGTATGGTATCCGGTGGTCTTCTCAAGGAACACATATTCTCATTGTTATTGCATGCACCACTAGGCAAAACAAGAGAAAAGGAACAACTTTTTAGACATTGTCTTACATTGAGAAATGTCCATTGTCCTCTTGAATCAGTGTGTATCAAACTCCTTCTATTCATTTGTGCCAGCCTTCTGCACTGCATAAGTGGAGCTGTGAATCTGTGGGCCACTGAACACTATGAATTTTCCTAATATATCAAAATTACAGTAACACCTGTGCTAAGTACCTTTGTGCGGATCTACATTGAGGACTCACGGGGTGTTCAGTTGCCCTCATTTCAGTATTGTCAACAAGCCACAGGTGTGCACCACATGAATAGATGAAAATGAGATTTGGCAGAATGTAGTGACAGTTCTGGGTTTGTAATGCATTTGTCTTAAGACAGAGAAATGCATCTATTAACCATGTTGATGTTTAGTAGACTTTTTATGTATGTATTATAGTTGATCAGCATTTTGATTTACTGAGGCTAGCTTGTAGCAAGCATGTATGATAACAGATAGGTTGTGTCAGCTCTTCCTCCCCTTAGGAGTAGTTACATAAATGTATTATACTACCTGTCGCCTACTGATCAGTTTCTATTCTTCCCACTGTTTGCTGTCGCAATATCACATACCCGCACCCCAATTTTAAATTTTAATCTTGTATTCTCCTTTCAAAAAAAAAAAAACCAGTAGGCAAGTGACTATCCTATAACTTGTTTTTCCTAAGTCAGAAGAGGTAGAGAAAGTAGAAGTAAAGTCACAATCCTAAGGTCACTCTGCTCACCTGAGAGAAATCATAATATTGCATCTTTCTTCTAAGCCCACTGAAGGACTGAAGGAGGACTGAAAGTGTGGACTTGTGGATCCAGGACTGGCTTGGGGCAACTGGCAGCCTGAGGTAAAAGACAAGATGGAGTCTATGCCCATTCTGTGTACAAAATATGTTCCAGTCATCCCAGTAACTGGAAGCACTCCCCATTGTACCTGAGAGCACCAGGCAAGCTATGTAGCCTAGGAGGCACTAGGCAAGCTATGTAGCAAAGTTCTGTGCTTTTGTGATTTATTATTATTCTCTCTTACCATTTATATGATTCCTGAGGCACTTGCCTCACTCTGCCTAATAGCAGGACAGACCCTGTTCAGATTTTGCCAATATTGCAGTAGAAGCATAGTATTAACCATAAAAAGGTGGTTGCAATACAAGAGCAGACCATAAAAGGGCATAGTAGACAATTTATTCAAACCAACAAAGCAAAATGACAAGAAATGACAACTTGGCACTAAAATACAGTGCCTTTCAAACAACAGGTGGTTTATTTTGGGCCCTTCTGCCCTACACTATGCCCATTTCCACACTACACTCTTATAGGGTGATTATTCCACTTTCAACATCCTATGAAATCCTGGGGTTTGCAGTTTCAGGAGGGGCTGGCCAGCCCCTTCCGAAACTGCAAACCCCAGGATTCCATAGGATGTTGAAAGTGGAATAATCACCCTATAAGAATGTAATGCGGAAATATATGCTAGTGCTATTATTCCACTTTCAATACCCTATGGAATCCTGGGGTTTGCAGTTTAGGGAGGGGCATTTAGAATTCTCAGCCAGAGAGTTCTTTGGTCTCAATAAACTACAAACCCCAGAATTCCACAGGATGTTGAAAGTGGAATAGTAGCACTGTAACAATGTAGTGTGGAAAGGCTGTTTGATAACAAAGGCCCCTTCTCATGTCATCCTTTTCTTACTCCGGGACTCCTGCCACCGACCTTTAATCCTCTCTGGAACCCACTTTGGTTATCATAAAGAAATAAGGTGATTCTAGAAAGAGGCATGCATGTATGTCTTCCATTTTCTGGTGTGTTATCCTGTTTACTGGGGGTCCCAGGAGGAACACCTAAATGCGCTCACAATTAACTAAGTTTGGGGAAATTAGCTAGAGCACAAGTTAGCAATGCGAGAGGCAGGGCAACGCAGCAGAATCTTTTACCCAATGTCTATGGGGTCAGGCCAAGTCAAGAAGCAAACCAAGAATAATGGAGATTTTATTAAATACAGACGCACAGTGTATGCAACACACACAATCACACAAGTAACTAAGGAAAATAAAGGTTGGTGTGGTATAGAGGGATTTTTCAGAGGGATTGTTGAATTGGGTGATACAAAACCTGTCCTGAAACCTGGAAGAATAGAGAGCCATGCTGGGTGTTACCCTGTTCTCTGGGGGTCCTGGGAGGGGTGCCCAAATAACCAGACAACAACAATGACTTGGGGAAAATTAGCTGGAGCACTCGCTAAAGCTAGCGAGAGGCAGGGTAACTTAACAGGATCTTGCAACCCAGTGTCTATGGGGTCAGGTCAGTCAAGCAGTCAGATGGTTTAAAGTAGCAAAAACGATGTTTTATTAAACACAGACAACATTAAAGACAACACAGACATACAGCTAACTGGAGAACTGGAAATAGGGATTTTCGGAGGGAAATGGGGGATATGACACCTGTCTCTTAGTCCTGGAGAGATATGAAGATAGAGTTCATTGGGGTGCAGGGAAGAAGCTCAGCGCGGTTTGCTGAGGGGAGCTCGCCAGACAAAGTGACAGCAAGGCGGGATGAAAGTCTGGAGCAATCTGAGGAAGGTCTCGGAACTGGGGGCTTTTATAGGGTGAATTGTGACTGCAGGCCATACCTTACTCGGTGAGAACAATGTGATTTAGGAGCGGGACAAAGCTTTGGAAAGGTCAGAGTTTTGCATGATTGGCTTAGCGCCGATTTAACAATAGTGTAGCTGGTATGCAAATGTGGAGCGCTTAGTACAGCTTTGTAATGCTGCCTGCTCGGGGCAGGGCGCCTTTGTTAGTATCGCACATAAACAAAAGGGTGTTTGCCGGAGAGGTCCCTGAAGTGACGAACCGGCTCTGTCTGGCCTGCCTAGGTGGAGAATGAAATGTCCAGCAGTTATCAGCCGCGCATGTTTATGTGCTCGTCTGGAGGCCTCGCAAACACGTGGAGCGGGGTGGCAAAGGAAAGCTGAATGGTTTGATATCAAAGTGATATCAGGTGCTATCTCCGGGTGGGCCTGGACCGCAGTAACATGGGGTTCGAGGTGGCTCAGCACATGGAGCTGAGGGGAAGCTTGCCAAGCAAAGCGGCAGAAAGGCAGTCTGGAACTTGGGAGCGATCTGAGGAAGGTCTCAGAATCGGGGTTTTTTATGGGGAGAAATGTAACTGCAGGCTATTCTGTACTTGGGGAAAACAATGAGTTTCGGTGCGGGACAAAGCTTTGGAAAGGTCAAAATTTAACAAAATTGAGTTAGGTCTGAATTAACAAAGAGGTAGCCAGTATGCAAATGCTCAGTGCTTGGCAGTTGAGTATTCAGCTTGCCAAGTTGCCTGCTCAGGGCAGGGAGTCCATTGTAAACAGTGTGCATACGTAATAAGGGTGTTTGCAGAGAGGTCTCCTAAAGCAGTGATCTGGCTATTTCTGGCCTGCTTGGGTGGAGAATGGAATGTCCAGTGATTAGTGGCCAAGCCTAGTTCTGTGCTTGTCTGGGGGCCTCACAAACACGTGGAGAGGGGTGGTGGAAGAGAGCCAAATTATTGATATCAAAATGATACCTTTATGCTATTTCCAAGAAGGCCTAACCTGCAGTAACAGGTGGTGCATGGCTAGGACTGAATAAACCCCCAATAGTTTAGGCTCGAGTATGGGCTGGACACTAAACAGAAAAAGGTTTATTTGGAAGATGTCTCTTAAAACATAGCACTAGTTTGAGTTGCTTTAGTCAGTTTACTCTGTTATAACTGTATCCTTACTAATCTTTCCCTGAATGGTAACACTTTTTCCTTGCTACCCTACTTCTCCTAGCTGACCTGAACTCTAGCTCACTAGTCAATAGACTTACTGATTTTCTCCACTGCCTCCTTCTCCTTCACAAAATTCCAAAGTTGTGATAAGCTGAATCCAGGAGTGGGTGAACATTAGCTCTGCTCATCACAATTTGATACCTGTGTATTCCACTATTCCCACAGTGAATTCAAATTGATGCACTTGACTCTCCTCCTCCTTACTTTATCTTCACAGCAACCCTGTGAGGTAGGTCAGATTGAAGGAGAATAACAGGCTGAAGGCCACTCTGAGTTTCATCACTCCCTGGACACTGACTGGGATTTCTCAAGCCCATCCAACATTCTAACTGTTATACTACACCAGGGGCTGCTGATCATTTCCAGGAGAAATACATATGTTACGGAGATATAGTTCTATCAAGTATAGGATATTTCTTTTCGGTTTAGTCTTCTGCTTATTTTAATCTGTATTTTATTAGTGGTCCTCTGATGTAGACCAGAATATGTAGGGCTTATTGAGCTGCTTTTTCAGATAGTTTAAAAGATCAAGTAAATCTTTTTTCAGACTGTCCTGCTGATTGCAATTTGAGAGTTTCTCTTTTCCTGGAATACTGAGGGAGAAAGAAAAAGTATAATGAAAGGAATAAATTCAGCGTGCGAAAACATGCAAAATATGGGTATCTCATAGACATCAAACCCCTCTTGGACGTTTATTCATCGTAAATTCTGGGTCTGTCTACTGCAATGCATCGTACATACAGCTGCATTTGAAAACTACTCATAAACTTCATTGGTCAAGATACAGTTGCTAGATAGTAATTCAGAAAAAGGCAAATAGAACATATTGTACCTACGCTTAAATATCTATCTTCACTTATCTATTTACAAATGGTTTTTTGTTTTTTTTTTGGTTCTAATTTTTTGGAACTTTCATGACCACAACATTCTGGCATGAAGCTTTGGTTTACAAGCCTAGTTTTTAATTTAATTAATTAATTCAACTTCCTTTAATTATACTTGTCTGAAAATTAAATCCATTATTTTGGATTTTGTGTGTAGAAATGTTTCTAACACAATGGTAAATTAATGCAGTAATACATACACACTCCTGTTATATCATGAAGTAGATCATGCAACCCTAAACACAGCAATCTCATCTGTTTCAGGAGGGGGTGGGGTGGGTCTTTTTAATATTGTATGGGAGACCACCTGGGAATACTAGGTACTCCAGGTAGGACTGGAGAAGAATCCTGTGGAAACCTGGACAGTTGTTCTAGTCAGAGTTCATGATAATGAACTAGATAGACCCATGTTCTCACTCTGCATAAGGCATTTCCAGTACTCCATTTCTTGAATTCCAGATTTTGCTTTTTGTGTGTTTTACAGTAGGGTAGGAGATGTTCGCCCCTCCAGAATTTGCTGCACTGTAACTTCCATCACTTCTAGCTAGCAGAGCCAACTGCTGAGGAATGACTTGAATTTATTTATTTATTAATTTGTTAGTTGGATTTTAATGCCATATTCATCTGTGAGATAGGACTCAAGATGGTGTTGCAGCCCAACATCATCTAGGGGCTTACATGTTCACTGTCCCAGTTTTACATGTTTACCTCCTGAATTATTTTCCCCCCAGAAAACCATGTTCTGTAGGCATAATGGCTTTAAACACTGTTTGTCTATAACTGCAATGCTTTCCCCAAGGATGATTTTGGTCAGTCGCATAGCAATGGAGAGGGCAATGGGGTTGGTTCATCCCCGGCAACAATGTTTTTGAGGCATCCCAGCTCGTAGCCATGCCCTTTTGCACCACGGTTATGCCCCTGTGCGTTGTGGCCATGTCCCACACAGCACGGCCATGCCTCCATGCCCTGCGGCCATGCCTTGTGCACTGTGGCCACGCCCCCACACACTGTGGCCATGCCCCCTCCTGCCCCCCCTCCACACACTCCAAGTTCTGCCACTGGCTCTGCTGTGAGGCAGAATGAGGCAGTTTAGACATCAGCTGCTACATGGCATGGAAGGAACAAGTGGTAACAGGTCAAATTCTCCTTGCTCTGTTCCAGAAAGCCTCCCCTTCTCTTCCTAAATTAGCCTGCTCCCCTCAGCTGTGGTGGAGGACATTGTCACACAACCAGAATTGAAGTCTTGTTCAGCTGTCATTCTAGCCAGCCCTGTAGATAGAATGGGGCTTCAGTGAGGGTTGCCATCTTGTGCCCTGCTTCAGGTATTAAAAAGTGCAATTGGTCTTGAATATGCCAAACATTTGTATGAGGGTAAATGCCTGCACTGGGCACTTAAAAATATGAAGCTGATGGTATAGTTTTCTATTGCATCTTAAGTATTAACTAGTGCATCCATGAGACTACCCTATGGTCTTAGGCAATTAAAATCAATTAAAATAAGTTGTTGTTGTTTTAGTCTTCCTGTTGTTTCCTTATGAATGCAGGAATTTGGATTTGGATAATTTGCCTGTTGACATTTACTTCTTGCCGTGACAATATGTGCCCTGTAAACAACATACTGCAAGTTAGGAAAACCAAGATGTTGTGAATAAACAAATGCCCCACTGAGCCTTCAAGCTTTAATAATTAACTGTATCAAAGAGACTACTAATTATGAAGAATCTTTTGGTAACCATGAAACAATTATTACTTGCTATCTGTGCCCTCAAAATCAGCCAAAGAAGATATTTGAAAAGGAGTATTCTTTATCAGCTTTTGTTTCAGGCATTCAAGTACCAGTTGAAGGAGTTGCATACACACTGGAAATGTATCCCCATTTTTAAAACCTGCCTTAGCATCTGAACAGGAAAAACCAGGCATAATTTATTGTGTGCCATATGTTGGTAATGAGTAGAGCTAAGGGTGGAGTACAGGTATGAGAGGAGTGGCAAAACAAACCAGGCATTGCCCCCCAATAAGAATCCTTCCCCCCACTAAGAAATTTTACTTAAGTCCACAAATGAGTAACACATTGAAATCTGTTCATACCCAGAATGTTTATATTTGCTGTGTTCACATTCCCTAAGGCCTTTTCCTCCCTATACTGCTATAATTCCACTTTCAACATCCTATGGAATCCTGGGGGTTGCAGTTTAGGGAGAGGCGTTTAGAATTTTCAGCCAGAGAGCTCCTCAACCTCAGTAAGCTGCAAACCCCAGAATTCCATAGGATGTTGAAAGTGGAATAATAGCGCTATAACAGTGTAGTGTGGAAATGGCCTTAGTATATTTGCCTGCCACTTTGGATGCTGAAACTTGTATTTCTACATGCTAAACTTGTGTTTTATGTTACTGCAATGTTAGAAGTCTTAGGGGTGCTGAAGGAAAATTTTGTTTGCATGACAGAACTCTTATTTGGAGGTCAATGCCCTCATTTTTGCCCCATGCATAGCTATGTCCCCAGCCCAAAGTCCAGCATATTGCAAGAGAGATGGCTATCACCCAAAGTATGAACTTCTCACTTGCAAAGGAGGCTGATGGCAGGGTGAGGGATGGGTGAATTTAGGTTGGAATCAGTGACAGGTGATAGAATCCATGTCAGTGGGGTGTCAAATCCACTGCAGGTTTTAGCTTGAATTTTAAAGGAGTTATCCCAGGAGCAAAATCCTATCCACCATATACATGAGATTTAGCACCTTGGAAAGCTTCTTTAAAAATCAGACTTATGCTTGTCATCATTCAATGTAGCAGCAAATATAGCTTGTTCATATAAGGATTGAACAGCACAGGTAGGATTTTTACATCATTTGGCTAAGGTTTGCCATGTTGATTCATTAAATGAAACAGACAAATGGGTGATAGCTATCTCCTTTTCCTTTTTATTGTGATGCAGTATACAAATAGTTTTGAAACCAAAGATCTTAACTGAAAGGGTTTTTTAGCTTCTGTAGGGTCTTCTCTGGCTAAAATGCTGCAGAATAAGAAAGTGACCCAGACAGTTCTTATGTAGAAAGAATCTCTTGTACTTTAGGTTTCAGCCCATGTAAACTCAGCTCAGAGTAATGGATCATTTATGGGACCCAGTAAAGATGAGTCGCTGTATGAAGAAATATGCGCAACAGGACAATATGGTATGATTTAGAGGTGAGGGAAATCCACTCACATTTCCTCTTTGTGCTTCCTCAAGGCCCCAGAATCTCCTCTCAGAATTTTCAGGTAAAGTAATGCTTGAAAATGACCCAAACACTGCAAAATAACCAAACATGGCGGTTTCCACATTGTGCACACTCTATATCCTCTAATCCACCACAAAGCCATTCCAAAAATCAGCTAAAATAGTTGAAAACCACTTGAAGTACAAAGTATAAATAGGCATTTTAGGTTCTCATTTTCAATTTTATTTTGAAAATGGGGTGGCACAGTCAACAAGGAAGATATAGAATAACAAATTGTCTTGGGCTAGGATTGTCCATTTCTTGTGTAATAGAAGACTGATGAAAATGCTACAGTGATCATTTTGTGTCAGGACTACATGCCAAATTGAATGGCAGTCTACTGAAATTGTTAGTTCTGTTTTTTTTAAAAACCCATTTGAACACAAATCCTCTAATGATTCTTTGATTCATAGGCAATCAAAAGCATATGAAATATTTTCTTTTCATGATAACCGAACATAGTTAAGCTTAACTTTATATATCAAATTTGGATGGGTGCAGAAAACTCTATGCAATTTTAAAAAAAATCCTCACTGAGACTGGTAGCTGAGACATGACACATTTGCCAATTTTGTAGCAGCATCATTTTCACAAAGTATGGCCTGGGTAAAAGACAGAAATCTATCAAACATTGCACAGATTAACTTATCACCTAGTTAAATGGGCTGTCAGTCTAGGATGACTGTGCTTGGCAGGGTGAATTCAAATGCATGTAAATTTCCCTGGTGGCTGACTAGCAAGTATGGTGGAACTGTCAAATGTTGACATCTGAAAATGCATTAACATTGTTTAAAATATATTTGAAGGGGGTAGCTTGTATTTTGATAACATCTTCACAGGCAGATGATTTGTCTGGGATCTGAAATAATGACCACATCATTTATTCAGAAGGATTTTTTTTAAAAAAAAATAGCAACTTGTCGGATATGTTTTGTGTTTGAGTGGAAGCCTCAAAATAATTAACAATTACCACATAAACTCATCAGATTCCCAAGTGCCATCATTGTATAGAGTCAGTCTTCCGATAGCCTTGCTTGTCAGTTTCACTTGATCTTACAAAAAAGTGATTAGAAACTTCAGAAGAGCCAATTACACACTCCATTGTGTTATGAACCTGTACTCCTCATCCACCCCCACCCCTGAAAGCACATGCTTTCTAGTCCACCACCTATCTAGTACGTGTATGTGTGTTTTGGAAAACAGATTTCCCAATTTAATTATACTTTCTTCCCATTTTACTTTCCTTTGCTGTGTCTTTTCCTTTTGTTTGGAAATTAATATGACTTCTGTTGCATGTCTTCTTTCTTTCTTTTTAAAAACCTCCTCTCTTTTCATCCCTTGGAAGGAAGGCAGTCTGTTCTGCTCAGATGTTTTATTGCTCCCAGTTATATACCTGTTACTTTGTTCTGAGTGGTCTTTAGGTTAAGCCAGAGATAAATTGTATGTTCGTGAGAGGCCATGTGATGATAACAAGTGTCAACAAAGGTGGAAAATACAAAGATGGTCTGCAGCACATGACTCAGGCTTCTCTCTTGGTTCTGCAGGCTTCTGAGGTTAAAGGGTAAAACCTAGCATGGTCTAAAAACAGCTGATCTCACAGTTCAGCAATCAACCATGAGGTCTGAGACATGAAAAGAATTACTTATGCTGTCAGGTTCCATTATTTACATGATCTTTCTACGGTTGAGCCTGCAATGTAGATGTGCAATTCAGCTAGAAAAATGGCATATTTACACAGATGGGTACTGGCATGTGACCAGGATATAGACAAAATGCATAGTAGGGAGATAGAAATCAAACAGAGGCAGTGATATACAAGCACCATTTTAAAGTAGGGTAAGGCTGAAGCTATTATATTCATGAAAGTACATGCATTCAAATTTTGATTGATTTCAGGAAACAGGTCAGTATAATCAGATGAAAGGTTTGGGGCATACAGTGGTAGGATAGTGAACACTCATATAGAAATACACCTACAGAGATCTTTGCAAAGAGGATTACAAATGTCATTTGTGATGTGGGGGCAATTCTTTATATTCACCAATAAACCCAGTATTCGTGGTTAATGAAGTGTCAAATGGTACATAATGGCTAATAAAATATAGGTCC
Source organism: Ctenosaura bakeri (assembly GCA_948474755.1). NCBI lineage: Eukaryota > Metazoa > Chordata > Lepidosauria > Squamata > Iguanidae > Ctenosaura > Ctenosaura bakeri. The sequence goes on along the minus strand of CAOLHI010000050.1, from coordinate 710,693 downwards.
TTATTAGGCCCTTATTAGTAAACAGCATGGTACTGGTGTCTCTACCCTTTCATGTGTCATAGGGTCTGGTAGGTGGAAGGTTCTATAATTTTTATTCTTTTTCTTAAAATCAAGCATCTCTCTCATTTGCAGAATCATCCCAATACATCAGAGATTCAGTAGAGACTGGGCACTAGTTGTATGTGCTCTTGGTGATGGTCCTTCCATCAGCTTGTCCTCTCAGAATGTAATTCAAACACAAACAGATGTTCAGTATGCAAATAGAGGAGAGCTATAGATTTGTAACACACTCATGCCAAATAACTCATGTCTTCTTTGAATGGATTGATAAGATCATATGTTTTCAAAGGACAGATGACAGGAGACTGTACTATATCAGTGTACAGGCTTCTAATGTAGAACTTCTGAAGCTATGTCTGCCATAATGTGAATGCTTCCCTGGGTTCTATCTTGTTTTCTTCCATGTCTCAATTTTCCACTGAAGATGTAATGTCAAAAGAGCCCTGGTGGCACAGTGGTTAAATGCTGGTACAGCAGCCACAACTTTGTGAGTTTGATCCTACTGGACTCCAGGTTGACTCAGCCTTCCATCCTTCTGCAGGTCAGTAAAATGAGTACTCAGCTTGTTGGGGGCAATTAGCTAATACATTATAAACTGCTTAGGGAGTGCTTTGCACTGATAAGCAGTATAGAAATGTAACTGTTATTGCTATAAAATATTCACTGTGACTCAAATATACCACTCAAAATTAGTACAAATATTGGGCTGTACCAACAATCCAATCAAAACTATTGCCTTTGTGATATGGTAACTTCCAGGCCAAATTCTGTACCTTAACTTTACAAGCAGGTCTTAAATAGCCATTATAGGTAGAATCTCTTGGATGTTCTCGGTTAATGTTTCCAGTCCTTTCCAAGAGATTCATAGAAGTTAGCTATTTATGACTTGTACAGATGAATGTCTGCCAAAGCACCACATAAGTGAAACAATGCAGCAGAAAAAATAGGAAGAACAGCAAAATAGCAAAATAGGAAGAAGAAGAAGAAGAGGAGGAGGAGGGGGGAGAGGAGCAGCAGCAAGAACAACCACAACAAACCAGCCATATCTCCCAAACCTCAAATTTCTATCTTGAAAAGAAAATCCTTGAAAGTTTCTGAGAAAGCCTCAAAAGTACAGAGGGCTTTAGCATAGAACAGAATTCCATTCTGTACTCAAAATATCCGAAAGGCGGAAGCCAATGAATGAACAGAGAGATGGGCCCTTTCCGCAGAACATCGCTGTTGCGTTTTTGCCACAGGATGGCAGTGGTTGGCAGGTCACGCTTCCGCATGATGTCGTTGCCGTCCTGCTGCCATCCTGTCGTGGAGGGTCATGCTTGCACAGTTTTCACAAAACAGAAAAAAATCTGTTTCGCATCTGAAATTGCATGGTGCTTCCATCACTTCTGGCCATGCGGAAGATGTGGAAGCACATTGGTGACGCTTCCTCCAGTAGCACAGCAATTGAAAAAGCCCAGCAGTGCTGCGGAAGGAAGATGTGGTGCCACTGCATTCTCTTCCACATGGACCGAGCAGGTGCAGCGGGGAGCGTTGCTGATGGTCTCCCTTCTGGACCCAGGACCACAGCGAGACAACATGGAAGAGCTTCATCGTGCGGAAATGGCCATGGATTGAGTGACCAAGCGACATGCAATTTATAACATTTCTATATAATTTTTGTATTTTAACTTCCTTAATTGCTTTTGTTTACTTAACAGCCAAGCTGTAGAGTTAGGATAAACGTAGGAATAAATATATAGATTAGCACAGAATTAAACAACATAATTATATCATACTTGAAAAAAATACTGCATATATTTCCCCATGAATAAAATGACAGACATTTGTAAATGCCTACAAATGTTGCAGGGTGAATACGTTAGAGAGATCTCTGAAGAAGGTCTGGGGAACACTATTAGCTAAGACCTTGGAAAACCACTGACAACCAGTCAGTCAATATAAATATGTTCTATGTTTCATTCCACTCTAGTGCTGTCATACATATTTTCAAATCATAACTTATTTATTTATTGGAGTAGTTTTAAAATGTCAATGATGACAGCAGAATTTGTCACATCCTTCCACAAATTAAAAGCTGAAAAATGTCTATTAAACAAATTTTAACAGTTAAGTTTAAGTATTTTCTGTATTAATGTGGAAGTAATGGAAATCTATTTTGAAAGATGGAGTTCAAACTACAGCAGACATATAGAAAGAATACTACACAGCAGTAGTGCTAATTAAGAGGAAAAGACAAAAAGGAAATTCACTAATTATAGATGTTATTAAGTTGGTATGGGGGTTGTGGAGGGATGTTATAGAAACAGTGTTGTGAGGAGATGATGTTGTTTTTATCTTCTTTCCTAGAATCCTTCTCAAAATAATCCAGCATTCTTGCTGACAGAGATATGGCTCAGGTCAACAGCTGTTATTGAAAACAGTGAGCTAATATTCTCCTGAGACTGTTTGTAAATGTCCACAGACCATTTTGAGCACTGGGCTGAAGTTTAAGTGACAATAACCTTCAGTACCGATAAAGATAATGAGTACATTAAAGTTTCTATAATGATGCTTAAGTGCACACAATAGACTGTTCTTGAAAAGACAAAACAAGTGGGCTATGCCTGAACACCAAGTTAGGATGGACAAATCAGTCTATATTTGGCCCCTGTCAGTTTAAGTTATTTTTTTTTTTTTATTTATTCAGCCATAAGTCCATTTCATCCAGTTTCTATAATGGCCTGTAATTTCTTTTTTTAAAAAATGGTTGGAATTGTGTTGGTTACTCCCATGTACAATGAATCAATTATTAAATGGTGAATCAACATGTAGCAAAATTGTACTGATACATGGCTCAACTCAATGTGGAACAAGCAATAAGATTTAGGCCCTTGTGTTTGCTTTTGTAAACTACAGTTAGCCCTTCATTTTCACTGGTTTATCTTTCATGAATTTGATTATTCATGAGTTTGTAGCTTGTTGTCCCCCATCTTCCTAATCTCCCATTCTAAGAACCCCATCTTTTCACCCACAGGCCTAATTCCAGCAGTTAGCAGCCACTTGATTCAATATGACTTTGAAGACAGAAGTCACCATGGGCTGGAAGGTCCACCCTCTTACCCTGCTGGTTTTCCCTTCTCCCATAGTTTAAACAGATCCATCTGTCATGGGCCAGGAGTCAGCTTCTTCAGGTGAACAGCAGCCTCAAAGAAAGACAAGCAAACACAAGCACACTGGGAGCTAGTCAGGCTCAGATGAGAGCCAACTGGTTCCAGATTTTTAAGGAAGGCAGACGGTGATGGCCTGATGCCAGAAACAACTCCTGTGTTTGCCAGCCCTTGCCTTTGTGTGCTACAGATTCCCTGCTCACTGTCTGCCTGGGTTCTCTGACCTTCAGACTGTCTGGCCTTGATGGCCACTGGATTCCTGATTTCTTGGACCAACTCTTGAATATGCTTCTGCTCCACCCTGAACAGGCAAACTCTACTGAATTGCTAAGCTATCTCAGTTTGTCCCCCAAACAGCCTTCTACTAGGCCTGCATTCAGTTACCTGGCAATGGACAGCTGGCACCTACAGCACAGTCTTCTGCCCTCTTTATACCCCTTTGTCCACCTACACCTTATCCAGCATTTAGAAGCCAAACTATGGAATGGGATTTTGAAGGCATCCACCTAGAGATCCTCCAAATTCTTCTCTCACTTGCTTTCCCTCCATCTCCCATGGTTTATACAGATCCATCTCCTACCCCTTTTACACACCTTTGCTTCCCATGCCTTAGCCAGTGTTTAGAAGTCAAACAATTCAATGGGATTTTGAAGGCAGCCACCTGAGAATCCTGCACTTCCTTCATCTTGTCGCTTTTCCCTTCATCTTGCAGTATTTAAAGAGATCCATCTCCAACCTCTTTACACACTTTTCCTCTCCCATACCTTATCCAGCATTTAGAAGCCACACAACTCAATGGGGGAAAGTGGGAAGAGCTGTGTTGAATAAATTTTAAGCATGTACGGTGAAGACAAGTGACTTTGCACATATGATTCTTTTATCTATATATCCCTCAATATGATGGGTGGAAGGAGGGAGCATCTATGAGTTGTCATGAACTTGGCATCCAGTGTGTGTGGGGGGGGAATACTGCGTTTGTGTGTCTATACGTCCAGGGAAAGTAGTATGAGGAGGAAAATGTTGACAATGCTAAATAATATAGCAGTTCTTCAGTTGCATATTCTTAGACTGTATATCTCCTTACTCACATTCTGAGTGCAGAGAAATCCTCCCTTCCCTGGCCAGGCAAGGAAGCCATGAAGGGCAACCACTGCTATGGAGCCAGGGCCCAAAGGGTCAGGACATTCACACTTTCGGATTAGCAGGGAGAATGATATTTTCTGTCTTGCCTCCTTCCTTCTAACTTTTCTTTCCTTCTGAGCTTAGCTGCAATTATCACAGTAGTGAGACTGTGGATGTGGGAAAGTGATTCTCCCTGGTACTATATGGCTATACTGGATAAAGCTATAAAGTGAGTCTGTCCAGCTCTATGGAACACAGGAGGTGGCAGTGCTGGCCACAAAATGAATTACAAACATCATAAGAGGATAATATTCTTCTTAGGCCAACTACACAGCACATTTTTTTAAAACTTTCAAGACTGGCCAATCACTTCATCAGGGAAGGTGCTCCTAAGGGCAAGGGTGGGAGGGGAAGAACATGAGGAAAGAAGAAAGACAAACAAGCAAGAACAGATTTGATCTTAGAAGTCAATGGCCAAGATCCTGTATCAGCTGACATCAATGCAGGCAGACTTATGCATACACTACACTGAATGGGAATATTGTAGAACTGAATGAATGAATCTGTATGTACAATCCAGTGGACAACTCAATGCGCACCCACATGCATGATGGCAGCACTTGTGCAACTGCCCTTCTGCAGCCTTAAGTGGAATGTGGATATTCTTCATTGGACAAAAATGTCTAAACAGTTTTGTAGGTGAATTTAGGCATGTGTGTGATACCAACAGGATTCCAGCATTTATGCCTCCAGCAGGTGAGCTATGATGCAGGGCGAAGAGTCTGAAGATGTTTAAAAAGAGGATGGAAAAAACAGCTGGAGTATGTGTCTATAAACAGGTGCATGGATCAACACAATTGTCTGCATTTGGGATCCCTACCTATGGGGACGGTTATGATAAGCACCTTTCCTTTAATATGTACCATTGTATCACAAAGGGAGATGTAAGGGAAACTTTACTGACATCTACCGACACAGTATTCAGTAGGTGCTGGTGCTTCCCATGTCACCAAGGTTGTGAATCAGCTCTGGAGTTTAGTCAAAAAGAGACCTCTAAGGTATTGAACTTATTTTGGGCACTTGAGTTAAACACTTTGGTCCTTTAAAGTTCAGACTAAAACCCAGAGCAGCTTCACCACTCTTCTGAGAAATGATCTATCAGCCCCATGCAAAGAACATAGGGGGGAAACTACTTTGGAAATAGATGAAAGCAGGGTTCATATTGAAAGAAAAAAAAGAGGAGAAAATGAGAAAAGACAGGCAAGTATTCAGAACAGGAGCCAATGAGTGAAGAAATGTAAGAACACAAAGGAGTTAGTGTTTGTGAAAGAAGAGAACTAGGAAATAGATCAGCATGAATGGCTCATAAGTAGACCAAAAATTGATAACATGGTAGAAACAAGCTCTCCAATAAAGTGCTTTCTCTTAAAGCAGTGCTGCAAATTAGCAGCATTCTAATGTTCTTTAGGATAAACCTCTATCCCAAGTGACATCATGAGATGTTAGAGAATTTAACAAGTTGAGTAGGTACATAAAATCCATTAAACTTGTTAGCGAACCCCTTGCAAATCAATTGGAAATCCCTTGGTGTTTCACATGCATCATTCTAAACAAGATGTCTAGGGTCTAGTTTTACTGAAGTGGAAAGCAAATATCTAGGATGCACCACTTCAGATAGCAAGTGGAAGCCCACATGGTTCAGTGTCTGCAAAACAATGCATTTTTGCCTTCTAGAAAACTAAACATCTTGAAGAAGCATTCTAGCTTAGCTCGTTTATGTTTGGAAAAGCAATGAATGAAGTAAACCGCTCAGTGGTAATCAGAATTGAACACCCACCAGTGGCTAATGGTTTTAATTTTATAGATATTTTAATGACATTTTAAACATATTTTGCGTAGTTTTACCTACCTGTGTTTTTACTTGGATGTTGTAAGCTACCTTGAGTTCTAGCTTTGGTAATACATAATACAATACAATACAATACAATACAATACAATACAATACAATACAATAGCCTGAGCAGGAAGGGGAAACTTTCACTTCTCCATTTGAGGGTGAGGTGCATCCCCCAAACCTGGAGCATAGGACATGTCTGAGTGAGCCTAAATACAGGTTTACCATTATAACACAAGACTTTAGTCCTATATATTGCTGTTATAAGATCAAGCATGTTGGGCAGCCTGTGTACTCTCTGATCAAATGTACCCTTAGGAACAAATACAGTGACCTAAATTCTACTGTCAGTTCCAACTTAAGCAAACCCACCAGATCAATGGAATTTTACCATGTGTTGACTCACCATTTAACAATTGATTAAATAGGTCTAATTTAATTGGGCTAAACAGTAAGCATCAGGCCAGTGGGTACAGCACCAGGGAAACACACTGCTCAGAGGTTTCAGTGGAATGCATATCATGGGTAACATATACCAGTGCAATACATTGGCCACAAATGACAGTAATGGCAGTAATGAAGCATTCACTTTAAAGGTGCAATGATATTACCTTAGAAGCCTCTAAACCACAGGAACGCTGCACTTGACTGTGTTGCATTAAACCCTAAATGCAGGCTTGCTCTAAAGCCTGATGCTGATGGCTGCTCTTTTCCATATTTGCATTAGGAATAAGGATCCCATGGTCTTTTTTAGACGAATACAGGCTTACCACACTTATCTGACAGTTTAGGGAATGGAGCACTGTCAGAAGACCAAATTGTTTGAAAAGTAGAACATATGTTCTGTACTGTAAAGTGCATGGAGGACTTATATAAGCTTACTTGGGACCAACTGCATGTGCACTGATTGTAAAGTCTCTTGGATGACTTAGCATCTCCCCCCTCCCTTCTCAGCTCACTTAGAAAGAAGCTCACATGTGTGAGCAGTTCCAAGCGAGGCAAGAAGAACTGATGAAAGAGTGGAATCCTGGTCAAATTAATAGAACTTCTCTTTAATTTAGAAGCATAAAAAGAGAAGGTTGTCAGATAAGGGGGTGTCTAATGGTAGGGGCTTCCTGTGTGATATCCCTTATTACTACCAAAGGAAATGTACACCCTATGCCAATCTTTCTTGTTCTCCAGTTGGAGTTGAGAAAATTCTACTATTTCTTTTTAGGGCAGGGATGGGCAACAGGGTTATGGGGCTATATTGTGTCCCTGAAAGAGACCTTAATGGGCTGCTTCTTACACTGGAACATTCAAAATAACTTTTGTTCTCATGTGTCCCTCAATACCCTTTATGGGCTGTGGGGGCATTTTCACCATATTTTGGTCTCCCTGGGTTGCTTTAGTTTCAGCAGAGTCCTTTCCTCACAACAGGAAGTGACCTAAAATTTACTTCCGGTTCATTTCCCCCCCCCCAAAAGTCCTTTCTTAGGCCTAAAACGGCCAAGGGGGGGGAGGTTCAAAACATGGCTTCCATGCCTCCTAGAGGTCATTGGGAGACTTTTTTTAAAAAAAATCAATGTTTAAATCCCTGGGCCACATTAAAAATGCACTGGAGGTCTCCATGCAGCTCACTGGTCACACTTTGCCCACCCTATTGCTAGTGTAACTTAACAGAACTGCAGTGCAATACATGTGTGAATATTTCAATTAAGTGAAAGTACAAAGTACTTTAGGGGGAGTGGTCAGTTGCGTAGGGCCAGGGGGGCACTTTGTCTCCGGCAGCAATGTTTTGGGGGTGTCCTAGCCCATAGCCATGCCTCTGCATGCCCTGGCATGCCCCACATACCACAGTCACGCCTCCACGCACAGTGGCCATGCCCCTTGTGCTGTAGCCATGCCCCCTCATGCCCGCCTCCACACATTCCAAGCTCTGCCACTAGGACTGGTTTTAGCTCATTGGTTAAACACACACTTTCCATGAAGAAGATTCCATGAGCGGTTTGCAGCATATCCAGCTCAGGTTGAAAAAATATTCTCTGAAACTCTGGCAAGCAGATACCAATCAGCGTTAAGATAACTCTGTTAGATATAATCCATATTTACTGTACAATATGAAACAGGCAGGATATCTTTGCTCTATACTTCCTTGTCTAGGTTGAAAGAAATCAAGGAAAGATGTGAGTGCATGGAAGATAAGTTGCAGAGAAGCACAATCTGGACACCGATTATCATCACTCCTGACTGCAAGGCACTGCTATTTAAGCATCAGCCTCAACTTCCAGTTTTATGAGTTTATGAAACTTGATCCAACTTAAGATATGCATGCCCACAATTTTAAACCAGTAATTTACTACCACTTTCACTTTTGAAATAGATATTATCAAACTCAGAGAAGATTAGATCCTTACAGTACAATGGTGTAATTATTAAACATACAACTTCTTTTTATTGGATAGCTTGCAATTTGTAATGGGTCTTCTTTGACAAGAGATAACATCTACAGAGCAATTAGCTAGAACTGAATGGCTTCAATATTTGCATGAAATAAAATTATATTATACAGGAAGGCGACAAAATTTTAACAAGCAGTGGTGAGTTATTCCACTGAGAAGGGAACTTTCCATTCACACAACTCTTGTCAATACTTATGGTGGGACAGAGAGTAGAGTCAAGAAATCACAAGAAGCAGTCAAGTAGATCTTGCTCTGCAAATCAGCACCTTCTGGTAAATAAAAAGGTTCCCTGTCTATGTATTTGCTAGGTATTGTTTTAAAATACACGTTTTTCTTCTCTTTTCATTTTCAATGAAAGCCTAACAGAAAAAATATCCTAGAAGTTGTCTGCTGTTTGCCCACTGGATATGTGGACATACACTTGGGGGAAAAACCTATAGAGTCTGTTTAAAAGAACAGAGAACAGGTCAAGGAAAGAAAGAGTACCTTATAGCTTTAAAAAACCCCAGCATAAACAGAAGTTCTATGCTCTTAGTATTGAATCTAGCTTTAAATCAACCCAATCTCTGAGCTTCACTTTTGAATTGACTGCTATTCATAGAAAAGTGGTTGATTATTTTAAAGTAAGGTTGTTGTTTTTTAAAAAGGAAACCACTTGATTCTGTTTAAGATGGAAACCAAAGAGCAGCCTTCCTTATTTCTGTACCCTGAACTTCATAAACCACAATTTTTTTTTTTTCATCCCTGCTGTATGGAGCTGCAGCAGGACTCCTGTAAGCACTAATGTGTTACTGTAGTTTCTAGCCTGGACTTTTGGCATATTAGATATTATTTGATATCAATAATTTGGCCTTCTTCACCCATTCCTCTCCATGTGCTTGTGAGGTCCCCGGACAAGCATGCACACAGGCACAGCCGCAAATAGCTGAAACATTCAAAACAGATCCAGGCAGGTCAGTAGTAGCCAGACTGCCGCTTTAGGAGACCTCAAGGCAAATACCCTCTTTAAAATCCATTATGCATGCACACTACTTACAAAGGACTCCCTGCCCCGAGCAGGCAGCTTGACAAGCCGAATACTCAACTGTCAAGCACTCCGCATTTGCATACTGGCTGCTCTATTGACAACTCTGTCATAACTCAATCATGTAAAATACTGACCTTTCGGAGGCTTTGTCTCCAGCCCGAAACCCATTGTTATCCCCGGGACTAGCCTATGGCCAGTTTTCCCCTATAAGACCCTCTGATTTTGAGCGCTTCTTTGGATCGCTCCTGGTTTCCATCCCACCTTGCTGTTGCTTTGTTTGGTGAGCCTTCCCCTCAGCTCCTTGTGCTGAGACTCTCCACTTCTATGGACTTTTCTTCAGACTACCCGGGCTTCAGAACAGGTGTAGTATTTCCCATGCTGTCTTGTCTTATTTTCTGTTCCCCTCTGAGATACACGCCCTGCACTCTGGGCATGAATCTTGCTTTCTGCTCTTAGGAAAAGTTTTAGAAAGCTCCTCCTATATGTAACAGGCTGCTGAGCAGACCTCAAGCCCATTGCCTAGCCCATTTGCTGGTCTCTCTGAGAAATGTCTCCACATTTTGGGCTTGAGACAGATTGCCATGTGACCAGTAAATTGTAAGGTTTCTGGATGAACGTGTTATGTTACTGAGCCAAGAGAAGCAAGTCAGTCACTATAATGACTCAGACTCCAGTCAGACTTAAGTCATTTCAGTGACTCGACTTGGACTTTACTTGGCAAAAATTACTTACTCATTCGACTTGAGACTTATCTCAAGTCGAGTTAGTAAGTAATTTTTGCCAAGTAAAGTCCAAGTCGAGTCACTGAAGTGACTTAAGTCTGACTGGAGTCTGAGTCAATTGACCTGAATCTACATCACTGCCAAGAAGTCAAAACAGAGATACCGAAGAAAGGATGTTTATGCCAAAAAAAGAAGCCTCTTCTCTTGGACTCTTTGATGATGCTTACATCAAAAGGAACTTGAAGTGGCTGTCCGACAGGAGTCACCTGCTCTCCATTGTTGGGTGACAAAGGAATGGGATAGTCTCTCTTCTTAAGGGTGTATTAATTAGCACCATAGCTAATTCACAGTTGCTAAATGGGTAAGAACTCCTGCCCACAGATGTCAACAACCCAGACTTTGGGACTACTAACTGAAAGAGCCCTTGCGGCCTCTTTCACAATGATCTACCCCTCCTTTAATTACTTTAGAGTAGCAGTGGGTGATTACCCCTCTGGAAACACCTCACTAGTTGCCACTGCTAATAATAATATTTCTACGGCATTTTGCTGCTGTCATATGCAGGCTCTCAACTATTACCAAAATGAAGAACTCCAGTCTTTAACAATCAGATGACAGGCCACAAAGCAGGATGCAGGAGTTTTCATTAAAATTGCATATTGCAAAATTGAAACTTAAGTGTCAAGTTTTTCTTGCAGCCTGTCTAAGGCTTGACAATTAAAATAGCTATTTTTAAAAATTTAATGAGACACAATAAGAGATAAACAGAGGAGAAGCTTGCTCATTTTTACAATAAAAGAGAAACATAACAACTCCATTATATTTCCTTATAAAAATGTCCCATTTGCAAAAGGCTCTATAATCTATATTTAATTAAATTAGGGTATGTCATTTATTACCTGCAGTATATTTATTAATATTTAATTTCAAATTAATTGTCTAAATGGAAAGGACACGTAGTGCTACAGAACACACTGTACTGGAATTAAATACAATTCTGCTGCATTTTCACAGGAAGTCTAAGCAATGGAGTTTTCTTGGAATAAGTTATAGCTAAAGTAAAACTGAAGGCCTGTTAGTAAACTAAAAGCATAAGAAACTCTGAAAGCTGCTGTACTCCTTGATTATTGCCCAGAAACAATCCAAATGAGAGTTCTGATCAACACAGGTTGATACTCCTTGTACCATCTCTCTTGAAGTTAGCACCCCCTCCACTATTTCCCTCCACTTACCAACCAATATCCAAGAAATTGATCAGTCTGTACTGTGTAGTGGAGTCTGGTTCAGACTGATATCACCCCAAGCCAAACCCCGTTGTTGTTGATAGTACGTTCTAAGTCTATCCAAACAAAACTGCTGATAAAGAGGAAAGAAAATTAGACCTACTGGCCAAGATGTCCTATTCCATGGCTGCCCTCTCTTCCAGAATCACCAATTACAAGGCCTGTATAGTTGCACATCAACAGAATCTGTGAGAGAGGTTGACACCCTTCTTGGTGAAGTTGTCCAAAGATGATAGGTGGTTGGCAGGGGTGTTGCAAATGGAATCTCAAAACCTAGCCACCAAAATCTGAACACTGAACAGCAAGTGGCTGGCTGCAGTGGTAAAAAATTTTTGGGGGCAATCACGCTTAGGAGGCATGCATGGCTGCTTTTGTGTGGATTGTCACATCAAGCTTGAATGACAATGAAAGACCTTCTGTTCTATGAGAGTGGCCTCTTCAACAAAGAGATGGATGATAATTTGGAGCACACATATAAAATTCATATAACTGCTAAAAAGTTTGGATTCCAGCTTCAAGCCCACTTGTCATTCTGATCCTGTTATGGATGCTCAAGACAATCCTTGGGATCAAAGCATTTGTTCAGTTCATTGATATTCAGACTTTTGAGAACATCTATGCTCTTGGCTGTCTTTATCGCAGAAATGTTCAACAGCTGCCAAGTACTGTTTGTAGTCATACTGTAAGAAATCTGGTGACCAAGGCAAGACTTATATTTTACTTTTCTGTCAGTCTTCGTCCCATCACAACTTTTCTCTTTGGCAATAGACAAATAGATTTCCATCATGCTGGTCTGCTATGACATCTAATAACTGGGTTCTGTATATCCAGCAGAGGGGGTATGCCATAGAGTTTTGGTATTATACCCTTGTGAGGATAATCTAAATCATTCTTTCCTCCAATGCTCTTCTTGAAGTAGTCTTTTCACCAATAAAATCATGACTACTACCTCCATCCCACAGGGGTTTTTCTCCCACTACTTCATTTTCCAAAGAAAGATGGAGGCCTTTTTCCAATCCTAGATCTGAGGAATGTCAGCTTTTGCATCCAGCCCAGGTGTTTTCAGATGGTCACTCTCAGTACCATCATGCCCCTGTTGCAAGAAGGATACTGGTTTCTGACACTGGATTTGCAGGACACATACTGTCATATTGTGATCTAACCATTGAACAAACAATTCCCATGTTTCACTATGGGAAGAAGGGCCTATAATTTCTGTACCCTCTCATTTGAACTTTCTCATGTTGTCAGAATGTGCATGGTAGTGGTGGCTGCTTGGCTCAGGCAATAAGGTGTCATCATATTCCTTTACATCAGTGACTGGCTTCTTGTTGCCCATTCTAAAAACCACATCTTTGCCAACAGCAAACTGACAGTCTGCCTCCTCAGCATGTTGGGATTAATCATGAACCACAAAAAATTCCATCTGGAGCCAATCTAGACCAGCAAGTTCACCAGCACCATTCTAGATTCTTGTGTCTTGGCTGCTTATCTGATGGATGAGAGGTTCAAGAACCTGAAAAAGGCTGTTATGATGTAGGCAGATTCAGAGAGTGCCAGGGACATTCAAGAACTGCATGGTCTTATCAGAAGACTCGCTACAACAAGAAGAGGGAGAAAAACAGGAACAAGAGCAAGGAACAAGAGCAAGCAGAGCAAGAAGAAGCAGAGGGAGGCACTTCATCAGACATAGAAACAGTAGAATAGAATAATATTAATTAAGGATGAGGGTGAAATATTCTCATGGAATATTAGAAGTTTGAATTTATTACCTAGAAGGAAAAAGCAAAAATGTGACATATATTGCATACAAGAAACTCATATTTCTAGAAAAGATGTAAAAATATTGAATAATCCAAAATTAGGGAAGACTTTTTCAGCTACAGTGGGGGGAAAAGGGGGGGGAGTCACAATTTATGTAAACCAAAAATACAATGCAAAAGAAGTCTTAAAGGATTCACAAGGTAGATATATAGGTGTGGAAGCAAATATTTTTAGTATAAAGGCTCTACTTATAGGAGTTTATGGTCCTTTAGATAACAAAAAAGAATTTTATGAGAAACTTTTGGTAAAATTAGAGAAATCGAGTATCAAGAAATTATTATGGTGGGAGACTGGAATGGAGCAGTAAACCCTGAATTAGATAGAACCATGAATCAGAAACATTTTTTGAATTAACAGATAGTTTGATGTTGATAGATATGTAGATATGTGGAGAAGATTACATGGGGACCAGAAATAATTTACTTTTTTCCCAGAATGTCATAAAACTTGGTCCAGAATTGATATGTTCTGGGCTACTAAAACATTAAATAAGAAAATACAAAAGACTGAAGTTCTCCCTAGGACTTTACCGGACCATAATCCGTAATTATTAAGCTTAGAAGATAAAAAACAAGAATATAGATGGAGATTGAATGAAAGTCTACTGAAAGATGACAAAATAATTGAGAAAGGTAAGAAAATTTTAGGACAATATTTCTTGGAGAACTTAGGTAAAGATGTATCCACATCAACTGTATGGGAAGCTGGAAAATCTGTTATGAGGGATTTTCTTATATAACAAGAAATAAAATTAAAAAGGGAAAGAAAAAAGAAAGTAATATTAGTTAAAGAGATAAAACAGTTGGAAGAAAAGTTAAAAATATCTCCCCAAGATAAGATAATTCTAGATGAAATAAAGGCACACAAAGACAGATTGCTTTGAATGCAACAGAAGAAATAGAAAGAAAATTATAATTTGTGAGGCAAAGGAACTTCTTTCAAGCTAATACAATAAACAAGTGGTTAGCCTATAGAACCATTTGATTCTTCAAATAAAAGAGAACAAGAAAACTGTTACAAAACAAGATGGCATTAAAAAAGCTTTTGGTAGATTTTATAAAAATCTCTTTGCAGAACTGGAAATTAATCAGATGAAAAGAGATAGAATGAAGGAATATTTGTCTGAGGGTGATTTGTCAGAAATTAAGGAAAGTCAAAGGGAAGAACTAAATGGACCTGTCACAAAACAGGAGCTATTACAAGCTATAAAGAATCATAAAGTAGGGAAAGCTCCAGGACCAGATGGGTATACTGCCTTGTACTACAAGACATTTCAGGATCAATTATTGATACCATTACAGAGAGTAATAAATGGAATAGGTAATAAGGATAAACTACTCTGACGGGGGGAGGCAAATATCACTTTGGTCCCAAAAGAAGGGAAAGATCTGCATGAAATAGGAAACTATAGGTTGATATTGTTGTTGAATGTAGATTATAAACTATTTACAGTAATTCTAGCAGATAGACTAAAAAATATATCACAAGAGTGAATAAATAGAGACAAAAATGGATTCCTGCCCAAGAGATCATTTAAAAACAATATAAGGACAGTGTTGTTGAATATTACCACAAACATAATGAAGAAAAAAAAGGCTTTACTTTTCTTAGATGCTGAAAAAGCGTTCAACAGGGTGAATTGGGTCTTTTTGGAAGAAATTTTAAGAAGAATGAATTTAGGGACGAGATTTATAGAATGGATTACTTCAATACATAAGAAACAACAAGCCCAAATAATAGTAAATGAAGAGAAAACAGAAAGTATACCTGTACATAGGGGTGCTAGAGAGGGTTGCCCCTTATCACCCCTTCTGTTTTTAACAATTCTGGAAGTATTAAACAAAAGAATCAGCCAAGAAAATCGAATACAAGGGGTTAAAATTAAGAATAAGGTTTATAAGATTAGTACATTCACTGACGATTTGGTAATTATATTAGAGGACCCCCTAATAGGTATTAAGAAATTAATAGAAATATCAACTAAGGCCATTTCCTCATGGGGCAAGGGAATCACCCCGCACCGCTACTTACTGGACTTTTTGGCTCCCTGGTCCAGTTCACACCGCTCCCAAATGGTGGCTTCCGGTTGGTTGACGGTCTTGATCAACCACTGAAGCTCGCCAGCCTAAAGCCAGCCCCTGGCAGATGGCAGGCTCGCATTGGGGCGAGCCTGCGAATCTGCATAAGGGAGCAGGCTCACAGTGGCATGCTCTATGCTTTTGAAAGATCTGTTTTTAGCGGTTTTTCAAAAGCACGCTGGATGACCACTTGGGGTTGTTCCAGAGTGGGCTGAGGTGCGGATCTATGTTAAGTAGACCTCCTCCTTGGAGGACGGACTGCACCATTTTAAAAACCCCGTGAGGAAATGGCCTAATTTTGGAATGCTTTCAGGATGCAAAATGAATAGGGACAAAATGAAGATAATTACAAAAAATATGACCCAAAGTGAGGAACAAGAATTAGTAGATTATACAGGCTTTATGGTTGTAAAAAAAGCAAAATATTTAGGTATTAAAATTACCAAAAAATAATGCTGATTTAGTCAACAATAATTACAGAAAAACTTGGCAGGACATAAAGGAGGACCTTAAAAATGGGAAAAGTTAGACTTATCACTTCTAGGACGAATTGCAGCTATTAAAATGAATACTTTATGGAAAATAAATTTCCTATTTCAAAATCTAGTCATAATATTAAATGATAAACCTTTTAGAGAGTGGAACAAGGATCTGATAAAATTTCTATGGAAAAGTAAGAAACATAGAATAAAATTAAGGATTATGGAAGATATTAAAGAGAGAGGAGGAATGGACCTACCTAATTTAAAATTATACTATCATGCCAACTGTTTAAAATGGGCAATTGATTGGCTAATATTGCAAGACCCAAGGCTGTTACATTTGGAAGGCGAAGGGTTATATTTCAGTTGGCATGCATATGTATGGTATGGGAAAGCCTCAATAGACAAAGATTTTACAACACACTTTTTGAGGAAGACTCTTTTAACTGTTTGTTTAAAATGTAAAAAACAAATATATTTAAAAATCCCACTTTGGGTTTTGGTTCATGAGGCTTTCTATAATAGAGAGATCCCCATAATAAACAAATGGATCACTTATAAAGACGCATTGAGGATTCAAGGAAATACTACATACTTTAAATCAGTAGAAGAATTCAAGGCTCATAGTTTAACTACTCATTGGCTTTTACAAATTCAACTGGTGGAGAGATATAGGATAGGCAAAAAAACCCAGAAGATTTTGAGATAAAGGAGAAAGAATTTGACAAAATACTTAAACTGAACATAGAGTTTGTAAAATATATGAGATTCTTCTTAATTTAGAGACTAAGCAAGAAGTGGTTAAACAGACTATGATAAAATGGGCCCAGAATCTTAACCATACAATTTCGTTATAACAATGGGAGATTTCATGGAACACCACATGGAACTCGATAAAACCGGCCAGTTTAAGGGAAAACTACTATAAAATGTTCCACAGGTAGTATTTAACACTGTCTTAGATCTCTATGATTGCAGGTAATGTGAAAGACTCCTGCTGGAAATGTGATCAAAAGGGCACATTTTTTCAAATGTGCTAGGGTTGTAAAGAAGCAAAGAGGTTCTGAAAAACTCTACACAACAAAATATTAGAAACGATGAAGATAAACTTTCCATTGTTACCAGAGCACTATTTACTTAACATGATGGATTGTTTACCACAGCTAAATATGTAAAATAAAATAAAAATGAAAACAATCCTGCTCTATATGGTCACAGCAGCTAGAATATGTTTCACTCAAAAATCAAGTCCCAGGATAGAGGATCAGCTTTCAAAATTATATGATATACAGGAAGCTGATATAATTATGAATTATCCTTAAGATGGATGAGCTTTATTGAAGACAGGAGTATGGTATCCCCATTATGGGAATCATATTGGGGTGAGAAAGCTATTATAAGTTAGATAGATATGGAAACTGGAAACTGGATACAAACAAATTCCTTTTTGTGTGCCAATAAAATGGAATTGATAAAGGCTAGGTGACATATGAAGTAACACTGTTATTTGATTAATAATAATTGGTTTAAGATACAGTTATGTAAAAATTTAAATCAATAGCATTAAACTCAACTCTGAAGATGGAAGAGGATGATAGATTGTAGAATGAGTGACGCATTGTTATTATAATTGTTTCTTTTTGTTAGAAGATAAGTTATAGATAGGTTAGCACTTACTTCTTGAGGTTCTGAAATTGGGGGTAGGGGAGGGATCAGTAAAAGGAAAAGGTAAAGAAAATGTTGATAAGATATGGAATACTATGGTATTGAAGAAGACAAATGGTATAGGTTACGGGTTGGTTCTTAGTTATAAGTTCTTTTTTACGTTTATCTGTATTATTATGATTTAGCAACTTTGTAGTCGTTTATTTCTTTCACTTGATTTTTATATATTTGTTTGTTTGGATTGTCTTGTTTAAAATTAATAAAAAATATTTCTAGTTGAAAGATCTGCATGGTCTCCACAATGTCAGTAACACTTCACACAAGGCTTCAAATGTGTCCTCTGCAGACCTGGTTCCTGTCCTGTTGTGTCCACTTTTTGACTCTCTCTGGATGCATCTCATCATTCTCAGAGCCATCCCTTGATCCCTGGAGTGGTAGCTTGATCCCAAGAACAACCAGGCCAGCATTCTTTTCCTTCCTTATCAACATACAACAACAGTGATGACAGACACTTCCATGGAGGGAGGAGGAGCTCACATGGAAAGATATTCCATAAAGGTTCATTGGACAGAGGAAGTGGGTGATCTTCACATCAACACTTTCAAGATGTTGGCTTTGGAGAAAGTCTTCTGGCCCATCAAGGTTTTTCTACATGGCAAGGTTGTCTGGGTAGTCTCTTAACAACACCACGGTGATGTACTGCCTGGACAAGCAACAGGATTGAGCACCTTGCTCCATCTCATGCTCCATGTGTTGAACTGGTGCATTGACAAAGGCATCTCCATTTCCATGATCCACCTCCCAGGAAAGGACAGTACCTTAGCTGCAGCTTTCAGCAGGATGCCAGCCTCTTGCCCTGAATGGAGACTTTACTCCAAAGTATTTCAGATTGTCTTCAGGAGGTAGGGCACTCCAGTATATCTCTTCACTTTGGCATGGACCAGGCAGTGCCAGAGCTACTGTTCCAGGGACCATCAGAGCAAGGGCTCTCTCTGCAATGCCTTCCTGTTTCATTGGGGAGGTCCCATTGTGTACATTTCCCCTCTATTTCCGTTCATCACCAGGGTGATTGCCAACATTCAGAGAGACAAGATGAAGTGCATTCTGATCACTCTGTGGTGTCCCAGACAACCTTAGTTTGCCCCTCTTCTCGCCACCTTGCTCAGGGCTCCTAACTTAGCCTGGCAGAGAGACCAGATTTCCTGATGCTCCATGACAGCAAATTAGGCATCCAGATCTGGACACCCTCAGGCTAATGACTGGGAGGGTGTTTCTCTTGGCTCTCTTCCTACACCAATATGATGGATCATTGCAGCTGCACTTAGGCCTGCTACTCAGCAGTCCTATGCATATAAATGGCAAAATTCTTGAAATTTTTGTCACTTAGAGGGATCTCTCCAGAACAAGCACAAGCTCATCATGTGCTGGACTTTTCCCTATCACCCATTCTCTTCCATCAGGTATTACTTGGCAGCAATTTCTTCCAGTTTTCTAATCATTGGCAAGCTTTCCTGTTTCCAGGTTTGTTGGTTAAGAATCTCCAGCCACCTTTATTAGCATCTACTCCTCAATGGAGCCTGGAGCTTGTCCTGTCCCAGGTATTTAGGAAACCTTTTGAGCCAAAGGTGGTCTTTTGAGATTCATCAGCTTACTTGGAAGATGACATGGAAGCTTACTTGGAAGATGGTGGTGATAACATCCACCAGACAAGCAGGAGGGTTGCATGTCCTCTTTGTGAACCCACCATACCTCAGTTTCCACAAAGACAAAGTGGTCTTTAGGTGGAACATTTCCTTTCTATCAAACGTTATTCCTGTGTTTCATTTGAACCAGGATGTTGTCTTGCCTGCATTCATGCAGAATTGAACACCAGACTTGAACCATGCCCTGCATTGTTTATGTGTCAGACATGTTCTGGCCTTTTACATCAATAGGACTGCTGATTTTCATCAGTCACAGAAAGTCTTTATGCATTACTCCTGTATCATCTCAGTGCCTAAGTGGATGTCTTCAACCATCTATCTGGCTTACAAACAGGCTAAGAAAGACTGTCTTGCTCATGTCCATAGCCACGCTACCAGAGCTATGGCTACTTCATTGACCTTTGTGAAAGGTGTGCCTTTGGAGGACATTTACAAGGTGGCTAGGTGGTCTTGGTCCTTGACATTTATCACTCACTATAGGCTGGATGCCAGGTAGCTGGATGCTACCTTCAGGAGAACCATGCTGTTCTCTTACGTTGCATGACACTTCCACCTCTTATGGTGAGTAGCCTTCTAGTCTCCCATTTGTGTGAGTCACAGAAACCATGAAGAAGAAGAAGGGCAGGTTGCTTACCTGTAACTGTATTTCTTTGAGTGCTCATCTGTTGAACTCACACAACACCCACCCTTCCTCCCCACTGTGTATCATGCTGTCTCCTTAAGCTTCTGGGCTGCTGCTCCAGTGTCCAGGGAACCAAGGGTTTGATGAGGAATTGGGCTGGTCATGTGGACCAGGTGAGCAGGGGCTAGCACTAAAATACGTAACAACTCTAGGAGATTCTGAATGATGCACTGTGCAGGTGTAGTAAACCTCATTTGTGTAAATTCACAGATGACCAATTTAAGAACTACAGTTCTAACTGCCCTCTGGGGGCTAGAATTCTTATTTGGGGAGGCAAGACCCTCATTTTGGTCGCTGCCATTTTTGTTTCCATCTGTAGGTGTAGAACTTCTATGGTCAACGAGCTGACTCTGGCCAGTCTCTTCTTAGCTACCCTTCCTGCTCCCCCCGGTCTAGCCTGAAGAATCAACTCAATTTCTTTTCAGTCCTTTCTTTCATTCACTAAACAGCTAATTTGGAAATGAGAGGAAGACATACATTGACTAAATGAGAAGAAGGCATACGCTGACGATGTTCTGCCAAGCAGTGCATAAAGCAGTTAATTTCAGTCATTCTTCTATCACA